>JAUTXW010000250.1:600000-755000 GCA_030620095.1 Kuschelorhynchus macadamiae | reverse complement strand
CAGAAACGTACACTACAAAATGCTAAACATTCCAAATGGTATGAATTCGCACATACCGTGAAATAAATAATGAAGTCAATAACTCTAAGAAAAATATGTCAGATCAGCAAACAAAAATTACTAACAAGAATGATCTTCTATTGAAGTAAAATAATACATGAATAATAATAAAACTACACAACTACATAAACAAAAACGAACATATGGGCCAAAAAACATCACAAAACCAATCCGGTTAACTGCCTTTTTAGCTGCAAAGTGCTTAATCTGAAAATGTCATTCTGAGAAGTGACGATTGTAATTGTGAACTAGTCGGTCAACAAATGCACTAAACCCATAATTTGTTCGGTGGCACCTTACAACAAACAGCTGTGATTGTCTTGTTCTTCTAATAGGAACTAAAAACGGGACTGATCCCAGCAGCACTTCACAGTGAGTACCCCCATTGACCAATTCATGCAAAAAGTCCAGAAGTGCCTTCTTTCTTCTAAATTCAAGGGTTTGAAGGCCGCAAAGAAGAGCTCTAGTATTTGATGACAGACCTTGATATGGGGAATGCAATTTATGTAAGAGGTATTTTGGAAACCAATTTTGCACCATTTCAATTCTGTCGATGTGACACTGGTATGATGGACTCCATATTGTACAACAATATTCTAATTCTTAAGTACAATGTTATCAATATGTAGATTAAAAGTTAGATTTTCATCAAAAATAGATAGGTCCGTGAAAGAACTAACAACTTCAAGGTTTACGTTATCTATGAAGTAGGTGGAGGGTATAGGCAAAATACATTTGTGAAAACGGAGCACTTTACATTTCGAGATGTTAAGAGAGAGATAATTAGTTCTGCACCATTTGACGAGCCTTTCTATATCAGACTGTAGAGGATTGGAGTCTGAGGAGACTGGTGAAAAGAATTTTAAGTCGTCTGCATATAAAAGACATTCAGAAAATTCGAATTCCACAAAAACCAATTTGCTGTAATTTTCATAACAGAAGCTGATGGGAAACACTGTCTAAAGCCTTAAATATGTCAGTGTCCACCGATGTCACTAAGTAGTTTTGAAATATTGCAACATTGGTAGTTGTGTAACGACTAAGATAAAAACCATGTTGCATACTCATAATATAGTATTTTAAAGACTATATGACTATATGTTTATAGGTATATGATCTGTAATAATTGCCTCAAAGAGCTTTGGTATATGTGAAAGTAAAGAAATACCTCTGTAGTTCTTCACATCACTTTTATCACCAGATGAGTGGAAGGGTAGAAAACTTCCAAAATTCAGAAAAGGAACTCAGATTAATAGATCTCTGAAAAATTATACATAGAGGCTGAGACAATGACTCACAGCATCCTTGCAATAGAATAGTAGGAATTCCAACAGGGCCAGCCTTCTTGGAAGCATCAAGGTCCTTTATTTTATTAAAGATTTCTGCCTCTGTAAAACAATATGTGGATAGTATCTTTCCTGAATAACTTATTGGATCAATTTCACTTAAGTCTAAATTGTGGTGGTAAGAATAGCAAGACTGAAACTGAGTAGCAAAAGCATTTGCGATGTTATTTGAACCAGCGATTTCTTGCCCATCATAATTCATAACACTGGGCAATTGGAGTCCCTTCTTAAGATTTGTACAAATGACCAAAAGTATTTAATTTTTTCTGGGATAACTAGTTCAGTCTGTGTGAGCTGTTAGTTATTGTTTATGTAGTTGTGTAGTTTTATCATTATTCATGAATTATTTTATTTCAATTGAAAATCTTTCTCATTGGTAATTTTTGTTTGCTGTTCTGACATATTTTTTTTTAGAGTTACTGACTTCATTATTTATTTATTTGACGTTATTTGCGAATGCGTACCATTTGGAATGATTAGATTTCTGTAGTGTACGCCACTTGTCCGATGCGTGCATCGGCTACGCCCTTACATTAATATGTAAAAAAAAAGACAACACATATCAATTCGAACTTTAACCTCACGTCTTATGTCACAATAGGCCAAATAGTCAACAAGTTTATCGGTCCTTTTATATTTTTTGTATAAGCAATTCTTTTGCCCAATAAGCTTTCTTTTGGATATTTACAGTCAGCCACGATCTTCTTGGGGACACAATTATTGATACCCTGAAATAAAACCTCATAGAATTGTTCAACCATTCTGTTAATATCAAGCTCAGACAATAAGAAAGACCAGTCGGACTGCTTATAAAAAACATCCAAATTGACCAAATTTGTTTTATGAAACCAATCAATCAATCAAAATGTACTTTATTGTCAAGAATACAAAGAATTTCTGTCGACAAAGCATGTTAAAGCTAATGTTTTTTTTTCTTTCCTTTTCTTTTGTTCAATAGCAAGTAAAAAAAAACTAACAAAGAAGTAAAACCATATATAGGTAAATATTTATGTTAAAGTGTACAATTCATAGATCTGTCTAGTAATAAAAATATAATAAAGAAAAGGAAAAAAAACACTCAAAAAGCAAAAAAAAATCTAAGCAAAAGACCTGTTAAAATATGTAATAAAACTAACATTTGTAACAAAAGGTAGTAACAATACTTGAGTTATATAATTAAATACAATAAAAAATCAAAGGCAAAATAATACATAATTGACACCAGACAAAAGAAAAAACAATGGACAATTAGAGTAAGTTGTCTGTGTAAAACTCACCCAGACTGTAGTATGCTTTGTTTTGCAGTGCGAGTTACGTTTTGCATAACCGCTGACTTCATATATTCTACCACCACGTATGTAAGATAACGAAATGTTATAAATATAAGTGTTATTCATTCAGAGGACACTTCTGTAGTAATCCTGACTGTAAACGTTTAACTGTTAAACTCATAATTGATTCAAATTTGTTAAATTCGGTGTGTTTTTAAGAATAAAATTGATTTTTAAAAACGTCTTTCCTTCGGCCCGACATTTAACTTGCGCACTTTAGGGTCCGTCTAAAAATTTTAAGCGAATCAGAATTCCTAATGTGAATTGGCAGATGGCTAAATATTTTTCTGCCCTCATAGATAAAAGATCGTTTAGTAAATTCCTTAGTGGGGATAGGTAGAGGTAGATGAGATGCTTGTCTAGTATTGTGTCTAGGTGATGGAATTCGAATGTTATTGCTATATTTGTAAAGCAGAGAAGCAGTCTCAAGAATAAATAGAGAGGTGAGCGTGAGAAATCTCAGTGACTTAAAATGAGGTCTGCAGGACTCTCTTTGGATGACCTTAACGTTAAAACAAACAGCCTTCTTTTGCAATAAAAAAACAATGTTTAAAAGATTCTAACTACTGGCACCCCAGAATGGAATAACATACCTAAGATGTGATTCAAATAATGCAAAATAGACTGATCGTACCAATGCTGGGCCAAGTTCACTCCTAGCAATCTTAATTGCAAAACAACCAGAGGAAAGTCTCCCACTCAACTTTAAAATATGATCTTCAAAGCGAAGATCACCATCTATTGAAACGCCCTCCTCCCTAAGGGGATCGTCGTCCACACTTATACCCTGCATGTCACACCTAAATTCAACCACATTTGCCTTTTCTACATTAAAGGAAACTCGGTTCGCGTCGCACCATAGTTTTATACTGTTAATGTCAGATGATATATTACCTTTCAATTGCATAGAATTTTTGTGTTGCCATACAATGGAGTCTGCAAAGAAAGTAAAATCGCCAGAAATTTGAACACGTACAAGATCATTTATATACAACAAAAAAAGGACAGGTCCAAGCACTGATCCCTGTGGAACGCCACAGGCGATGTGGCAGCATGCTGATTGCACACCAGAAACAACAAATGACTGACTGCGACCAGAAAGGTAGGACTCGAACTAGGCCAGAGCATTACCTCTAAAACCATAACGTTCAAGTTTTAGCAGCAGCACTCTGTGATCAACGCAGTCAAAGGCTTTTGACAGATCACAGAATACCGCTGCCTCCAACTCACCCCGATTCAGACAAAGATAAACAGTTTCTAGAAAGAAAAAATTGCATTGTGAGTTCCCTTAGAGCTCTGAAACCCATATTGCTTTGGAGTAATTAAGTTAAAAGATTGCAAATAGTTCCATATTCTCCTCTTTACAACTTTTTAGAAGATCTTGGAAAGAGTCGAGAGCAAAGAAATGGGGCGAAAGTTTGACGGTTCAGTCAGTTCACCCCCCTTGTGTAATGGAATAACCACAGCTGACTTCAAAAAAGTTGGGAATTCTCCTCTGGCCCAGGAATCGTTAAAAGCTGTTGCCAGAGCCTCCAATGCACAGTCTGGTGCAAGCAACTTTTGACCTCAACAAGGTCGGTTTCAAATAAATAGAATGATCCAGGCACAGAGAAACCATTAGAGTAGGAAAGTGGATCCACAGAAGAATTTAAATTCTGGGTAAGTTTGCCAGCAATACTGCAATAATAACTATTAAATAAGTTAGGCTCTATGTCAGTTTCACACTCTTTGCGGCTAGGTTTGTTGCGTAGATCGTTAATGATAACCCAACTTTCCCTTTTAGCAGCATTTTTAGCAGCCTCAAGTCTGTTGCTGAAGTGAAGATCTTTGGCTGTTTTGATGACTATGGTATACATTACGGTATTTAATGCAATATGACACAAATTTTCCGTCTTTGAAAATCTTTTTCAGGTAATTGAGAGATCTTAACTTTTTAGCAAACCTAAAACCTAAACCTTTTGTAAGCCAAGACTTACGTGTAACACTTCTGGTTTTGAGCCAACGTTTAGGAAAAGCCTGGTTAAGGATGTCCAAGAGAGCAACACGAAAAGCAGCAAATGGTTCAGGAGATCGGGATGCACCAAGCCAATTCACATTAAGAGCCAAATTATGAAAGTTTTCAAAACCTGCATGGTTAAAAATTCGACCATATTTACGTTTTGCTCTAATCTTGGGCCCAGTTATACTTACACTGCAACAAACCGCCTCGTGATCAGAGAGGCCCGCATTTAGTACACTACATGACAACACATCTAAATTAGAACATAAGTAGTCAATGGTGGTCGCCGAGGTTTTGGTCAAGCGAGTTGGAGAGTTAACATGCATTACCAAGCCATAGGATGTCAGTAGATTTAATAGGAGAATAGTGCTTGTCGAAGTTTTATCTTCAAAGTTAATGTTGAAGTCTCCAGAGATAATCAGTGTACAGCAAGGAATTAGTGATAAAACAGTATCGGGTTTTGATAAGAACTCAACAATCTGACTGCAGGGTGGACGATAAATACAAAGGACATATAGATTTAGTTTCTTGGAAAAAGAAACAGAAAATTCAAAGCAATTTTCTTCCAACACATTATTAAATTTGTCAGCACATGCAACAAGTAAGAATTATTTTTGCTCAAAATCAAGGTACCACCATGTAACGAACTTCCCTACAGTAAATAGATACAGGGGTATAATCTGGTATATAAAAACATTCATTAGGCCTCAACCAATGCTCTGTGATAAGGACCAGATCTGGAAAATTATTAAATTCTAAAAAAGCGTGCAAATCATCACATTTGTTTCTTAAAGATTGTATGTTTAATAAAATCATAGACAAACCAGACTTAGTACTATCAACTCTACTATTTACAGTACCCTCCCTGAATTGGGAGGGTTCAGTAATAAAAAACTTTTTTCTTTTAGTAAATCGGGGTCCTTACCGTCAATCTTTAAATTTAGGTCAGAATTTGGAGGTATTGGTCTCAAATTACTGTCACTGTTACAATTGGTAAACACTTACTTGATTTTTTATTCACGACACATATTTAATTTTATACTTCACTTCAATTGCTGAATGGTAGGGGTCAAGCTGTACAAGAGGAAAATTTGAAGATGAAATGAAAACACTAACGAAATCATCAGCAAATAGCAGATCTAAAATTCAGCCCATGTGATTGCATAGAGAATTCATTTGTTGCAATTCAAGAAAAAGAGTTTCAGAAGCTAGAGACGGTAAACATTTTGGAACCAATGAGTTGTCTTCATAGAACCATTCCACTGAAGGAAGGTTAAAATTCCCAAAAATAACAAAATGTATGGCTACTGAATCTATTTCTCAGCGTCTCACAGGTATTGCAGAAAGACTGATAACATTCCTGGTTAGAATTAGGTGGAAAACATACACATCCTAGTACTAAACTTGCATTGCTTGCTTCATCAGAACCCAAACATTCTCGAACTCGATATGAGCAGGATTAAGAATCATAAAAGCCTGAAAAAAAGAAGAAACGGCAATCAATACGCAGCCGCTGCCTTGACTCCCTAGTTCTTTATAACTTCTATCTGCTCGAAAAACTATATATTCATTTTTAAATATGTCATTGATAGAAATATCCCCATTAAGCCAAGCCCAGTGAGAAATATTACATCATCCCACGCTAAGAGAAATTTCATTAATTTTGGTGCATAAACTTCTGACATTTTGGTAAAACAAGACTACCATCCGCTGAAGATCTGTCATTAGCACCAGTTACCATTTCTAATTGTGCATTGGAACGTTGGGCAGTTAACAAAAATTTTACTGCCTGTTATTATCTACGGAATCATTAATCATCTCCACACCTGGTGATGATTAAGAGAAAGAAGAAAATAGCCTGCGTCCATCAAAAAACAATCCAAAGATATACGAAAAAAGCTGAGATTTTGTTGCATAATCTAAAGCTCCGTTCCGTGAATTGGTTATCAATGGCAAGAAACATGCATGGGAACAGGTTGACTCAATAAATGCATTTTATGATGCTATAAAGTCATTCAACACTGGACAATTATATCGTAGACCCTAAAATGTATGTTCACTTGGTGTGTATCACCTTTCTCTAACGTAAGTTCAGAAAAATATGATGGTTCTTTAGTTTTTTGTACCTTATTGCCCAAATAACTGACGCGAACATATCACGTCGGGGCCATATTACACTCATATGTTTGAACTATATGATGACGAACTTGATCCCTTATTGAGAGATTAATTACAAAACGAATGCAAGAGTTCTACACTTTTTGAATTCTGCATTTATTATAGTTGGTAAGAAGAAATGGACCATAAACAATATCCAAATAATTTGGTAGTTACTAAACCCTGTTAATAATTTTTAAATAGAAGATGGAAAGACATTGTGATACTCATATATTGCTCCAAGTCTAATATGGGACCTCTGGCATATATTGCTTACATGAGAATTGAATGTTGTATCCATTAATAAATCAAGGTTTTGATCAACCCATATGATTTGACTTGAGTTCATACTAGCCCACTGTTCAATACTCAACAGATCCCTATTAATTAGGCCCATTGTGCTAGGGAGACTTAAGGCTGGTGATGGGAGGTAAAGTTGTAAGTCATCAGCCTACAAATGATATTTAGTCTGATTAATATATCAAACAAGATCTGACATAAAAATTAAGAAGAGAAGGGGACCCAAAAGAGATCCTTGTAGAACTCCCCTTTCTACAACTCTCCAATCAGATCTTATCACCTCACCACTCTTTGTCAGTTTTACTACCTGTTGTAGAAGTAATCATTAAACCAACTATCTGCATCAATTTTATTGATTATAGCTTAATTTGGCCAAAAGTAGATCAATATTTCAGCTATCGAAGGCCTCTGTCATATCTACCATAACAGTTGAACAAGAATTATTTTGATGAAGGATATCAAAATAATGTCACTTGTGATTTTTAAAAGTATAGTAGAACAGCTATAGTTTGGCCCGAATCCTTATTGAAACCTAGGAATAGCACTCTTATCTTTTAAAAACTCTTAAATTTGGTATTTAACCACTTTTTCAGGTATTTCTAAGGCAGAGGGAAGTATACTAATGTCTAATCTAATAGGATTACCCACATTAGGCAAAGGAGTGACTAGGGTCATTTTCCATAAGTTTGGCAGAGAGCCAGTTTCAAATGAAAAATTTATAATATTGAGTAATGGTTGTAAACAATATGGAAAGAAACATTTCAACATCTTAATAGATTTCATTCACTCCTATGACACCACTTTTTATACTAACTAGTAAAATAAAACAAAAGTTCATCTTCTGTTTTAAGCCTAATCCCAATTGGGTCCCAATCGGCAAATGAATTGAGAAAATTCCTGAGAATCGCCTGGTCCAATACCTATTCGAGATATAATATCCAAAAGAAGATTATTTATTGAATTAGCATCCTTTAAAGTGTCTGGTATTTCTTTAGTGTTTTTATCAATTAATCTCCATTTTCAAATCTTATCTTATCAAGGCTAGGATTAAGAATCGCACTGTCGAGGAATTCCGTGCTGAATGTCACGAGCTAGCAGAACTCAGACAGTCTAAGGTTTTCATATCAGGCCCTTATAGCCGTTCTGAGTCTAATAGATTTCTAAATCTAAACAGAGGCCAACTTAGAACCAGGGTCTTAACTGGACACTGGCTGGTGAAATATTACCTGCATGAGATGGGACTCGACAACAACCCATACTGCAGGTTTTGTGCTGAGGTAGATGAAACTACCGAGCATCTAGTCTGTTGATGTGATGCTTTACTCAGCGCCAGACTGCCTGTGGGATGTGCACAACCTGAAAGGGTCCTTTCCTTTCTAAAAAGGCTCTTGGCCTGACACGCCTACTTAGGGGGATAGCACAATGGGCCCCAGTGAGTCTAAGTGCTGCCCTTGTCGGGCTCCCCATCTATGTCTATGTCTAAATGTTCTGTAGCAAAAGCCAATTGTGGATTGGTATGTTGACCAACTGGTAAGCATGGCAACCCAGATTATATTTAAAAAAAATAAAGTACAGCCTCCTTAATCCAGATATTTAATAATCTTTTGAATAAATTCTTAAGCAGATAGTAATTATTAGTGTAGATTAGAAAGTAGGAAAGAGAGAGTAAAGTTTTGTGATAATGTCTTTAGTTTTTTTATAGATATATTGTTTGCAATGATGTAAAACCTTCAGCATAATATTTTCTTCAGTTTTACCACGATTTTTAATAAAAAATATGGAAAAATAGGTGGTTTATTTAAAAAAATGTTTTTAATCCTTTACAATAGTTGAACGTCCCAACTTAATAAAGAAAATGTGGAATCTGAAATTGGGCTTCTTCGCACATGGCCCACGTCTACGAGGAGCGCGAAACTCTTCGAATGATTGCAGAAGTATCATCACCAAATAGTGTAACATAACTTATTTAACAAAAATGGGCAAGTCATTTATTAAGAATAAAAATAGAATAGATCCTAAAAAATTGCCTTGTGGTACACCTGTTACATCTTAGCCCAACTAGAGACTATCACACCATTATTATCAAAAAACTACAGAAAGTTTTATCAACAAAGCATGATTTATATATAAGTTAAAAAAAAATTAAAAATATAAAACAGAAAGACAAGTGTATCTGTAAAAACACTTGCGACTTGTGTATAAAAAATATTGGCTAAAAAAGGAATATAACGTATACAATATTTGAGAGGAACAATTCAGTATATACATCATGGATTAAAGTAAAAATACATAAATATACAAATATCTGTAAAACTAAAAAATTTGAGAATTCAATCGGGACAAAATATATATTTAAAAAAAAGATTGATTGTAAGTAGGTATATAAAATTGGGGTGAACAGGAATTTAAAACTAGAACTAAGAGCAACAAAGGCAATTATAAACAAAAAATTAGTAGAAGTATAGTAAGAAGTATTACAAATAGATGTCAAGAAAATTCAAATTTAAAAAAAAAACAACAGCAACCTATTAAAATCCATGGTCATCGAATGAAATAAAACAAACCCATACTAATGAGAACAGTATCACAGCAGGTCACTTTAAAATTCTGTCAACTATAAAATTCTGTCAGACTATAATAACCTTGTCAGAATTTTCTTAACTTGCTTTTTAAATAGTTTCAGAGTGGATTGTTCCTTAAAATTATTTGGAAGAGAATTATACATCTTAATACCCTCAAAAATGATAGATTTTTTTGCTAGGTTTGACATAGGAATATGTAAATGTAGATTGAGATGGTGACGAGTTACATATCTAGGATTTGGGACTATACATTTATTTCTTGTTAGCATATATGATACTGACAGTTTCTAAAATGTATAAACTAATAATGGTTAATATTTTTTGGTTTATAAAAAGCAGTTTACATGAATCACAGATTTTTGCCTTGCATATATATCTTGCTGCTTTTTTTGAATAATGAACAGCATATTAATTAAACACTAATAAGATTTTATACAGTTAAATATTATTCTTATTCCATAATGCTCAAACCTAAGTAATATTTGGTGATTAATAGTATCAAATGCTTTGGTAAGGTCATAAGAAATTCCCATACATTTTATTTTGTTAAAATTACTAAGTAATCTTCATATTATAATAACAAGGTATTTTCCGCCATTTTTGAAAAAACAGGGATTGATTTTGGCATATGGTTTATACTCGATTTCATGAGAATAAATCAGTCACTGAGAATAGTTTTAATAACATCTGTTTGGAAATAAGCATGTTTCTGAATACAGTTACAACTTGCTTATTCCAAGTGCGAAAACAAAACCCTATTATTCCAACTTTGATGGTTTTTTCCCAGCATCACATTTTAATACCGAGCCTTTTTTCCTGGTTTTATATTTGTTTAACTACTTCAGAAAAATATTTGGAGTAAATCTAAATCTAAATGTATGATTTATATATCAAATGGTGTAAAGATAATAATAAAACATCAGTAAAATTATCTTATTATTTCCATATATTTAGAATACAATTTAATTATCTCACTTTTTCAAAAAAATACTGTTGTTTAAAAATAAAAGAACAAGACAAAAAACACTGACATTTAACGTGAGCATTTAAAAATTAAATATCAAATTAGAATGAAGAACAATGACAGAGAAAATAAGACTACCACATTAAGGTTTGACTTAGAAAATGCTTTGAGGTGGAAGATGTTTTTTAAATCCTAAATTTAAATATCAACAACTTAACAAAATACTTCTCCCCCAATGGGCAGATGTATGTGGTGTACAGACAGAATCAAGAAAAGATAATGAAGATGTGGTATTTAGAGTGACCCATGTATCTCGCAAAAACACAAATTCATTCATTTCATTTGCTATACTTAATTCCCTTAGAGACCATCCTCGATAAAAGAGTGTTACCTTGAAATTTTCAAAAACTGGTCATGGGGCTGTTCAACAATTTACGAGGCAGATCCCGAGTGAACTGAAGCTCTCACGGTCAGAGGGATTTTATTTTCATCACTCCTCCCTTTTACAAAGAGATCAGTTCGAGGTCAGTACATGGAGAACTGTCGACGCGACAACACGTTTCGTGAACAATGTCAATCCAGTCTCCCGCTAAGTGCGAAATACGCGGCGTCATCTGTTGTCTCGTTTGGAAGGGAAAATCTCCATTAAAGATTTATAATGAGGTGAAAACTGCATATCGGAAGATCTTCAATTGTGACTAACGAAATTGTGGAAAAAATTGAAAATGCTCTCTGCGATCTTTCTGCAAATCTCCAGATCTCTACTACACGAAACAATCACAGAAACCTTCGGATATCGGAAACTGTCTGCGAGGTGGGTCCTCAAACAACTGACAGACCAACACAAGTTGAATCGAGTGGAGGCTGGGCAAGAGTTTTTGAAGCACTGGAAACTCCATGGAAATGAATTTCTCTGCTCCATCGTTTCTAGAGATGACACTCGGGTAGCACACTGAAACCAAAAGATAGTCTCAACAGTGGCATCACACCTCTTCACCCACTGCCAAAAAGTTCAAAACCACAAATCCAGCCAAGAAAATCATGGCATCCGTGTTTTGGGACTGTCAAAGCATAATTTTAATTGAATATCTGCCTCAAGGGGAGACCATCAACTCTGCAAGATACTGTGAGACCTTTAAAAAAAAGCGAGTGCGATTCACAACAAGAGGAGAGACATGCTGACAAAAGGAGTCTGCCTGTTGCACGACAAAGCCAGACCACACATGGCCAATGTCATAAAGGAACTGCTCTCCTCATTTAAATGGGATGTCCTGAACCATCCCCCGCATTCCCCTGACCTAGCACCTTCAGATTACTATCTCTGTACCTCCCTGAAGCTGCACATGGGTGGAAAAAAATTTTCAACTGACGAAGAGGTAAAGGAGGAGGTGGAGAAGTGAACGAAGGAGTTGGCGGGAAACTACTTCGAGGAAGGCATCAAAAAATTGATACCCCGCTTCATCACCTACATAGAGAGGAATGGCGACTATGTCGAAACATAGCTTGCATTATGTACTAAAGTATTCCATAATTTTTTTGTTTAAATAAAAAATTTTTAACACCTACAAAAATTCAGTACACTTACTTTCTGGATATGCCTCATAATTAATTTATTCAGCCTTGTCAATATAAAAAACTTGAAATTAGTCAAGATGAAAAAATTATATCGTATATTCGAAAGTTGCGCCAGGCAACTTTCATCCCAACTTCCTTATAATAAGATTCCTTTTTCGAAGATAGCTTCTATTAGATTTTCTCAAAACTTCTTAGAGGAAAATAAACTGAAACACCTGAGGATTTTAAAATGATAATGCTGAAAGATATGGCCAAACTAATGCGGTGGCATAATAAAAACACTAAAAATATGTCGATCCAATTCTTAATTTTATCTCTTAAGACCAAAAGTTCTTCCAGCAAAAAACAGAAGAAAGGCTTAAAGCAATTAAAAAGATTATATGTTTGGTTGCATGCCAAAACTTGACAAAAAAATACTTCACTGCTTTTTTGAACAACCTTAATTAAAAATTTTAAACTTTGAAAATTTATAATAACTTGTTATTTTTAGAGTTGTAATAGTATATACATTAGATATTTTAACTCCAATAATAGAATAGAATACAATAGAAAAACATTTATTATGCAATATACAAAAATAATTACATAAAAGGTAGCATTCGCAGGGCGTTCTTCCATGATACCTAAAAATAAAGTAACTTAACTATAAAAACATTAATACCTATTACCAAAATCCAAACATTTCAAAGGTAATTTACTACACTGTTAGGACATTAAATTCAGTAACTCATTCTTGTATTTGGTATTAAAGGTTTTAATAGCGTTTTGAGTAATTAAATTAAATACAGGTGAGTTAAGCAATTGTATCACCCGAAAAGCAAATGAGTTTCTAAATTTAGAAGTGCGATGTTGGTGTACATTAAATCTAATAACATTTCTTAGGTTTAGATTGTGAATTTCCTGTCTTGCTACAATATATTTCCATAGATAAATCGGACATTTTGTTTTATAAAGTTTGTCACAAATACACCAAATAGAAGCATCACTCGATATTCATATTTAAGCAAGTTGTTTTGTACATAAGTGGGAGTGATATGAGAAAATTTGTATACACAATAAACATAACAAATGCAAGCGTTTTGGGCCAGTTGAATCTTGTTATGAAATTCCAAGTTTAAGTAATTGTACTAGACTATACAACAGTAATCCAATTGTGAAAGAATGAGTGATTCCACTAGTAAGAGTTTAACCTTTTCGGGTAGAATAAATTTAAACTGATACAAACTTTTTAATTTAAAGTATACAGAAGATAGTTTTTTATTGATATGATATTCAAAGTTAAGGTTTGCGTCAAATGTGACGCCCAAATTTTTAACACATATTGCAGAGGGTAGAAGATCCTCACCAATATGTAACGAAACAAAGTTGTGCATGTTTACTTTATTTATAATCTGATTTGTGCCAATAAACGTATAGTTGCTTTTATTCAACATACCATGGACCACTCTAAAATAGATTTCAAATCGCAGTTAATCTGCTGAAAAGCTTGACAAGCATTTTCCGGTTCAAAACCAGCAACCAATTGAGTATCATCCGCGTAGAGATGGATGGAGCAGAAACGAACCTGCTTGGGCAGATCAGAAGTATATAAATTGAATAACAGGGGACCAAGAATGCTTCCCTGAGGAACCCCGTGCTGCAAAGTGACAGGCTTGGATCTGGCTCCATCCAACTCAACTATTTGCACATGGGAGTATAGGTAACTGGCAAGCCATTGACACACTCACTCGGAGAAACCACAATAACGTGCTTTAGCCACCAGCATAGAGTGATTAATTAAATCGAAGGCCTTGCTGTAATCTAGGAGTATAAGACAGGAGGCCATACCTTTATCGATATTGCGAGAGTGCGGCAGCAGTGCTGTGGTGCTTCCAGAAGCCTGACTGAACTTCAGGCAGTAGGCCAATACTCAAAATATAGTCATTTATCATATCAGTAACTAGCAATTCTAACATTTTAGCCAGGATTGGCAATAGACTGATGGGCCTTAGTTCAGATATTGACTCGATTTTGAAATTTTTGGGAATGGGTACAATTATAGATGTTTTCCAAGTTTCAGGAAACACTCCTTCCTGAAGGCTATAATTGAAACTACATGTTCAAGACCAAAGAGAAGCATGACGTAACTTATTCCATCGACGCCAATACTTTTAGATTTGATGCGAGAGAAAGCTTGGAGAACGTCATATTCAGATATGAACCTAAAAGAAAAGTTTCTATTATCTAGACTCTCTAGCCTATTAGTATTATAGAAGTCACGGACCTCAGCATCAACCGGAGCGGCCAACCTACTAACATCAGCAAATTGATTACTAATATCTTGTAGATTTTTTAAATGATTAGGAATTTCAGAATTATTTTTTGAATGAACATTCCATGTATTAAGTCGAGACCAAAGCATTTTGGAGTTTTTGTTGGCTCTCTGAAGTTCAAATGACATATATGCCTTTTTTTCACTGCGTATTGCGAAAGAAAGGTAGTTTTTAATATCTACGTAGAAGTTTTTATGCTCAATGTTACGAGTATGTTTAAATCTATTAAATGCTTTTTTCTTTAATTGAATGATTTCCTTTATTGTGTTTGTAATGTATGGTTTATACTTCCGTTTTAATTTAACAGTTACGAAGGGTGCGTGTCTATCGAATACGTCGATCAATCGCTGATTAAGAGTTTGAAGTCTACAATCCAAGGTTCCCCGTTGCCAAGCATCATCATCGAAATTGAATCTTTACATCTCAATGTCGAATTGTTGCTGATTAAAAGAGCGAAAGTCTCTATAGGATATTATTTTTGCAGTCTTTTTGGGTGTTTCAATTTCGATAGTAGAGTAAATAAGTCGGTGATCTGTGAGATTAAGCAAATCTTTAGTTCCCGAGTTTACCACATCAGCATTACTGGCTACACAAAGAATATCAATAAGGGTACATGTGCTTCTCTTTATTCTTGTTGGGTCGGTGATAGTTTGTTTTAGATTAAACATATGTAACAAAGATCTTAACTGATTGCTTTCTACCGTCTCACTTAGAAGATCAACATTCAGATCACCCAAGAGAAGGGTATAATCAAAAGAAGGCAACAGGGAGGATAATATATTTTCAACACAAAATATGTTTCTAAAACTGACTGATGGAGGTTTGTAAAGCGCTCCCATTAAAACTCTTTTGTTTTTCAAAGACAATTCTATCCAAAGTTGTTCGACTTGACACATTCCATCACTTGCCGCGGAGATATCAATGACTTTACATTTAATACAGTCAGCCATATGTACACCAACGCCCCCTCCCCTAGTTATTCTGTCACTACGAAAAAACTGGTAACCAGAAACATGTAAAAGTGAATCTGGATAATCTGGGGATAACCACGTTTCTGTAATTGCAAAAATATCAAATTTTTCAAACACAAGTAACTCCTTTATATCGGCAAATGATGGAATGAGGGATCTAATATTTATATGTGCAACACGGAGATTCATTGACCTAGACACAGATACTATTGGCCCATCAGTTTTGCCTGTGCTGGATCTAAAAAAGATATATTTTGTATGCTATTGGAATCAACAGTATCCCGAATATTAGATTCCAGATTTGAAAAATTTTGAGACACAACCGTGTCACCGCAGACTGGGACCTCAGATGCATCAGTTTGGCCCACCAAGGGACCATTCGCGTCACCATCCATATCCCCGAAACTCTCAGTGCCACCAAGAACAACCAAGTCTGGTGATGAGAAAAGGGAAGCAAAAGATAAAATCGCATTTTTAATTGAGTTAGAAACCTTAAAACGACCCGTTTTGCTCAAATAAATACGATTTCTCATATAGTCCCTATCGATTAAGTTACTATTGTACAAGTCTAATAAATCTACGTTATCAATTGTACTACATTTCAATTTATCAATTATTTGCCTGAAACTATGATTGATTCTTAAAATATTATTTAAAATATTATTTGTTGATGATACGCCATGAAATTTTGTAGTTTGGCCTCCTTCAGCTCCTTACCATAAAGTTCATTTTCCTTTTCCAATACTTCAATGCTAGTTAGACTGGATTTCCTTAATATCATTAAGAAGGGCTCTATTTGCATTTTTTAGCTGTAAATTTATACAACTTGGATCAATAGTTTCAGCATACTGATTAACGTTAGAAATGTATTCGTCCTTGGCGTTTTCAGGAGTGCGGTCTTGAGTCCCCTCCTTCAGTCTCTTTATGTGAGCATCTTTTGCTGCATTGTCAGCAAGGAGGCCAAATAATTCCTTATTAAGTTGCTGCAAATTATCAGAGTATTTACATTCCAATTTTTCAATGGATATGTCTTTCTCCAATGCTTTCAACTTAAGATTGGCCAGTTCATCTGGAAGGTTTTTCAATTTGTGGATGTCTCCTACCAGTGGCTTACACTGCCTACAGTAGAATAAGATATTCCTTTGGGCTAAGGAGATTGCATGGGTTTCTGTTGTTGTCAGTTGAGCACACTTTTTACAAAAACATAAGATAAGATATTCCTTTGGGCTAAGGAGATTGCATGGGTTTCTATTGTTGTCAGTTGAGCACACTTTTTACAAAAACATCGCTCACAGCCGTCGCATGGAGTTCCAAAAAGTTCGTCGTCCTTGGGTCTGGCTTTCAGAATGCATTGCTTAAGGCAGCTCGTGCAATTAAGAGTGACATTATCTTCAGAGTGAAATAGTTGGATAGAGATAAATTAAAATCACAAAATGACAATTGTACTACAATTTGTACATTTCGGATCACTATGGCAACATTAACAATACTAAATTTCAATCGTCGAACAGAAGCATAAAAAAGTTTACTTATTTTTTGCACTTTTATGTTATTTCCTTATCACTGGAGTGTGAATAAATAGATCTTATAAATGTTTGAAATATTTCAGATTCCACAGCAAGAAACAAAGCTCAAAAGCAAGCAAGATGAAATATTTATTAATTAATTTAGGTCGGTCTGATGATATTTGATGTATTTTCCAAGGCACTAAACAAATTGGGAATTTAATGCAGTAAAACACCCGAAAAAAACATAAGAAACGACAGAACACAACACCCGTGTGTACTGAACAAAAGGATATGTTCAGGTAACTGAACTAACTAACTAAACTTGTTTTTAAAGTTTTTCATTTTCCTATTTACCTAAAGCGACATAATTTTAAGTAATCTGATAGTACCTTGTCAACAGTGAAGCATTCAATTGTAAAATCAAATTGCCTACATAATAGAATGTTAAATGTAGACAAAAAATTTTAACTCTTCTAGAAAGTAACCTTGCTCAAATGAGAGATTAATGAGATATGTAAGTAGTGTGAGCAAAATGATTACAATTTCAGACAAGTTAGGCCTGTCAGTGAAAAACTCAATGTAACCAACAAACATTTTTTGATTTTGCAGCACAAATTAAGTAGGTAATACCTTTCCATAAACCTGAATTATAACATAAAAAACTACAAAGTGGTCATTATTTTTTTAAACTGGCTTGAACCGACAGACCTCACCCGTGCAAAGAAAGGTTAAAATCAGGGATGGACATATGGGGGGAAGCAATATTTTATTCTGTTGGCCAAATTTTATTTTATGTTAGAATATTTCATTTTCCAATTAAAAAAAATAACTTAAAGTAATTTTGTTAAAAGCTGAAGGGTGAGAAAACAAAATATGAATGATACTAGAAGATAGCTATACAAAAATGTGGACCTCTTAAAGTCAAAGTATTTATTCATGCTTTTACAAAATGTTTGCACATGTCAATATGATACAATCCCCAAAAAAAAGAAATATATAGTGCCTGTACTTAATTAAGATAATACAGCAAATGTCAAACAGAAAATAGCCTAAATTACTTTAAAATAAACAGACAGTTCAGAGAACAGAAATAAACACAATAAAATTAAACAATATTACAATA
This sequence comes from Kuschelorhynchus macadamiae, assembly GCA_030620095.1. NCBI lineage: Eukaryota > Metazoa > Arthropoda > Insecta > Coleoptera > Curculionidae > Kuschelorhynchus > Kuschelorhynchus macadamiae. The sequence goes on along the minus strand of JAUTXW010000250.1, from coordinate 736,772 downwards.
AGACTACTTCACAAAACCAAATGTCACAATAAACTAGCTAAAATGTGTGTTGTTAAAATTAAAAGTATAAAATTCATCAAGGGTGTAAAATGCTTGATCTAAAAGAAAACACTTAATCTTATTTAAAAACACTTTTGGTGTTAGTTCCTTTACATTCTTAGGAAGCATATTGAACATTTTAGGAGCATGATCATTTATTGCAAATCTAGATTTGTTAATTCTATGGGATGTTATTAAAAAGTTATCATTATTTGTAGTTTGATATGAGTGAATCTCATTTAACCTAACATATTCACTCAAATTATTCCTAACATATTTAAGACATTCACAAATGTACATACAGGGCTGAGTCATAATTTTAAGTTGTTTGTATGTGCCTCTACAATCCGCCTGATACGGTACTCCTCCAACAACTCTTACTGCCCTACGTTGCAAGGCAAAAATTCTCCCAGATTCCGCTGCATGTCCCCAAGAGAGCAGGGCATAAGAAATGTGGGACTGAATAAGGGCATGATAGGTCATGGTTAATATAATAAAATATATAAGCAACATAGCATGTAAATAAAAACAAACTTAGAAACAACTAATATATAAAGACATAAAAGGAGAGAGAGAGTGAGAGACATTTATTTTTATATAATATCTAATAGGCCACAGAGCTTCCTAGAATAATGTTGCTGCCGTAAAATCATCATAATTATAGAAGGCATTTGAAATTAAGGTTCTTTTAATTACTCTTTTATATTCGACCAAGGGCAATCCTCGAACATTTTCTGATATTTTATTAAGGAACTTGGGACCATGATACAGTGATGAAATGTTTGAGCGATTTAGGCGAACGAATTGTACTCTAAAATTGTTGCGAGTTCTCGTAGTGTGATCATGGATTTCACCTCCCCTTTGGTATCGATTTAAATTAATGTATGCAAATAATAGACATTCATATATATATCTTGATGGCAATGTCAGTATGTTGAGATTAATGAAACTCTGTGTCGCACATCAGCTCTATAGTCTAAGGCTGCCAGTACACGTACTGCACTCCTCTGCAGAGCAAAAACTCTCCCCATGTGACAGGAATAGCCCCAAACCAAAACTGCATAGCAGCTTACACACTGAAAGATTCCATGGAATGCCAGGAGACATATCGCCAGAGGTACAACTTTTTTAAGGTTTCTCAAAAGGAAAATACTTTTAGAAAGTCTATTAGAAAGGTGATCAACATGTGCTTCAAAGCGTAAGGAGGGATCAAGTTATACCCCTAGAAATTTTACTTCATCAGGGTTTTCTATATTGACATGTTGTCGTAATGAAAAAGTAATATTTATGGTTTTATCTCTATTAAGTGAAAGTTTATTTACTAGGAACCAACGTTCAAGATCGGTGATGTTTTTTCCTGTTTTTTCTTTTAGGCAGTCATAATTTCGGTCTTGCTGAAAAAGTGTTGTATCATCTGCATAGAGAATCTGATCTAAATTTATATTTATAGTGGAGCTATTTATATCGTTGATATAAATTAAGAATAGAAGAGGTGCCAAGAGTGAGCCTTGGGGAACACCATTTCGCTTGATTGTTGTTTGTGAAAAGTAACCTGACTTCTGTCTGTTAGGTAACTGCGCTCCAAATGTTCTTCTCTTCTCTTCCACTCTGTAGCATCTCAATTTATCCAAAAGTATTTCGTGGGACACACAGTCGAAAGCCTTTGATAGGTCACAGAAAATAGCCTCCATGTAGCCACCATCCTCAAAGGTCTCGACTGCATGCTCCAAAAAATCCAAGACTGCAAGGGTTGTTGATTTTCCAGATCTAAAGCCATATTGACTGTGCGAAAACAAGTTGTTAGATTCAAAGAAGTTGTATAGCTGTTGCCTAAGAATGGATTCAAATATTTTGGATAGGGCAGGTATTAAAGAAATCGGTCTATAGTTGCTAGGGTCATTTGCATCACCCTTCTTAAAAATAGGAATTACCTTAGTCTTTTTGAAGCAGGAAGGACATTTTCCCTCTCTTATGCTTAGATTAATTAGTTTTGTAATTGGAGAAACAATAATATTTTTTATATCCTTTATCAATTTTATGTTAATATCATAGATGTCCCTGGAGGATTTATTTTTTAATTTTCATATGGAATCTCTAACTATTACATTGCCAACTTCCTGAAAGGAGAAATTGGCAGTGGGTGGTAGATTATTTAAAAATGCTTGAGTATAATTTATGTAGGTTAGATTTGGAATATCCAATTTGGGAATTTTTGAAATAAGTGTTTCAGCAACATTTGCAAAATAAGTATTAAAGTCCTCAGAATTTAAGTTTGTGTCGACAGATCTGACATTGGATTGACCCCTGTGAGAATTTTGCAATATTGTCTGATTCTCTAATGTAAGAAGCGTATGCATCCTGTTTTGCTTTATCAATTTCTTTTCTATATTTGTACTGAAATGTTTTAATATAGCTGTTTAACCCCACTGAAGGTTGATTTTGATATAGTTCATTTAAAAATCTTAGTGTTTCTCTCATGGTGCATATTCCGTTATGGAACCATTTAATTTCCCTAACTTGAGATCTGTTTTGTATTTTTTTTGGAAAAGCAATTTCCATAGATTCCGTTATTATGTGTAAAAATATATACCATTTTGTATGGATATCTATATCAGCGAGATCAACAAAAGACCAGCTTTGGTTTCGAAGAATATTAAAAATTTCAAATCTACCCCTTTAGGTTAAAGGACGATAAGTATACAGTTCCGGTTCTGGGCCATCTCCTTCCATGGTCACCGAGATACACACAGCAAAATGATCCGAGAGGTTAGGATTTAAAACTTGTACAGAAAAATTTTTCCGGTTTTCAAAATTAACAAATATATTATCTAATGTGTTTAAGATTGTAGTCTATTCATAGATTTGGGGAGTAAAACCAAAGGTCTGCAATGGTATCAAGTAAATCTTGTTTTTTCTTATCATTTGAGTTAAAGTGGACATTAAAGTCTCCATTTATGATTACAAAGAATTTTTTTTGTCTTACTATAGATAACAGATTTTCAAGAATATCCAGAAATACCCGAAAAACCATTTGGTGGTCTATATATTGTGACAATTATATAATTAATAATCTTTAGTTGGACAGCTGATATTTCACAACAGTTTTCGATAGAAAGATTAATTATATCATTTCTTTCAAAGCATTCATTATAAAGGCTATTTAGTATTACAGTGCCACCATGTATAGTGGAGTTCCTACAAAAAGAGGAACTTATATTAAATTGCTCTATTTTCAGAAGATCAACTTCTTTTTTTGACAAGAAATGTTCACTAAAACACAGAAAATTGAAATCTATTTAAGAACTTTTAAGAAAAGCTTCAAATTCACCTGTCTTTTGTCTTATGGATCTAATGCTAAGATGAAGAATGAGAAGAACACTCCCCAAAACAGCACTGAGTAGGTTCCGCAGTACATAAATAATAGATGAAAGCTTCTTTGTTAAATGATTGATATGAGAATGCCACTTTAACTTCTGGTTTAGATATACACCAAGGAATTAACAGCTTCTGGATTATTCTCACTGTTAAAAGAGGTACTAAGTGTAAACGTCATGTTTTCAGTCTTTGTTATATTCATGCTAAGGTTGTTTGCATGAAACAAGTCTGACACCGTCAACTGTGTATCACCCATGCTCGTCTGCAATTCTAAAATGTTTTTCCCCGTTTTAGCAGCAGTGATATCATCTACAAACAGAATAAAATCTACAGTAGGGTCACAAGCTGCTAAATCATTCACATAAATGATAAATAACAGCGGACTCAACACCGACCCTTGGGGTACCCCACATGTGACAGGTTTTAAGCTCGAGGTTCTGTTATTGCATTCTACCTGTCATATATGAATAAATTAGATTGAGGCTTTTTTCTGCAAAATTATAATATTTTAATTTGGGTATTAGCAAGTCAGGCGAAACACAATCAAAAGCCTTTGTCAAGTCACACAGTAGTACAGAAGCAAACTCACCATGCCACCATTGTCGACATTCCCAGGCGAAACCCAAATTGCTGTTTATTAAATAAATTATTCCTATCAAAATGCTTTGCAATCCTTACTTAAAGAGCATTTTCAAAGATTGTACTATATAGAGGCACCAATAAAATAGGGCGATAGTTAGACACCTCATTTCGATCTCCTTTCTTATAGACTGGTATGACACGAGAAACCTTAAATACTGATGTGGTAGATTAATAAGTTTGGTAAGTGGATAAACAATAATGTTGGCAACGCACTTAAGCATTCTCGTGCTAATACCATGATAATCACGACTAGGGGTGTTTCTAAGGGAAAAAATGATATCTCTTATTTCTATATATGTCACTTTCCGAAACTCTAGGGAAGGTAAATCATTCAAATTTAACCTATATAAGTGGGTAATGATTTGATTGCGGAATATTATAAACTATATCTGAAGCCACATTAACAAAAAAATCATTGAATTTTTCAGAATTTAAAGCGCAAAAATGGTCCTTTTTAATTTTTTCACATCTATATTTATTCACTATCTGCCATGAAGCCTTAGGATTTCCAGCATTTCTTATGTCCTGCTTTAAAACATTAGAATTTGAGCGCTTATAAACTTCATGCATTAAAGCCAGATTATCCCTCATCTTTCTTCATTATTAAAAGAAATTTATCTGTACATTCTGTTTCCTACTTATCTAACCAGATCCAATGTCAGTAACTTTTTGTAAGATTCGCAAGTTAGTGCAATTAAGATTTTGATATCCAAGTCTGAAATGTCACACTAGGAAAAACAAGATAATAAGTGTGGTTTGTTGTGGTACCTAAGCTTTACAAAAACTTTTAAGCAAAAGCAGGGAAATAATGGCAAACTTAAAAGCCTGGACAGGTGTATAAATTGAGTATCTGATTTTATTTTGTTTATAATTCAAAATAAAAAAATATATGTAGTTTGATCTTTTACTGAATTCTGAGACATCCAATGGAAAGTGACACAAAAAAATACGCATGTAACAAAAATCAAACATACATATTATTTACAAAACAAAAAGGGAGCACTATATTATTAAAAATTAATTTAATGTAGCAACAATTTTCCAGATGTACTGTTGTTTATAATTAATATACGTAACAAATAAGTACCTTCCTGTGAATTTTCTAACATAGATTGTAGTTCACAAAAATCAATGTCTGTTATTCCAACAAGAGATCCAAATTTCTCCAAAAACGCACAAATAACAGCGAAATTGGGATCTTCTTCACAAGAAGCTTCAGATTCAGACGCCATTACACTACTTTGTTTTCATCTCGTTAGTGTAAATCTACTGTAATATATTTTTAACTACAAGAGATTTTGCACATCGTGTAAACATTATTACGGTACTGGAATCACAGTTTTAAAAAAATAGGAACATTTTAATACTTCTTTAAATATTTTTTTGTAACAAAACTTAAATCAAGCTCAATATAATTTGATATTTCACGTCAAAGCTCCTGACAAGCTGACGGTGTGAGTGACAGTTGACAGTGACAAAAATGTCAAATCTCTCCTTTCTAATTTAATAATCCAAAAACAACTTGTTTAAAGACAGCAGGTCTAGTGAGTTAGTACATGCTTAGGACGCTGGTCGGCGTCTAGAAGGGTCGTCAGGTCTTTCGGCCTGGGTTCGGATCATAAATTTAAATATCATTTTTTTACCAGGAAACCATTCTAAAATATAGTAATTATTTACTTTTTTACAACAACGCTTTTAATAATTTTTTGTATATAGGTAGATTTTTGGATTCCTGATCACTAATCCGAGGTCAAATTGTTTCGGACACATTTCGTTTTTGAGTTATTGTTTCTCAAGGTTTATAAACCTCCAAACTTATTTGACATTTTTGATTTCGTTTTTTTATGAAAATTCGCTGGCTCTGTATGAAATAATTATGAAAAGATGTAAAATAAACTTTATTTTTTGTTTTTCTTGCTTTTTTTATCTAAAAAATTGGGTAACACTCCAAAAATAGCCATACTTCATATTTTTTGGACTAATAACTTTTCTTTTATGTTGATATATTTTCATCATTAAAAACCACCGGGATACAATTTAAGAGAAATGTTAATTGATACAAATTAATTATGGAAAATTTTGTTATATACGTGTGTACCGGTACCAGCATTAGGTTAGGCGCCGTAGGCATTATCATTATAGCCTTAACAAAAAAGGCGGACAACGGCGGAGAGTCTCACTGGCGTCTAACATGTTATACTCCCGCGGATGACGCACTCCGCTGTTGATTATTGTTGATCGCCTTTTATGTTAGGGCTTTATTGATAATGCCAACGGAGCCTAACCACTAAACAGAGTCACTCTATGTATGTAACAAAATATCCGTAGTAATTGAAAACTATCTTATAGATAGACAGCAACATGTGAAAATACGCGAAACTCTTAGTGACCCATGTACTGTCAAAATTGGAGTTCCGCAGGGTACTGTTCTGGGCACTATCCTCTTTAATCTTTATCTTAAATCAATAAGTGAGATTGATATAAAGGGCAAGATTATTTCATATGCAGATGATACTGCAATCGTCTTTAGTGGTACAAACTGGGCAGAAACAAAAGAAAGTTCAATAAAGGGTATTGAAGTATTCAAAAAATGGCTTGACCTACACAAACTATCCCTTAACGTACAAAAAACGAATTATATTGCCTTTTCAAAAATAGATATAAACCGACCATCATTTCAGTACAATGAAGTAAATAACTTATCTGAAAAAAATTACGAAACAAAAAGCATCAACTATCTTGGAATTGTTATCGATCAATTCTTGATTGATTGATTCTTGAAACATTTAAAACTATTTTAATATAGCTCTGAAAACTATTTTCTTGGAGTATAGAAATAATAATTAGGAGAATAAATTGAAAAATTGAGGAATGTATAATCATTATTCTGTATTGTAGTTTATTTTTATTATGTATATTTTAAAGATATAAATAGGTTTTGGTAATTATAGTGGAGATTTAAATTTTAAGTTCAAACATATTATGTGATAGTCCATACGGATACCATCTAAGTACCTAGGGACAATTCTTATTTCCTAAAAATGTTTGTATGAGATGGACTATGGAAAATTTGAAACTCGTGTTATTCTAGATGCTTTTACTAGTTAAGTCAAAGGAATTAATTTATTATTTTATAACGTAAATTTTATATTTTTGTGTAGTATATTTATATAATCTAAAAATTATTATAATTGTCTGTCAGTAGGTTTCAGTAAAATATGTTACTATATCATCAACCGTTATCAATAAATGAAATGAAATAAATGAAAATTAATTTTTATTACAGGACCTGTAATTTGAATCAATATGTTTTTTTTTATTTAAAGCTGTACCTCAATAGTTTTTCATGACGTGAAGATGCCAACATGAACGTAAAGTTACTAGTCCAAAAAGTATGAAGTATGGTTGTTTTTGAATGTTTCCAATGTTCCAATTTTTTTAGAAAAAAATAAATCAAGAAAATCAAGAAGAGAGTTCTGTTACATCTTTTATAATTGTTTGTAGTAGTCTCATTCAGAACTAGTAAATGTTTATAAAAAAGGAGAAAGACGAAGAGGGAAATCGGTTTGATATCCTCATTAACAGGACGAAAAATCAGAACAAGCGGCCTGCTCGAACAGGTTTATTTTATGTATAAAATGATACATTATGTACATTCTAACTTTACAACCCCCAAACATACTATATGCCCGAAATAGGGCTACATTACTAACTATGAGTACTGCGTACTTGAATATAGAATAGTTTACCCGTAAGTATTATTTAATAATAATTCTCCTACCTAAGGGTGAAAATGAAATAGATGGTAATAGACAACATCGCGGAATTAGCCGCAAGTGTTTTTGTTTCTATTAGCTTCTTCAACGAATGTTCGAACTAAGATTTAGTTGGCACGCATTTAGTGGCATTACAGTCTTGCATAGGGATGAAGTCTAGAAACTATCCTATAAAGATATCTAGACCTACATAGGAAGCACAGGTAGATTTAAGGATGGAAACCTATAGAATATATAGATGGTGGGTGGAGGTTTAGACTCCCCACAACTACCACTACTAATAAGATTTGATTCACATAATATAGGCAACTAAACTTACATAAACACCAAACATCATCCAATAAAAAAAGGCTAGAAAAAGTAAAAAAGTCATCACCCATATTATTTTCAAATACTGTTCTTTATTTTTTTAAAAGTTTAGCGCGCCCGCCTGCAACCAACAAGAATTACCAAAATCCGGCGCTTATGCATACATGGACCAGTTTGTGCTTCTTGCGATAGTACGTTTTCCAGAGATTAACCATTCGACCCACGATATATAAACAGTGTCAAACACCCGTATGCAAATTTTATTCTTAAACATCCACACGTGTCCCGCCGCTTGCCGAGCCTTGGTACGTGTTTTTTTATACACCCATACATATATGTATATATATATATATATATATATATATATATATATATATATATAATGTGTTTTCATTCCGGGTGTACATCCGTTCACTACTGTCGTTCTGAAAAGAACAGTTTTGCTGACGTTTCGCCAAAATCACATTTGGCATTTTCGAAGCTTTCTTTCTCGCGTCCGAATAGAGACTGAAGTGTTGGTAACTGCGACGCTTCCTTTTATACCCCCACTCGGGGTCGAAGGTTATATCTGCGCAGGCGTTGGTCTTTATTTATGCTTTCCGGATGGTGCCGTTGTTGTTGCGCTAATTGCGCTTGAGTTTTTGCGATTTTAGATTTGTCTATTATTGTCTTCCATACTGTTGGTAGTTTTAATGATTCGTCCCTTTTATTTAAATCACCTTGCTTTTCAATTTCTATGGCTTCTCGGATTATTCTGGTCTTATAATGTTCTATATTGGCAATCTCCCTACACCCATCGAAATTTATTTTATGGCCGGTTTTCTGATGATGTAGGAATAAAGCTGAGGTTGTTTGTTTATTTCTGATGCTGAGTTTATGCTCTTCCACTCTTGCTGATATTCGCCAGTTAGTTTGCCTTACGTACAACTTTTCACAGTCCTGGCACGGAATACTGTACACTCCGTGGTTTTCCAGTTTGATTTTATCTTTTGGGTTTCCGAGTAGTTTACCTATAGTTGTTTGTGGCTTGTGTATTGTTTGTATGTTGTGTTTCCTCAGAATTCTTCCGATTCTGTCTGTTGTGCCTTTTACATATGGTAAGACTACTCATTGCTTTCCCGGTTCATATTTTTTGTTGTTCGTTGTTCGGGAAACTTCTGCATTAATAGCTTTCTCTATGGTGCGATTTGTGTAGCCATTTTTCTTTAAAGCACTAGATATTACCTTAAGTTCGTTTTGTCTCGTCTGTGTTTCAGTTAGTCGCACGGATCTAGATATTAGAGTATTTGCCACAGCTTGAATTTGTGCTGGGTGATGATGTGATTTTGCATTTAAATATCTGTCTGTATGTGTTGGTTTTCTATACACGGTGTATTCGAAATGTCCGTTATGTGGCTTTGTGACCAAAACATCTAAAAATGGTAGTTTGTTGTTTTCCTCTAACTCTAGAGTAAATTGTATTCTGGGGTGGATTGAATTTACGTGAGTCAGAAATTTTTCGAGCTCTGCATGACCATGTTGCCATATAATAAATATGTCATCCACATAACGAATCCATAATTTGGGTTTTAAACTTGCTTTCTCAAGAGCTTCTTTCTCGAAGTATATCATAAATAAATTCGCGACTACTGGTGATAGTGAGGACCCCATTGGAGCACCATCTATTTGTTTATACATTTGCCCGTTGAAAGAAAAATAAGTATTTTTGAGGCAATGCTCCGAGAGTTCTATTATATGTGCCTGGAAATCCTCGTTCATAGCAATCTTGTCCAATGCTTCGTCGATGGGAATACTGGGATATAACGATTTGAATCTAGGCTTGCTATGATGTCGTTTTTTTCAAGGACGATATCTCGTATAATTCGAGTGAAATGCTCCGAGTTTTTTACAAATGAATCAGCTTTTTCTACAGTTGGTTGCATAATTTCAGAAAGGTATTTCTCCAGTTTTTGTAGCGGCGAATTAACAGCACTAACAATAGGTCTGATAGGCGCGCCTGGTTTGTGTATTTTTGGTAAACCATAGAGTTTAGGACATCTGCTCGACTTTTCCCGTGGTATGATTTTTTGTTGAATTTCGGGGTTTATTGGTGAACTTTTTATTTTATTTTTAGTTGTTTTTTCTAGGTACGTTCTCGGGTCCCTTGGAACAGGCCTATAACAATTGTCTTGTAGGATATCCTGCATTTTTTGTACGTAATCTTGAGTATTCATAACCACAGTTGCGTTTCCTTTATCTGCTGGAAGGATTGTGATGTTTTTATTTTTTCGGAGGTTTATTAGGGCCCTTTGTTCAGTGGCATTTAGGTTTTGTTTGGTGTTTTGCTTGTTCTTAAAATTCTTGCCACCTCTTGTCGAATCTCCTCTGCTTTTGTTTCTTTAGAGGAGTCAAGGACAGCTTCCACTCCAGCTATTATTTCTTCTTTAGGGATTTCCTTAGGAGATATCGCAAAATTAAAACCCTTACTCAGTACGGATTTTTCACTTTCTGAGAGACTGTAGGATGATATATTATGTACTAATTTATCGACGTCTACTGACGATCTTTGTGGCGGACTCGACTTAGAAGATTGTCATACTTTTTCGAAAGTTTATCTGTCTTAATATTCTTATTTGTTTCTGTTCGCCGAAAAGCCAAAGTTTCTATGCGATTCCACAATAAAGGGTGAATGATGTTACTTAGTTTAAGGTGTAACTTTAAAAGTTCTTTCTCTGTATAGAACTGTAATAGAACTCTCGGAGCATTGCCTCAAAAATACTTATTTTTCTTTCAACGGGCAAATGTATAAACAAATAGATGGTGCTCCAATGGGGTCCTCGCTATCACCAGTAGTCGCGAATTTATTTATGATATACTTCGAGTCTTTAAAACCCAAATTATGGATTCGTTATGTGGATGACATATTTATTATATGGCAACATGGTCAAAAAGCTCGGACTACGTAAATTCAATCCACCCCAGAATACAATTTACTCTAGAGTTAGAGGAAAACAACAAACTACCATTTTTAGATGTTTTGGTCACAAAGCTACATAACGGACATTTCGAATACACCGCGTATAGAAAACCAACACATACAGACAGATATTTAAATGCAAAATCACATCATCACCCAGCACAAATTCAAGCTGTGGCAAAGACTCTAATATCTAGATCCGTGCGACTAACTGAAACACAGACGAGACAAAACGAACTTAAGGTAATATCTAGTGCTTTAAAGAAAAATGGCTACACAAATCGCACCATAGAGAAAGCTATTAATGCAGAAGTTTCCGAACAACGAACAACAAAAAATATGAACCGGGAAAGCAACGAGTAGTCTTACCATATGTAAAAGGCACAACAGACAGAATCGGAAAAATTCTGAGGAAACACAACATACAAACAATACACAAGCCACAAACAACTATAGGTAAACTACTCGGAAACCCAAAAGATAAAATCAAACTGGAAAACCACGGAGTGTACAGTATTCCGTGCCAGGACTGTGAAAAGTTGTACGTAGGGCAAACTAACAGGCGAATATCAGCAAGAGTGGAAGAGCATAAACTCACCATCAGAAATAAACAAACAACCTCAGCTTTATTCCTACATCATCAGGAAACCGGCCATAAAATAAATTTCGATGGGTGTAGGGAGATTGCCAATATAGAACATTATAAGACCAGAATAATCCGAGAAGCCATAGAAATTGAAAAGCAAGGTGATTTAAATAAAAGGGACGAATCATTAAAACTACCAACAGTATGGAAGACAATAATAGACAAATCTAAAATCGCAAAAACTCAAGCGCAATTAGCGCAACAACAACGGCACCATCCGGAAAGCATAAATAAAGACCAACGCCTGCGCAGATATAACCTTCGGCCCCGAGTGGGGGTATAAAAGGAAGCGTCGCAGTTACCAACACTTCAGTCTCTATTCGGACGCGAGAAAGAAAGCTTCGAAAATGCCAAATGTGATTTTGGCGAAACGTCAGCAAAACTGTTCTTTTCAGAACGACAGTAGTGAACGGATGTACACCCGGAATGAAAACACATTGTATTTTTCCATCCGTGAAGGAGTAAAAATCAACATATATATATATATATATATATATATATATATATATATATATATATATATATATATATATATATATATATATATATATATATATATATATATATATATATATATATATATATATATATATGAGACACGAAACCGGAAACAAGATTGGAAACGGAATACGGCTGTAGTATGGAGTCATTGAATGAGTCTGTAGAGGAACAATTTGGCTGACAACGTTGCCAAGTTTGTTTCCATCTATCTATATTTTACACAAGTTTCCAGACTGTAACAAGCAACTACATCATATCTTTATTGTTTTATTATAGATACACATTTTTATACCATAAAGGGATAACCAAATTCACAGTCCGATATTTAAACTACAATTACATACAAAATGTATATTTTGATGGAAAAAAACATTACGCGTTATATGGACTCCAAGCCCTTAGCATGCATGTCAAATTCTATATATATGGAGCTGTATATAGATGAAGTTACGACAGCCCGGTCCAGAAAATAAACAAACTTTGTTTATATTCCGATATTTTAGAAAAGTAACTTCTAAAACTAATTTAACTACTAAGGTAGTTGATTCGTCGGTTCCACAATCTAACCATATCAGTATAGGTTTCGTTAAAAAAAACTCTTGTTTTAATATAGATCCCTTATAAACCTAACCTAACCTATAAAAATACGCATACGCATTTTAATTATGTTTGTAAGGCTCTAATGATGGTTTATGGCTTTAATGGTGGTTTTGCCGACAAACCCAAGCTAACCTAACGCTAACTTGACAGATCTAACCATATCAGTAGAAGTTTCGTAAAAAAAACACTTGTTTTAATATAGATCCCTTATAAATCTAACCTGACCTATAAAAATACGCATATGCATTTTAATTATGTTTTGTTAAAAAAAAACTAAAAAAAATTATCGCCTGAACGGACACACATGTGTTGCATCTAAAGTCGGTTCTCCATTGAGCCAGGAGGCTCACACTGAAGATTCAACAAAACTTGTATGTCCGCTTGAAATAAACGACGAACCAATAGGAAGCACATTGAACAATCGGTTTTGCGATAGGCCTGATTTGCACGAGATTTAAGATCTTAATGTGCCGAGGTCTAGACGCTAATAGCAATTTAATGTGAGTAATATCTTCATAACGCCATTTTCTGGAACTGTATCAGTCTGTTTCTAGTTTAGGTGCCTTTGGCGGAAGAAGAAATATAATAAAGACCTTTATGACAATAGAATTCATGCCATGCAGGTGGTCGAGGAAGGAAATAACCCCCCTTCTTGGATCTCCGTCTGTATTTAACAAACATGCGAGCAGTGACATCAAAATTAGGACTACAATCGTTACTCGGGCTATCTTGGCAGAAAGTCAGCCGAAACATCTCGTTCATGGGCGTGCGTAATATGTTTATGTTATCAGCCAACCGCAGTTCAACTTGTTTGACAAATGCAAAATTTAGCCGAATCTGCACTCTCCCAATTAAAAATGAATATTATTATATTTTTATTTAGATGAATACTTGACATCTTATTTAAAACAATATCTACTTTGAGAAATGTAGATATATTTCATTACTCTAGCCCTTATGTACGCGTAAACCAGGCTGCGAAAACATTTGTATCAACACTTCCCACCTGTAGCTAGTGAACAGTTTTAGTTCAGTTCAGCTGGCCAACTTTATGCTGACATACGAATCCTGACATAAATAACACTACCTTTCAGGGTCCCTAGATGCTGAAAACATGTTTTCTCAATTTCGTCGGTCTGTCTGTTTGCGGCATAGCTAAAAACCTATTTGTCCGATTGACTTTAAATTTTCGTCAAAAATTAAGAATCTTATGGGGATGATATGGTAACATATTAGTAAAAATCCAATATTATGGCGGCCTGATAAAATGTAAAAAAAATATTACTAAAAAACTACTAATTCAACCTCAAATTTTTTAGAAAAATCAAGCGTGATATTAGGCTAAATTGGTAAATGTGAAATAAGGATAAGCTCGTAAATTTTGTCAACTTTATATTTCAAAATGGCGGCTTAATTAAATATACTTCTATAATAAAGACCTTCTTTTTATGAAGGTAAATAATAAAAGTGATAATTGATTTTTTAACATTTTTATGTAAATAAATTTACCGAAAATATATATAAAAATATAATATATATATATATATATATATATATATATATATATATATATATATATATATATATATAAAAATCTACCGGAGTATGAAAGTTTGTATACAGTATGTCCCCGGATGGACTTTACAAGAAGATAAATAGACTAAAAATCGAGAGATACCAAAAAAGTGACCTTGATAGATAAAAACTATTGCTTGAAAATTAAATAGGGTTCAGGTCATCAAAAATTTGTTTTTTTTTATACAGGGGGCTTAAAAATACAAAAATATTATTTTGCGTAAGAGAAAAAATGTCTCAATTTGCAAGATTCGAAAAAAGTTACTCTTGACAAAAGTTTTTACTTGAAAAATATATAAGGTTCGCGTTACCAAAATTTAGTGTTTTATACAGGGGGCGTACTAATACACATAATAATTACGAAAATGTTGTTTTGCGTAAAAAGCATACTTCGTTAATAATTTTCTCTCAAAAGTACAAATATTTTAACGGCGTACTTGTTAATGTCTTTATTTCTTAAAATATAAGTATGTATGTATTTATGTTATCCGGGCACAAAAGTTGTGGAAGTAAAAAATATATATATTTTGTTTCAATCTGATCGATTTAAATTTTTATTTGCGCATGCGCAATATAACTATAAGTAGTTCCTCGTGTTCGGTTTTACTATGTTGTTTCGGAGGATGCAAGAGACTCAAAGGCTCAGAGTAGAAACTAACGACTCGCGATTAAGGAAATAGACGCTGTGAACGTGTGAGGCCTAGTTATTCCTGCATTTTATCCTGTTCATCTGCCCGATTTTACATAGAATATATAGTGTAATGGCAGCTACGTGGCGTGAGTAGGAGGGGAACGAAAATGATTTGAAACAAAGGGTCATATCGTGATACCAGTAGTACTTCCATAAAGCTCAGAACCGAATAGAAATTACGTCATTCCATTCCCTCCATTTACGTCAAATTATAGTTTTCTTTGTGTATTTTTCAGTGTTTTATTAGGTAGTTTTTTGAAATATAGGTTAAAAACGGTTATATTTCGTTCCAACGTCAAAATGATCACCCATTTTTGTAGCACAACTGTGCACCTCCTTTTTAAGTATCGTTTTTGTTAGTTCTTACGTTAATAGTTTATGGAGAGTCAATTGTGTTCCTAGCACGAGAATGGAACACAATGAATTTTAGTTAAACTTTATTTTCTTTGTGTATTTTTCTTGGTACTTTTTTTGAAATATAGGTTCCAAACGATTATATATAGATCCAACGTTTAAATTATTACCCATTTTTGAACTAAAAATGGGTACTTCTTTTTTAAGTTTCGTTTTCGTAGGTTAATTTTTACGTTAAACGGCTATGGGAGTTCAATTGTGTTCCGAGCGTTAAGGGGCAACTTGTGGAAGCCAAGATGCGGAAAGTTTCGTTTAAACTGCAAAAACAAATATATTTAATAGTTAGATGTCTAGGATATGGATAAATCCAGACAAAAACCTGGATACTACCAAATGCGCTGACAACATGACTCTGTAGGAGCTGAGCGTCAAGAAAATCATTAAAGAAATAATAGTGACTTTTGGTTAGACAAACACAATATAAAAATGTAGAAAAAATACACAAAATGAATGTGACGAAACATAAATTTAAAATATCGGTAAATTGTAAGGTATTCCACCACAGACAATTAATACAATTTATATATAAATATATTTCTTTGGCAATAACTTTAAACATATTGTATAAATTGTAGTACAATACTACTTCTATTATAACATAAGCTCTAATTACTTGGATACAAAAATAGGTAAGCCCCTTTCAAAACAGAACTTTCCTTGTAAAGTGACACATATGAATAAAGTGGAAAGTTCTTGGTAAAAGTCAATTTACTTGTTTTTTTTCTTATTGTATCAAAGAAAAAGTTGTTTTGTTTACCTATGTTAAAATAAAAATAATTACGAGTTTTTATTTGTATCGTTTTAGTCACAAGTATTTTTATTTTTGTTATTTTTATTTGTCAGTTTTCCCATTGTATTAAAAACACAACCTCAAACAAATTCTATTTATAGTATTACAAGCAAAAATTGTAACAAATTGCTAGTTCAGGTATCAACGTCAAAATAGGACAGAATTCCTTCGACTTCGGCCGAAGACGTAAGGAAAGCTAAAGTACGGCATCGGCTTCGGCCAAAAAATCACAACCAGTCGACATTATTTGCTTAAATGATATGGTTAATGTAAATTTGCATGATGAATTAAGAAAATGCCGATTAAATACTCCAAATATCCAGACATTTCTGACTAACATTAACAATTATTATAAAATTCAACAATTAAAAAAAAAATTAAAACTTTAATGCTAGATTTACCATGTTGTATTACCCAACTCCCATCAGTCCTAGAATAGATCAATGTAGCTACGCAGCAGATCGACCAAGACACGGCAACTTTCAGGCCCCCCTAAATGGATGTTGGCTTTGAAAATTTAACGCGCGATGTTGCCAAGTATGTTGAAGAAGCCGGCAGGCGATATCAGCGACCGCAGAATTTTGTAAAAGATAATTTGCGGCTACCCCCAATGTAAATTTTTCTATGGATCCTATATTAACCGTTATTAACCTATGAAAATGGCAACGGTGCGTCTCAAAAAAAAATATTTTAGTTACTCGTTACAAAAATAACTATTTTCCTATTTATATTGTTTCCAAATTTTGATGAATATGAAAAACTCGCTTGTCTTATTTACGATGTGTTATGTAAGAAGATTTTTACAATTTAAGTTTAATTGCTGACTTCAAATTTATTCAGTGATATTTATTTATTCATTTATTTATTATTATTAACTTTTTTTTAAATAATTTATTTGGTGGTGGGTTTTTTAGAACATAAATACCCGGCGGTGTCTGGGTTACCACAGTTGCTAGATATCCTGTTAATGTATAATTGATAACATTCATGTTCTAAAGCACAGCACACCTCACAAAGTTAGGAAAATTCATGATAATCCGCGAAAAGGCCGGCTTATTTGTTGTATTGTTTATAAGCTCCTTTTCCTGGACTTAAGACGCCGCAACCGCAGTGAGAACCTTGTGGAAAGTTTAAATTGCTCTGCAGCTTAACGCGTATAAAGAAATTATCTGATTTAAAATACTATAGAACTAGTCCAAAGCAATATTAATATCTTCATTATCTTGAACAGTTATCCACTGAAAAGAGGTAAGATAGTTAAGGAGTCAATATCACAGTTTCTAAAATCGTAATATTCCGTTTCAAGTTTTGTCCAGTTAACTTGTTCTAGTGGGATAACACAACTATATGCAAGGTGAAGTCGGCAATAGCTTCAGCGAGAAAAACAAAAATCCAAGAAAACCTCAATATTATCTGAAATATCCATCATCGGAAAAAGGTTTAAAATACTAAAATATTCAGCTGACAGCAAGTTATAATCTCCGAAGGGAACATTAGGGTGATTTTCAATTATTTCTGAAACCCGTAGGCAGTGGTCAGCATAAACATCTTGATTGAAAGTCGTTGGTAATAATAATAAGCGGCTATTATGACGTGTATGACCAGTAGTTAAAGAAATGTAAAGTTGTTGAATTGATAGAATATTACATGCTAGCTGTCTAGATTTAACGTGTTTCTTTACGGCTACCAAGACACCTCCACCTTTTATTTTACCGCATGTAACATTACTTCTATCAGTGCGATATGCAATATAATCATTAAAATAAACTTCTTTGTGGGTGTAATAAGATTTCAACAATAATTAGATCTCATACAAATCTAATTGTGAGATTTCTACGAAATTCTTCAAACTACTACAAATGCCTCCTGCGTTATGGTACTAGCAACAATTTAACTCTCCCAGTCTTTTTGGAGACTCCTCATTTTTTTTACAATACTGGGACCCCCCTAGAATACCTCTGAACCAAGTCACTTTAACACTCTTGCGTCGTCCTCCGCGGTAGTTCTTGATGTAATGCTTTGATACGGATCCTCCGAGAGACCGTCAAATTTTATTTTATATATTATGAACTTAACAGAAAGTCAGGCTCCCTTTGTTTAATTTATTATAATAATAATAGGAAGAAAACAATTCCATGAATAGCTCGGAATTTTGCATTAAATTAATGTATTAGAAGTTCAGCAATAAAGGCCTAGAAATAAGAAGTGTAGTTTGTAAGGAAAGGAGATCGAAGTGTTAATATAGGATTGAGTGCACTCTGCTACTCGAACTCACAACTTGTAACCTGCTATAGGCACCGTAAGTTAATAAAGTCCGTAATGGTAAGAGAAGTTTGGAAACATATTACGAGTGGTATTCTGCTTAAGTAAAAGTACAAAAATAGTGAGGATAGGAAAATAGGATACCACACAACCTTGTTGAGGATTCTTTTGAAAACACAAAAACGTCTCCAAAGGAAGCCACGGTTTTCCAAATGATATGTGCCTGGATCGCAAGACCAGTGACAATGCGGGGAATACATTAACTTACAGGCTATTAGTACCAGTTTGACTGAAGTTTTTAATGGGTTAAGTAAGTGTAAATCGAAAACATCCATTGGTCCAGACGGGATTCCACCATTATTGTTAAAAATCTTGTGTTTGCACTTAACCCTTAGTTAATTCTTTTCTTTAATCTTCAGTCAAGGTCATTACGGAGTGGATATTGGAGTGAAAATTTTTATTCGCGGTTTTTTGGTATGCAGAATTCGAATCTAATCTTAGTATAGCTCTCGTAGGGGGCACTACCTATATGTCTTTCTACTCGTTCGAACACTCACAACTTTTTCGTAAAGCCCTGTTCTTTTGTCATTTTTACGTCAAAAAAGTATACCTGTTAAAAGTTGATATGTGCAACCATTTTGGAGATATTTGGAATTAAAACAATTTTAAAAGTTTTAAGTTTTAAAAGTCTTTTGTCCAAATTTAAACGCATCTTGGCACAAAAGCTTTGAAGTGAAAGGTTAACACATATTTTTAGGTGTGTACTCAGTGACTCAGACATAAACTAAATAAAATGTATTTAATTTTTATTAAGTTATTTTTAATAAAACATTATTATTAGGTTAGGTTTTATAATTTTCAAAAATTCCACCATTTACTTCTAAGCACAAGTTAGCTCTGTGGTGAATAGCTCGGGTTGCTCTGTAAATACATTGTGCTGCGTTTACTGCGTAACTGTAATGGAATATACTAGTGATTTGATCCACCTCCAAAGACAAAGGATTAAGGTCTGGCGATCTAGGTGGCCAATTATACTACCCTGACCAATTCATCGGTTTGGAAAGTTTTTGTTTAAAAAATTTCTTACTGTAGTGTCCAAGGGCGCCATCATGCTGCAAATACATGTTTTGTCTTACATTAAGGGGAACATATTCCAATATACTTCCTAAGTGATTTTCAAGAAAGTCTAAATGTTTTCTCCTGTAAGTCTTCCGTCTATTATAAATGGACCAATTAAATGACCATTTAACATTCCACACCATACATTAATGCAAGATTTATGTTGGAAATTATGTTCTACCGTAGCGTGAGGATTTTCATAGGACTACCGATGTTCACTGTGAAGATTATTTATACTAAAATCACCCTCTTGCAAATGTTGAACCCTTTGTAAATGAAATGGGTATAAACAATTAATGTGAAGATTTCTCCAAGCAGATGATTGTGTAATTTGATAACTTTCTGCAATTCGCCTAGTGCTTATGCTTGGATCATTTTCGACGGCATTGAGTACAGCTTCTTCTAGTTCAACGTCAAGTCTCGAAGTAACAGGTAAAAATATGGCAACGCCAACCAGCAGTTAGTCTGTCAGGCAAGCCACACTTGTATTTTTTTTACAATACATGCATACTTTATGTGCATTTGATAAGAAAATCGCATGCGCCGCAGAAATGGTTTTAAATTCAAATATCTCGAAAACGGTTGCTTGTTTCAACTTTTAACAGTGTACCTTTTGTGCTTAGAAGTAAATGGTGGAATTTTTTGAAAATTATAAAACCTAGCCTATGTTTTATTAAAAATAACTTAATAATTATTATAATACAAATTAAATACATTTTGTTTAATTTATGTCTGAGTGACTGAATATACACCTCAAAAAAATGTGTTAATCCTTCAGTCCAAACCTTTTCTGCCAAGATGCGTTTAAATTTGGACGAAAGACAAACTTCTAAAATTTTACGATAAAAAATGACATGCGCCGAAATTGTTTTAAATCCAAATATCTCGAAAACGGTTGCTCATATCAACTTTTAACTTTAACCTTTTTGACCTAAAAAGGACAAATGAATCATTTAGTTTACTCAAAAATGTAATACAGGGTTTTACCACAAAGTTTTGATTGTTCGAAGTAGAAGGACATGTAGCTAGCGCCCTTACAAGTAGGAGGTATACTAAGATTAGATTCGAATTCGTCATACCAAAAAATGCTCGGATAAAAATTTACACTTCAATATTTACATTATCATAGATTTTATTTAAAAAATACAAAAATAAAATTCAAACTTTAGCACCCTGTATCTCGAGAATGAAGGCCTTGCGAGCACATATTTATATAGACTTTTATGTTTATTTTTGGGTCCTGAATACGTACCTGAAGTATTGACATTTCCTCATGAATTACCTTGTATATGGTTTAAGATATAGTACGCCGCATGAATCTGAAGCCCCGACAAAAGGAGGAGGTTTCTCAAAAGCAGGCCGTTTCTATGGATATGTAGGGTTTTAGCCAATCACCAATGAGTAATGCACCTGTTCTATAGATTCTCGCATTCTTTTCATAGCCTCAGATTTGCGCGCCAAACTGTATATATGGATATTTTTCTGAGATATTGCTGCAATTTCTAGACTACATCGTATTGTCTAATTTCTTGATAAAGTTGCAACGCTTTAGTTTTTATAAAACCGGATGGAATAAATCTAGTCAAGCCCGCTACTCACTATTGGGTTCGATTAGTTTATTCATGTGAATGAACGAATGGACAAATCAACGGATATTTCATCCACACTATTAATCAAATTTTATTTAATAGGTTCAAATAGATTTCATGTGTCTTCAATGTTTGAAAATACATAAAAAACAAAAGAATTAACCGTATATTTGGCCAATAAAATATTTTTGTCCCACGACCACTTGTGAGTCTGACAAAACGCTCTGTTACCTTAACTAACTAAATAGAAAATGCCTTATACCACACGCGTGATGAAAACAATTGTCAGCAGTAGTTGAATAGTATATTGTGTAGCAATATACTATTCATACTATTCTACTACTAGCGCTAGCACTACTAGGACTAGCATCAATATTATTGAAGTCCCTGGATTTGGCATCACAAATATAACATTTTTTAATTGAACTATTTGATGTTAGAGCATTGCAAACTTTGCCGTCAATCATTGTGAGATGAAGTTCAAAATGTACCGTTATTGTTTTATTATTAAGAATATACTTAAAAGGAACAAGTTTATTTATTTTTCTTTTCCTGTATAATCATTTCTATTGTTTCGCGGGCGAATTGTAACTTAAGTGGCCTACAAAATCGAGGAGATCTTGGATTTTGCCAGATGATCTATAAAGTTTCTGGGCTTGTTGCATACCAGTTTAATAGGCACTAAAGATGTTAGAAATACACTATTGTCCAATTTTTTCTACACTCTCAAATCTTTGTTTATATTCGGATTGCCCAGACGATCCATCGAACCCCCACTTGCAAACTAAGCTCATATCGATATCCATTTCTTTAAAACCTTGAACAACTGATTCTTGAACATGAATAAGTCTTTTACTTGTATGATTTAGCAGAGACTGCAGCGCAAGTTCAACTTCGGTGTCAGAATAAATAGTAATTTCTGCAGGATAGCATCGCTTTTTTGCTTCCAGAATTTCATCATATGCAGGAAACACGTCACAGTTTTTTTCTTTAACCTGATTTCTGATTAAATTATATTGACTCTTGCTCAACTTTGCTTCTATGACCAATGACAGAGCTTCATCACTAGTTAATTTAGAATGCGATTTTTTATTATTATTTAACGCATTTTCCTCTGAACGGAAACTTATTTGCGTTGCATATGCAAGTTCTTGTATACTGGTTACACTGCGAAGGTGGGCAGTTTTTAAACGTTTTGTTGGCTCGCTGCTATCCTGAAAACTGACCATAGGGCGTCCTTTATGTCTAATGATATTTTTTCGAAACCTAATAGTAAGGTCGAACCACTTAATATATTTGTTTATAGGTCTCTATGACTGATGTTCCTCCATATCTGTAAAAAAAAGTAAATAGATAATAACATTTTGAAAGAAAATAATAATTGAATTTTTAAATTAAAGAATTTGATTTTTTTTTTTAAACTATTGCAGCCTGTTCATAACTTCCTAGATTTTTGCATATGCGTAAAATACGGATTTTATTAAATAATATTCATTACAAATTTTTTTTCTCTACGTTTTTGGACTTTTTGACAAATTAGTTAGATACCCTGTAGAGAGGTATTTGGCTTATATACAAATACAGCGAAACATTCTATAACTAATGATAAATCTTGCATGACATCATTTCACACTACATGTTAATCCAAAGTTCGATTTTTAGACCCAACACGCAATTTAATTTTAAATTTTATAGAAAAAACTGCAAATATCTGCAAAATTTTGTTCTTGGATTATTACGATAAGTAACAATAGAAATTAAAAAAATATATTAGAAACCGGGATCTGAGGCGGAACAAACAAAAAGCTTTCTATAATATAGGGTCTTTAAAGAGAAAGTTGCAATTTGCAGACATTAAGATTTTTGACTTAAGTTTCCACTAATATCCTGTTTATATCTAAAACTTATACGTATTTTGTAACTACATACCTGAAGATTTAAGATCCACCGAAAACATGTATCGATCCAGATAATAACTTTTTCGTAGCGACTATTAAAATGTCACACTTTTTTCAGACTACAGTCTCACAAAGCCTATACCTGCTGACATATTTCTGTTTTGATGTCTGCTGTCAGTGAACGACAAATGCTGGAAAGAATTTGTTCACAGCCAATTTGTTGTTTGCATTATTCTTTAAATTTAGGACATTTTTGGTCATGTTGAGATAAATAAATTTTATGCATTTATGCGGTGATTACAGGCAAATCGACCACTGGGCGACGTCTAAAGTAAATCCTATAAGAAAATGCATTGTGGTTCAGGCATCGGAGTTTAAAAACAAACTATAGCCACTGGGATCAATGTGTGAAATAATATTGCAGGTACGGTCGTAGAAAAACAATTTTTTCAACACTAGTCTTGAAATCTAAATAAAAATAAAAGTTCTACTGAAGATTGGTTCTTAAAATATACATTTGAAAGATTACCTTTTTTTAATACTTCCTATACACAAAAATTTATGGATGAACCACTTTTTCAAATTAAATCCAAAAAAACTAAGGTTTCGGAAGGTTGCACTGAACTCGTTTTTAGGGTATCGCTAAAAACATATTTTTCACAAACTTAATTTATGAACTACGTAAAAGATTGATTATATTATAATGCTCTATAACACAAAAATTATTATTTGTAACTAAAAGTTAGAAGTAATTATTATATTAGACATTATTAAACGTTTTTCAACATAATTACAACAGCTAAATAAAGAGAGAGCGGGAGTGTCGCCTGTTGGATGGAAATCCAGTGTGCTAGGGATGCTACGTTGCCAAGTTTATTTTATATATGACCTATATAAATTATATAAAAAAAACAAAATGCATGTGTGGGTTGTGGATCGGTACCAGCAGGAGCGCGAAAGCACTAGATGGATTGGTATCAGGTTAGCACCAGGTTAGGCGCCGTAGGCATCATCGTTAATGCCCTAAAAGACGAACAACCGCGCAGAGCATCACTGGCGAAAGTCTAACATTCGGCATCGGCCCAGGGGGCCGATTTCGAATGTTAGACTTGCGCCAGTGATGTATCCCCCTGTTGATTAGTGTTGGCCGCACTAGGTAGATTGGTACCGGGTTAGCACCAGGTTAGGGCATTATAAAAGGCGAACGACAGCGAAGTGCATCATTGGCGGAAGTCTAACATTCGATATCGGCACAGGGGGGCCAAATCCGTTACTGTCGGGAGACAAACATGAAAAATTTAAGCTCCATACAATAATGTAAGTTTGGCAACAATGTAAGATAACCTTTCTTCAAATGGTCATATTAAAAACAGTCTTCCGGTTCGTCTCGTCGAATGCAGACCTCTGTGTTGATAACATAAGTGGTGCCACGTGTTCGGTTTTGCTGCTTTATTTCGGGGGGAAACGGGAGACTCAACCGCTCAGAGTGGAAACTAACGACCCCGCTAGAAAGGGAGCAGACGCTGTGAACGTGTGAGGCCTAGTTGTTCCTGTATTCTATCCCGTTCGTCTGCCGCAGTTCTACATAGAATATTAGCGTAATGGCCGCTATGTGGCGGGAGTGGGAGGGGTAAGGGGATAGCTTGAAAGAAAAGGTTATCTCGTGAGACCAGTAGTACTCTCAAGGGGCATCTAGTGGAAGCCAAGATGCATTAGAAAAGTTTTTAAAGAAATTCAAATTTAAAGATTTGAAATACACGGGGTAAAGTGTATCTCGCTCCGAGGGTCGCCGGATAAAGCGAGTAAGCTCCGGACGGGGAGCAATCTGGCAAGTTGCGAAGTGCAGTGCCAAAAACATATATTGGAAAGGAAAGGAATATGGCGCATTGGAATGCAGTGGAGATATCGAGTTTCTTTTTGGTTTTTTTATTAGAAAAAGTGGTTCATCCATTTCTTTTATTTTCTTAAAACAGTTAAATGAAGGTAAACTTTCTATTTTATATTCAAAAATTATCAGATTCCGTGGGTTTAATTGTTTACAAGACCCCTGAAGATTATTTGTGGCGATCGGAAAATAGTGTACATTACCAGTCTAAATTGATCGTTTTCAAACTTCAATTAGGACTCCACGCTCGATCCGAGTTATATTCCATTTGCAAACGGAAACATGAAACATTTTTTTGAACTTGTATAGATCTTGTTCCTGTTTAAATTTCCTTACTCTAAGAAGGGTTTTAACGTATTTCGGTGATTTATTTATTTTCCTATTTATATCTTTGATAGTTGACTCTGCTAAATACCTCCACGGTTGAAGCAGTAGCGTGCCGTATAGGAGGCCCGGTTGACCCCCCCCCCCGCCCTCAGCTCTAACCCATCTAACCCGCTCTGTGCGATCGTAAAATTTAATTAACTTAATAAATGAATAATAATTTAAGTTAAAATTTAACTATTCTAAGACAATAATATGACCTTTACTCTTTATTATTTTTGCATTTTCCCGACCAACATTTTCTTAAAGCGCGGTTGGCAACATGGTTTTTTTCTCGCTCCTCGAGTCGCCGCTGCGTCGCGCTGTCGCCGAATCTATACTGTAATCAGTGACGGCTAGTCAGAGGCGGCAGTGTCGGCCGGGCTGTACCAGAAAATATACAGGGAAAATTATCTTTTTAAAAAAGTAAAATTTCAAATTCCAAAAGTATGTGAATTAAATAAGAAATTAAACAGTGTAGTTTGTTTATTGTCGAAACAATTATCTAAAAATATAATTTCTTAGTGAAATAATGCTTTTTGTATATTTTAGCTAGAACATGAAGTGTGGTTTAAACAATAATAAATAACAAAAAACATGCGGGCCTATGGGAAAGGTCGAGGGAGGGTCACAGCCCCCTGCTTATTTATTAAAACCTATTTTTCGAATTTGGATTGTATTTTCTTCTAACTGCTATTTTTGTTTGTAATTGTAGTTACAGACACTAAATTACAAATTATTATTTCTCCATGCAATGCCTTACATTTGTAGCGCATGTCCTGTGATCTTGGTATATTTAATGCCGATAGATCAAAACGAAAGGGTTTTAAGGGTTACATGGCGAATCAGCCAAATTTATTTTTTTTAAAGTAATTGAGTCAATAGTGACTACGATCCATTCAATTAAAATAATAGGAACTGTATTTTTAATTTCAATAAACACTGCATTAAGGGACGGATATATGGGGAGATGGAGGGGACATAGTTAATTCTTCCCTTCTACACGCTCCATATATTCTCAGAATGACTGCTACCTTTGTCACCAATTTGGATACTTCTTCCTTCATTAAAGATTTGCACTTTTTTGGCTCATGAGTTTCCGCCTTCCGTTTTAAAAATACGACAAATTCGCCGAATTTACTAATATTGATGTTTCTTTCAACCAGTATGTTCGATTTCATATTTATTATGATAACGATGTTTGGACTTTTCTGGCAATAATGAATGTTACCCTTTTTGTTGCTTCTGTTTTATACTCGGAAAGATATTTTCTTCAACGGCTAGCGACATTTATATTTCTTCAAATGCAATATTCTTTACAAATATGGCTACTTGTTTACTAATTTATTTAGTTCCTTGCTATGGAACCTAACAATTGTTGATATAAAAACGTTCCACGATAATACTTGCTGTTTATTACAACTGTCACGAGTAAAGTAAAAATACAGGGTTTATTGGAATAACCGTATAAAAATTTGAACATGTCTAAGACGGTTTCAAAAATCGGTCGTACATACAATTTTGTATATACTATGGGCGTAAAACGTAATTATGGCCCTCAGCACCGTTAATATCCATACCGCGAGTCATAATTGATCATAATTGTCTTCATTATGCCCTTGGTATATAAATAACTATTAGTAAACGCTTTTTTAATAGCCTAATTAGAACCTTTTATATTGGCAGGTAAACAATTTTATTGTGGGGCGGCTAAAGTGGGTCCATTTTACAACGGAAAAATTGCCTAGACTGGGTTGTTTACAATATTAGACATAAAATAAACGTTAAACATCACTCTTCTGTTGAGTTTCGAATTGAGTGGTTCTCTGTGTATCGATAAGCAAGTGTATGTGAAGACGAGAATGTCGAGTCAAACGCGCCGAAGTTGCAAAATTTCTCCTGACAAATTTTGTTATATTATTATAACCAAGTTCAGCAAGAATATCGAGGCACTGCTCATGCTTTAGAGTTGGAAGTTGTGTTTAATGTCCGATAACCTAAAATTAGATCAGCTACTGTGGAAGACTCAGCCGAGAAATATATTCCATAAAAAAGGAAAATAGACAAATATAATGTTTCCGTTGCCGTAAAATTGAACATATGCCAAGAGATTGACGAGTAAGAATATCCAGGTCCTATTTAACTAGTTTCTAGATCCTCTAGGAGACCATTAGTGTCAAGGGGAAAATGCTAGCTAAGGATGCGAAGTCCCCCGGAGCAGTGGTTTCCCTGGACAGAAGAAATCTCGTTGAAGCTAAAAAAGTAAAATCACTCACAGAAAAGCTATTGTTAGGCACCGTCACAGATGTATAGAGAAATTAGTGGCTTTACTTTATTACAACATAATACATAGTGGCCGATATAGATGAATTTATTCTCGTCATGGATTTGATTACACGTAGGTTACCGTTTGAGCCTGCATTAAACATTGTAACAACACAGAAATAATTGTCTAGGGGAAATTGGAGGATCATCCTGGATGCTGTGTTGGACTGGTATAGCCATTAGGTGACAAACCGGTAAATACTTGATCGGAAAAACTCTGATACGAACACACAGTAAAACTTTTGTTCGAGTTGCGAAAATATTTTAAAGTTCCAGTAAAATTAATATCTAAATAAGATGTCATTGCTACCTTCGAACCAGTCAAACAGTTAATTGTGGCATACCCAAATCTGATTCACAAAGCAAGAGCAAGGAAACCAATGATATTTTGCAAGCTGTGACAAAATCATGGGGGTCATTTGTCAGAAGAAGATTTTCACAAGATCAAGGATTCCGTGACCATCGAGAGCTCCTGACCCCTGGAGTCTATTATGAAACCTTAGTTTATGACTGAACCCAGGAATTAGGTGGGCAAGTGGGAGCCGACGAGATTGAAATAGGTTTACATTGGTTTGAATAATTGATAACCAGTACCTATGTTTTTCTTTTTAATGTCAGTTTTAAATTATGAGCACCGAATTTCGATTGCATGTATTCACACACAGATAAAATCTTTAGTTCGAAAAGATTAAAAACAAATATTAACAAGACGAGGAATATAAACTTGTGTTATAAGTGTTAGTTACATTTTATAGTTTCTGAAAAATGTAAGATAAAATTGAAATTGTAACATGTTCTCTTATAACTTGTTCTATTATAATGATACAAGTAAAATTTGGTTAGTTTGGAGTACCTATCCAGAAAAATAAAGTGAATAACTCATGTTCATGCTGTTGGCGGCATAGCTATAAATTACTTACCCGATTTACTTTAAATTGTGGTCAAAAAGTAATGGCTATATGGCGATGACCTAGCAAAATGGTGAAATGTTACAAAAATTATTATTAAAAACCATTTCTTCAATTTATCTCCAATTTTGCACAAACATCAAATATTATGTTGGAATTAACTGGTAACATTTTGGTACGAATCCAAGATGGCGGAACAAAATGGCGCCTTAATAAAATATTTAAAAATTCAGCCTGGAAAAGCGGCTTAATGATTTAATTTCAAATTGTGTGCCTTAACTAATTGTGGTATAGGGATCAACTAGTAAAACTGTGTTACTAATTCAACATGGCGGAACAAAATGGTGGCCAAATAAACTGCTTGTAATCATGAAAAAATCACCTTCTCAGGTTTTACGTATCTTCATGTTTCAGCGGCTCCAGATGCCAAAAAACCTGTTTTAACAATTCCGTCGGTCTGTGTCTGTCAGTTCGCGGCTTAGCTTAAAAACTACTTATCCGATTGAGTTCAAATTTTAGCCAAAAGCTAAGGGTCATATGATGATGACCTGATAATATTTGCGAAAAATTCCAATGTGGCGGAACAATGTTAAAAAAAATTTGTTAGAGTGGTGTATTATTTGGGGTTAGGCTCGATCGGCGTTTCGCAGCACCTTTATTGTTGCATATTCTGGATACATATATAGATTCTATAGCCTGCATGGAACCTACATTAACAGTATTTACCTACTCCGTCGGTCCAGATATTTCCCAGATATTAGGTTTCTAAATGGTTTTCGTTAGGGATCTTCTTGTTGTTATGTTAGAGTGAGGTTTATTTGGGGTTAGGTTACAATCGACGTTTTGCAACTTTATTCTTGCGACTTCAGGATACATATATAGATTTTATACCCTGCATGAAACTCATATTATCAGTCTTTACGTTTTCCGTTGGTCCGCAGATATTTCCCAGCTATTTTTCTAAACGGTTTTCGTTAACGATCCTCTTGTTATGTTAGAGTGGTGTATTATTTGAGGTTAGGAAATATCTGTAAATATAATCTATATAAATGTTTCGAGGATCCAAGTGGATCCTAACCCCAAATAATACACAATTCTCACATAACAAGAGGGTCGGTCTTTAAAAACCATTAAGAAATTCAAAAAAAATTGTTACTAAAAAACCTAATTTGGATAATTACTTCAAATTTTGCACAAAAATCAAGTGTTACATAGGAATGAATTGATAACGTTTTCATATGGATCCAAAATAATAAAACAAAATAGCGGCATAATAAAATATTTAAATCAGCCTGAAAATATTATTTATTAAATTTGTTTCAATTTGTGTGCAAGAATTAAGTGTGATATAGAGATAAATTGGTGAAGTTGTAGTACGAATTTAAGATAGCGAAACAAAATAGCGGCCAAATAAAATTTTTAAAAAATCAACATAAATATATATATATATATATATATATATATATATATATATTATATATTGACACAAGTTCAATGTTCTAAACCAGTGCATCGATTTTGAACCATTTTTTTTTCGTAGGTAGGTAATACCTTTGTCATTCAGCAAAAATGAAACAAATGAAAAATTTCTCAAAGATTCTTCGCGAGAACGCACCCTTCTTAATTTATTCTACAAATGTTTTACTATACAACTTTTTTTAGTATACAACTAGGCATTATCCTACATCAGAATATGCAGAACGATATTCAGGTATAACAATAATTTTTTTTGCAGGTCTCCTAGCCTGTAAATTCACTTCTGCTAGGCGTACGCAAACCGTCTGCTCACTACCCATAGCATCTCGAACTTGGCGAAGATCTTCTTGAACTTTCACAGGTGTATTTGATCGATTCCATAAAATCCTCAAAAGAGACTTGCAAATTCGTAATCAGCGACAAAAACTGAACTTAAAACCCTTTAAGTCTTTTTCAATGGAACTGGAAATTATGTATTAAAAATCTCAGCTAGCGGATGGATTATGTCGGATTATAATCGATTTTGAAAAAAACAGCTGCCGTCGCCATGGCAATTAATTTGTTATAGTCCGCCATATTTGTCAGTTATGTATTTCACTAACTTCATGATTGTCATTTTTTATACGAAAGAAAGATTTTAGTGATAATATGCCACAAATTACACCCGAATAAACGGCAAGATTAATTGCTTTAGTGAATTATTGGCGTGGTAAACGCTACGCCGCGGCCGCTTGTGCTGTAGGGGTCCCTGAAGCATTTATTTAAGTTAAGTTAATAAAAAAATTTTATAAAATTAATATCATTTTTATTTTATCCAAATATCACTTCTGAAAGATCAAGTAGGTACCTTGACAAAATGCAAGGTTACAATAAAAAAGCTGTAATTCAGACATTTTCAAGACACATTAATCAACAGAATAACAAATTTGTCTTAGAAGAAGGATGAGTCAAAAATCAGGAAAAAAACAATGTTTAAGTTTTTACATTAACATTCATGTAGCTTGACAAAGTTTCAGTAAAAAAGCTGTAATTCGGTCAATTTTAGGGATAAGTCGATGAATAAAAAAACAAAATGCTTACAAAAAAGGGTCTTTAATATAGGTTGTAAAAAGTTTCTATACGATTCCTCAACTAATATACAGGGCAAGTCAAAAATAGCAATGTTTCGAGTATTTTCATTATTATCCAAGAATCTTTGAGAACATTTTTATGTTTTATTTCTGTTGAAAGGCAAGGGTATTATCTAATCTAATTAAAAAGATATAAGACATTGAACTTGGGCCAAAAATCAAGTGCGTCACTTTTTTTGGAACAAAATCAAAAATGGCCACATCGATGCTCGTTCTGATTTTGCGGTATACAGTCGTCGCCATTCAAGAGTGTGTTTTTGCTTGTTTTCAAAATGGACTCAATATCTTGTGGTGAAACAATAATACCAGAATTGGCTAGAAAAAGAGTTGCAAATCCTGAAAAATGTAAATCCAAGCCGCAACAAAAACAAAGGTTAGTGTGACATCTTTTTAACATTCCTCCCTTTTTAAGCAAGATTGATATTGTTTTACGTATAGGCCTCCTAGATAACCATTGTATCCAAAATGTGGGCATATTACAAAATCATATAGGTGGGCCTCTCTCTCTATGGAGGATATCCATTCTTTTCATAGGAAGTTTTATAATCATTCACTAACAACGGAACAAGATAATTTTATGTTAAACTACTGTCATGTCGTGGATACTAAACGTAAATGGCAACGTAAAGAAAACTCAAGTACACGGCGGGTGTTTTCCACCATTTATAACGTACAAAAGTGTGGTAATAATAAACTTATTCCCGTATGCAAAAAAGCTTTTACAGACAGTTTGGCTGTGGGAATGCGAGTTTGTATGGGGTATTATCTCGTTTTAGGAGGGGAAAAAATGGCGACAGAAAATAGAGGAGGTGATAGAACAACAAAAATGTTTAAGGAAAAAAAAAAGGGCTCTGTTAGGAATTTTATAGAGAAATTGCAAGTTATAGAGTCTCACTACGGCAGAAATAGGACCAACCGAAAATACTTAACTACACCTACAGCAGACCCTGAGACTAAACAACAATTAATAACGAAACGTCACGTCC
This sequence comes from Kuschelorhynchus macadamiae, assembly GCA_030620095.1. Lineage (NCBI taxonomy): Eukaryota > Metazoa > Arthropoda > Insecta > Coleoptera > Curculionidae > Kuschelorhynchus > Kuschelorhynchus macadamiae. Next base: position 704,517 of record JAUTXW010000250.1, on the reverse strand, counting down.
ACAAATTGAGGGCAAGGGCATTTTTCAGTCTTTTAAAAGAAGAGAAACCAGAATTGATTACGATTTCGTTTGATTGCCAAAAAAACCAAGTGCTTCCAAAACCTCCAGATCAGTCAAAATACAGCCGTCAGCTGCACATTTATAACTTCACAGTTGTTTGGGACATTCCCATGCTTCCCTTTCTAAAGAAAACGTTTTTATCTATACATGGACTGAGGATGAATTTCATAAGGACTCAAATGAGATTACAAGTGCTGTTTTTCATAGTTTTTCGAAGTTAAATTTCGAAAATAAGATGACTTTGAGACTGATTGCAGAAGGCTGTGTCGGCCAAAATAAAAATTCCACGTTAATCGCCATGTTTTTTTTCTGGCTGGGTCAGTATGTACCTAAAACAATTTCAGTCATAGATGTTTTATTTGAAATATTCTTGTATTTCCCATTTAACCCAATTCATTTTTTATTTCTTATTTGGATAATTCAAAAAAAAACTTGCTTATCCAACAGATCAAGCAAACCAAAATAAACCTAGGCCCAAGAAAATAAGGTTTCCAAATATAAATATAAGATTAAAGAAAAATCTATACTAATATATAAAAGACTTAGTTGACTGACTCACTCATCACGCTTCAGGTCAAACCGCTTGAGGTAAAAGGCTGAATTTTGGCATACAGGTTGACTTTAGGGTGTAGAGGTTCGATAAGAAGGGATTTTTCAAAACTCGGATTCCAAGGGGGTGAAACCACCCCTTCAATATTACAATATTTTTTATTTAAAAAACGGCCAGTTTTTCTGAAAAACGCTTGACCACGTGTTTTTTATTTTTTACATATTTTAGGACTTTTTAAAAACCCAGATATGGGTCGAAACCACCCCTTTAATATTATATATTTTATTTAAAAAACTGTTAGTTATTCGGAAAAACACTAGAACACATGCTTTTTATTTTATTTTATTACATATTTTAAGATTTTTTATAAATTCATACAGGGTTTTTGAAAAAACCGGGCAATGGTTAATTTTTGCGATCTTTCTCAAACCGTTTGCCGTAGAAAGCTGAGCTTGTGCAAACAGCTTGATTTTAGAGTGCAGAGGTTCGATAAGAAAGGATTCTTCGAAACTCAGTTTCCAAGGGGGTGAAACTACCCCTTAAATGTTTATAACTTCAAAAAATAGCACAGCAGATGAAACAAATCTAGCTTTATGCGAAAAAATTACTGCTCCACAATTAAGATACTACTCAATAGATGTAGTTATATACCAAGAAAATACGTTAATAATCCTGAGGAGTTCCTACAGTCTCTAAACCCTTCAGAAATCCCTCCTCATGAGTTAACTTTAAAGGTGCACCATTGATGCTTATTTGAAATTTAAAACCACCAAAATTGTGTAATGGAAGTCGGCTACAGGTTAAAACATTAAAAAACAATGTAAAAGGGTCTACTGGCCCTGGTCTGGGAGAAACAATTTTTATACCGCGTATCCCTTTAATTCCATCAGACTATCCTTTTCAGTTTAAAAGTCTACATTAGATTTCATTTAGAGCTTTGTTTGGCCACGACAATTAACAAAGCTCAAGAGCAATCCTTAAGTAGAGCTGGAGTAGACTTGCGCTACGATTGTTTTTCTTATAGTCAACTCTATGTTGCATGCTCTAGAGTAAGGTAGCGTAGTAGCTTAGCTACTTTACAGCCAGATAATGCGACAACAAACGTGGTTTATAAAGAGGTACTCAAATGAGGAGATTTAAGTACCACTTTACATCCTTTTCATTATAGTCATATACGCGAACGAAGTCGGGGGCACCCGCTAGTATATATATATATATATATATATATATATATATATATATATATATATATATATATATATACAGTTGTTCATATTTCAAAATAGTTTGTATGGAAAAAAAATTGCAACAACGTATTTACAAATTATTCAGATACCCTCCCTCCTTTTCAATTATTGAGTTTGACTCTTCCTATAATTCCGTTCATGGGCGTCCATAATAAACAGGCCAAACTTAATTCCTTTTAAGAACCCAAAAACCAAAATGATGTAATCAACGCAAACTTGCAGAAGAGAGAATCTTTATATAATAGTAATTTAAATTATTTACTATGTAAAATATAAAAGAAATGAATCAGCTTTACACTCACTGTGTATATTAAATAGAATATTATGAAAATAATACCATAGACACTGATATCTAGGTATAATTTCACTGTCGTACTCACGTTTAAAAATTATTGTATTCTGTTCATATTCCTTTGATGAATATATTAAACTTAAATTAAGGTTGCGTTTTTTACTCAATATATCAAGATCGTATTTTCATTAATCTAGATTATAGGTACAGGGTCTCCGTTTATATTTTGACACCCACCTATGACCTACAGGCTTTATTATCCTTTATTTCCGATGCTCATTTGTTTTTTCTGGTAACGAATCCTAGCGGTTCAAGACAATACCTTCAACTTCTGTATTTACAATTTTTTAATATCTCATAATAAAGCCTTCTGTTTTTAATGAATGATGCGGATGTTTAGAGAAAACCCAACATTACAGAAATTAAACTGGTTAGATTTTTGATTACAAAATAATAACTTAACCAAATATGAATTTAATTAATATTAAAATTACGACTTTCAATTAAATAACAGAAATATTCTCAGCAATAAAATTAAAGTGTGACAACAATAATTAAGTTTCAAAAACTTAAAAGTTACAATGTTGCCTTGTTCCACGTATCATATTTTTTAAACATTTTTGAAACCCTCTATAATATAAAATTACATTGAACATTAAATAACGATTTCAACGATCGATAATTAATGATCATCTCCAGTAGGCATTACAAAGCTTGAAAGCTTTTTAATTGTGTAATTAAAAAAACATATAATTTCATTTTTTTTTTGTCCTCTTGATCATAATCTTAATAAAAATGTTATTAACTAGAATCAGCAAATGATGAAAACAGAATTTTTATATTTTTAGATCAAAAACTGAACAAAAATGCCAGTTAATCTGAAACTTTGAGTTAGGCAGCCCTACTAATACATATCGTTAAACTCGTTTTTAAATGTACTATCGTAATCTGTAATAATATATAAGGTGTCCTATTTAAAATAACAAAGTAATCAGCATAGGAAAAATGCAACACCCACAATAAATAATATCAATGAATAATTAAATCTCAAAAGGAACAAAAAATATTTGTGTATAATTCTTTATTTTTTATGGTTTTCCATATAAGAGGATAGGGTTTCTTATTTAAGACATCCTTAAAAGTTGAACTTTTTGCCAGATAGCACTCTTACGATCTACGGATTATAAGATTTTTAGCCGTAATCATTATAAGGGCAAAATTGTCGGTCAGCTGCCATACTATAACGCGTTAATCCTATAAAACCAGACTTACACAAATAGTTCGAATTGAAAAACATATTAACTTTTAAGACAATACAAAGTAAAATTTTAAACAGCAAAACAGAAGCTGCAAATTTGTTAAATGATATTTTTTAACGCTTTTAATGTTCACTGATATATGAAGCCCATTAAAAAAAATTAAAGTGGTTAAATACTAAAAATGTCCTTACGATCGACGCGTTGGCCCGTTGGCGACTGTTGTTCTAAAACACAGCTAATTTAGCATCTATGCCAAAATGAAAGAATTACATCATTACAAAAACTTAAATGTATTTATACAAATTAAATAATAACAGAACTTATAATAAATTATTTATATATTTACAATTAAATACGGCTTTTTCAACTTCTTTTTTTTTGGGTTATAGTAACCACTTTACTAGAAGGCTTAGGTTTACTAACTGATTTCTCTGATCGAGATTTCTGCAAATTAGTTTTAAATAATTCAGCAGCATTATCATAATAAAGAAAGTCTTCATTTTGCTTTACTTTGGTACGGATTCGGGAAGGTCGACTATTTAAAGATAGGCTTTCGCCATTTATAGTTTCTTTGTTGTTCTTTTTTGAAATAGTATGTTTGGTATCTGTATGTTCTTCAACCTTATATACTTTTGATAAACCCCAATCATCATTTGATTCGTCAGTATAATGATCTAACGTTTCAACTGTTTCTTCAGGAGACATTAAAGCTTCATTAAAATGTATCTTTCTAAAAACATCGGAAATATTAGCTGGCATGGTCAACTCTACAGGTTCTGGGAGTATTTGAAGATCATCTACAGGTTCTTGTATATCAATAATAACTTTATTAAACTTAGGGCACTTTTTTATATTATCTTCTTCTATTAAACTACTGCTCAATTCTTCTGAGCCCAAGCACTCCTCAAATACTACATTATGTGCTTTTAAAAGGATATTGGTACTTTGAATATTTCGATCGTAGTTTTCATCAATTCCAATCTTTTCATCAGTATGTTTACCATGAAGACTGTTACAGTCCTTTAATAACTGGAACTCATGTGACATTAAAACTGTTTTCCAATTTGGCAAAGGTAAAATAGAACTAGAAGCAGTATTTTTTTCCATATTATGGTCTCTTCGGACATGCGTCATGCAGTCAAATTTGTTAAAAGTAATAAAAGAGCATTTACTGCACTGAAATCTAAACCAGGAAAAATGAGCAGACATGTGCCAAAGTAATAAAGCGAACGATTTAAAAGTCAAATCGCATGGAATGCACAACAATTTGTCACGGTCCATATATGGAGCAGCCCGTGAAAGAAAATTAAATTCCTTTATTAGATGTTTTGGCATAGCCTCTTCCTTTCTGGAAATATCTACGCTTTTTAATTTCCTTTCAAACGATAAATTGACACATGATTTGGGCAGAGAAGTAACTGAAGAATCGATCGTTCTGGATCTCAAAGGATTATTATATGACAAGTTTGACAAACTAATTGCAAAGGATGATGTTTCGGTCTCTTCACTAGAAAATCCTGGAAAGCCATTTTCTAGCTCTACAGAATCAGAAACTGTGTTTGTAACTGAACCTACAAATATAACATCATCTTCATTATTAGAATTTACAACATTCGAATTATTTTCAGATGATTCAGTAGATAATTTAACCGCCTCTGGTTCTCTTTTCCGTTTTCGCCGGGATATAATATTATTAAAAAGATTGTTATCATTGTCATTATGATTCTCTATAGCACCAACCTTTTTGCAAAACATTTCGAAGCTTACTTCATTGCTAAACAAATCTGAATTATTCTGAAGAACAGTGTTAATTTTTTCATTGTCTATAGTGCTATCAATAACCATAGAATCATGCGATTCTTCATCTTGAATATCGAGACTATCTGGACAGTCGGAACGTGGGATAATTTTCAAATTTTGTTGTAAACTTTCTTCAGAATTACTAAGGCAAATTGGTTCCTCGGATGAATTAGAACTAGATATTGTCTGGCAAGATGAAGGGCTAGGTAATAAAATTCCCGAAGTGTCGATAAAAGAACTTGATCGAGATATTTTCTGAGCTCGTGATTTTTGGGAAAGCTTACACGGGGTTTCTTCAGATGTATTAACGACTTCAGAAGAACTTATAACAGCAGATGAATCTCTAAAATTTCTGCTCTGTACATTTGTGTTTACGGTGGAAATGTTTGATGCCACTTGATGCCTAACTTCTCTAGAATTATCATTCCGAGCGACTTCAGATTTTTCTTTCTGAACGACTTCAGAAGAACTTATCATTGTAGGTGAATTACTAGAACTTCTACTATGTACATCTGTATTTATAGTGGACATGTTTAATGCCACTTGTCTAGGATTAGATTCGTTTTGTTCCGAACTTGCTCCTACTAATTTTGACTGGGAATATTTCTGATTTTGATCAAGTATTCTTGATTTCATGTTTACCCCATTTTGATTATCTGGAAACAAGTCTTCAGATACTTCAGATGATATCGTATTTCTTATATCCACGTCCTCACTTTGATTTTGAAATTCACAGATTGCATTTTTACTTCTTTGTCCTGAAGTGTCAAATGATCCACTTTTGCAAAATTCGGAAGTTGATGATGATTCTGATATTAACTCTGTCGAAATGGTATTACTTTGATTTTTTTTTAGGTTGTAGGCATTGTAGTCGATGGTTTTGTTATTAAGATAAATGCTATGATTACTTAAAGAAGGATTTGGCGTATCAGGTTGATCTAATACATTGTTATCAAATTTGAAAAAAGACTCGATTATTTTTGATGTATCACTTTGTTTTCTGCGGTAAACACAAATGTTTTTTGCTTTCCTTTTTGAGGCTCCCTTGAGTACTAATTTATCATTATTAATCTTATCCAATCTAGCTTTTTCGATAGCTTCCTCTGCGTCCTTTTTTTTAGCATTTTCTTTTATACTGTTGCAGACCTCTAATCGTTTAGCGCATAACTGAGAATGAGAATGAAGGGCAGCTTTTCTATCAAAATGTTTTCCACAACCAGCGCACATTTGAAAGTCTTTATCCCCTTCGATATCGTTGATCCACTGGAAAAGAAATATGCCGTTAAACGAAATTCAGTAACATTTTTAAGTATAGATATAATTAAAATATAAAATTTTAAGTTAATGAAAGTATTTTTGCGCGTTTCATAGCCTCTCATTTCAAATTCAAAATATACTTTATTGTACAAAGATTTCCATCTTATTGATACATTTTTCTTGAAATAATATATAAGTACAAGTAAGTAACATCACTAAAATTAACAAAACAAAATAATAAAACTAACACTGAAGCACAGTTAAAACTGTATATGTGTTAAAATAAAACCGTAGTATTACAAAAAAATAAAAAAAAATAATCAAGAAAGACAGCGCATTAGAGAGGTTAAAATCAAAATACACATTCATAATACTCTTCTAGGGTATAAAAGGCCTTAGATGATAAAAGTTCTTTACTTTATTTTTAAATACCTTAAGACATTTACAACTATTTTTAACTCTCTGAGGCAAGTGATTATATATTTTTCTGCCTTCATATATTATTGACCGTTTAGTCAGAGTCATTTTAGGGATGGGTAAGGATAAGTTTCCTGAATTCCTTGACTCAGTAAAATATTTTTCTGAACAAGACAAATAGATTCTAAGATGCACAAGCACATTAAAGTTAAGACTTTTGTATATAAAAAGAGTGCTCCCTCGCTCCTACTCCACATATATATCGAATAGCTCTCTTCTGGATTACAAATAATGCTTGAAAGTTCTGTCTATTACAATAACCTATATGGCTATACCATACGATAAATGAGACTTGATCAAGGCAAAATATACCATTCTTGCAGACCTCATTCAATTCACTCACAACAGCTCTAACTGCATAACAGACACACGATATTATTTTCGAAAGTTTTCCTATATGTTCCGAATATTTCAGATTTTCGTCAACATATAAGCTAAGAAACTTTTTTGTTTTCGATGTTTTGACCTAGTATTTTTTAGTTTTGATCCACACTAAGAATATTGCAGTTGAAACAAACTATGCTTGTTTTGGACATATTAAAACATAACAAATTAGAGTCGCATCATTCCTTAATGGGCATAAATCATTCTGGGTCGATCGGATCAAGAGAGACATATCAAGACTGTTCCACACTAGCGTGGTACCATCTGCGAACAGGGTAAAACGATCGCAAATATTTAATGTAGCTAAATAATTAATATAAATCAAAAATAGAGGGCCCCAGAACGGAACCTTGAGGAACTCCATATTTCAAATACTGGCTATCAGACGAATCCCCTGATCAGACTACTTTCTGCGGCCTATTTAAAAGATATGAACGAAACTAATCATAGGTGCCTTCTGCGAAACCACAATTGACAAGTTTACGCGGCAGTGTTCTGTGATCTACACAATCAAAAGGTTTTGAGAAATCACAAAACACTGCAGTTACCGAATTACTTAATTATTAAATACTAAAAATGTCCTTACGATCGACGTCATGCAGTCAAATTTGTTAAAAGTAATAAAAGAGCATTTACTGCACTGAAATCTAAACCAGGAAAAATGAGCAGACATGTGCCAAAGTAATAAAGCGAATGATTTAAAAGTCAAACCGCATGGAATGCACAACAATTTGTCACGGTCCATATATGGAGCAGCCCGTGAAAGAAAATTAAATTCCTTTATTAGATGTTTTGGCATAGCCTCTTCCTTTCTGGAAATATCTACGCTTTTTAATTTCCTTTCAAACGATAAATTGACACATGATTTGGGCAGAGAAGTAACTGAAGAATCGATCGTTCTGGATCTCAAAGGATTATTATATGACAAGTTTGACAAACTAATTGCAAAGGATGATGTTTCGGTCTCTTCACTAGAAAATCCTGGAAAGCCATTTTCTAGCTCTACAGAATCAGAAACTGTGTTTGTAACTGAACCTACAAATATAACATCATCTTCATTATTAGAATTTACAACATTCGAATTATTTTCAGATGATTCAGTAGATAATTTAACCGCCTCTGGTTCTCTTTTCCGTTTTCGCCGGGATATAATATTATTAAAAAGATTGTTATCATTGTCATTATGATTCTCTATAGCACCAACCTTTTTGCAAAACATTTCGAAGCTTACTTCATTGCTAAACAAATCTGAATTATTCTGAAGAACAGTGTTCATTTTTTCATTGTCTATAGTGCTATCAATAACCATAGAATCATGCGATTCTTCATCTTGAATATCGAGACTATCTGGACAGTCGGAACGTGGGATAATTTTCAAATTTTGTTGTAAACTTTCTTCAGAATTACTAAGGCAAATTGGTTCCTCGGATGAATTAGAACTAGATATTGTCTGGCAAGATGAAGGGCTAGGTAATAAAATTCCCGAAGTGTCGATAAAAGAACTTGATCGAGATATTTTCTGAGCTCGTGATTTTTGGGAAAGCTTATACGGGGTTTCTTCAGATGTATGAACGACTTCAGAAGAACTTATAACAGCAGATGAATCTCTAAAATTTCTGCTCTGTACATTTGTGTTTACGGTGGAAATGTTTGATGCCACTTGATGCCTAACTTCTCTAGAATTATCATTCCGAGCGACTTCAGATTTTTCTTTCTGAACGACTTCAGAAGAACTTATCATTGTAGGTGAATTACTAGAACTTCTACTATGTACCGGGTGGTCGAAATTGGTCTGTTTTAACAGAGAAAACCTATTTCCTGACTAGATAGAGCAAAACTGACTTAGGTGTCATGGGCTCGATTTCTGAGAAATGTTTAATGGCAAAAACCGCCTGCCGATATTTTCACTGCCAACTGAGATATAGGGCGTTTTTCAATTTTCGGCCATTTTGAAAATTGTCCATAACTTTTTTATTTTGCGGAATATTAACATTCTGCAAAGACATTCTAAAGGCACTTTTTTATGTGCAATCCAGTGGCGTACTCAGATTTTTTCTATAGTTGTCCGTTTTATCATAAATAGGCAAAACTTTTTTTTTTCAAATGGAAATCATAGTTGGCTATAAATTATAAAAAATGCTCGCGTTTAGCCCTTTTCAGTGATATAAAGTTGTAGGTACTTATTTTCAAAAATAACGAAAATATTAGGTGTTTTTGGTTTACATCGAAGTAGGCCTTGGAATAATGACGCGCGTTCAATATTTTGAATATGTTGCTGTCAGATTACTGTAGTCTGGTGTAATTATTGCGTTTTGGTGTTATCTTTATAAAGTTGTGTTAAGTTGCTGACAAAATATGTTTGAGAATTATGAAAAGTATGATATGTTAAAATGTTACATATTATCTAACGAAGTTCCTGAAGCAGCTAGTGAATTATATTTTAATACATTTCCCGAGCGACGTCAACCGGATAACCGAATTTATCAAACATTAAAAAGTAATTTAGTAAATTACGGAAGTTTTAAAAAGTTAAGAACAAGACATTATGAACTAAAGGAAGAAAAGGAAATCCAGCAGCTAAATATAATTGGTGAGGTATTAGATCATCCTGGCACCTCCTCTCGAACATTGGCTAATATAACAAATGTTCCAAAGACCACCGTTTTAAAAATACTCAAACATAAATTCAAACCGTACAGAACGAGAAGAGTTCATCAACTCCGTGAAGGGGACGCCGCTAGAAGATTGAGATTTTGTCAGTGGTATGAGCAAAAATTCATGGAGAATGAGAATTTTCCATTAAATATTATTTGGAGTGATGAATCCAGAGTAGATACTTCTGGTATATTTAATAGATATAATTCATATCACTGGTCCACTGAAAATCCACACGTAGTTGTGCAACAAGACCGGCAAGGTCGGTGTGGATTCAATATATGGGTGGGGATATTCCGAGGAAGATTTGTGGGACCTTATTTTTACGATGGAAATTTAACTGCAGATGATTATGTAAATATTTTGCGCACATATATTGTCCCTTTGTTGGAAGACATACCTTTAGCTGATGCCAGAAATATCTACTATCAACAAGATGGTTGTCCCCCGCACAATGCAAGGATCACAACTGATCTTTTAAACTTCGAATTTCGAGAAAATTGGATTGGTACGTGGGGCCCCATACCTTGGCCTGCTAGGTCCTGTGACTTAACTCCCTTAGATTTTTTTTTGTGGGGAAGATTGAAGGACTTGATATTTAAAGGAAGAACCTTTCACACAAAAGAAGAATTGCAAGAGGCCACTAGGCAAGCTTTTGCATCTATTAGCCCAGTTGAACTAATAAATAGTTGCAACTCGGTACGCAAAAGATGCTTAGTTTGTATTCAACAGGGAGGGGCTCAATTTGAACAACTTCTCTAAATATATTTATCAGAAACCTATCTAACTAAATACCTAGATTTTCATAATTATTTTTTATTTTCACTTGTAGCTGTAAATAGTAGTTTAGTTTGTTAATTTTGTTCAACTTTGCTATGTAAACAAAAAAAAATAAAAAAAATTAATAATAAATAATTAAAATAACGTTAGCTAGTGTTATTTAAAGTTGTGTTTAAGTTGCTAACAAACTATAAATCTTAACAATACATAATTGAGATATTGTCATCACAAATCAAAGCCTACTTCGATGTAAACCAAAAACACCTAATATTTTCGTTATTTTTGAAAATAAGTACCTACAACTTTATATCACTGAAAAGGGCTAAACGCGAGCATTTTTTATAATTTATAGCCAACTATGATTTCCATTTGAAAAAAAAAAGTTTTGCCTATTTATGATAAAACGGACAACTATAGAAAAAATCTGAGTATGCCACTGGATTGCACATAAAAAAGTGCCTTTAGAATGTCTTTGCAGAATGTTAATATTCCGCAAAATAAAAAAGTTATGGACAATTTTCAAAATGGCCGAAAATTGAAAAACGCCCTATATCTCAGTTGGCAGTGAAAATATCGGCAGGCGGTTTTTGCCATTAAACATTTCTCAGAAATCGAGCCCATGACACCTAAGTCAGTTTTGCTCTATCTAGTCAGGAAATAGGTTTTCTCTGTTAAAACAGACCAATTTCGACCACCCTGTACATCTGTATTTATAGTGGACATGTTTAATGCCACTTGTCTAGGATTAGATTCGTTTTGTTCCGAACTTGCTCCTACTAATTTTGACTGGGAATATTTCTGATTTTGATCAAGTATTCTTGATTTCATGTTTACCCCATTTTGATTATCTGGAAACAAGTCTTCAGATACTTCAGATGATATCGTATTTCTTATATCCACGTCCTCACTTTGATTTTGAAATTCACAGATTGCATTTTTACTTCTTTGTCCTGAAGTGTCAAATGATCCACTTTTGCAAAATTCGGAAGTTGATGATGATTCTGATATTAACTCTGTAGGAATGGTATTACTTTGATTTTTTCTTAGGTTGTAGGCATTGTAGTCGATGGTTTTGTTATTAAGATAAATGCTATGATTACTTAAAGAAGGATTTGGCGTATCAGGTTGATCTAATACATTGTTATCAAATTTGAAAAAAGACTCGATTATTTTTGATGTATCACTTTGTTTTCTGCGGTAAACACAAATGTTTTTTGCTCTCCTTTTTGATTCTCCCTTGAGTACTAATTTATCATTATTAATCTTATCCAATCTAGCTTTTTCGATAGCTTCCGCTGCGTCCTTTTTTTTAGCATTTTCTTTTATACTGTTGCAGACCTCTAATCGTTTAGCGCATAACTGAGAATGAGAATGAAGGGCAGCTTTTCTATCAAAATGTTTTCCACAACCAGCGCACATTTGAAAGTCTTTATCCCCTTCGATATCGTTGATCCACTGGAAAAGAAATATGCCGTTAAACGAAATTCAGTAACATTTTTAAGTATAGATATAATTAAAATATAAAATTTTAAGTTAATGAAAGTATTTTTGCGCATTTCATAGCCTCTCATTTCAAATTCAAAATATACTTTATTGTACAAAGATTTCCATCTTATTGATACATTTTTCTTGAAATAATATATAAGTACAAGTAAGTAACATCACTAAAATTAACAAAACAAAATAATAAAACTAACACTGAAGCACAGTTAAAACAGTATATGTGTTAAAATAAAACCGTAGTATAACAAAAAATAAAAAAAAATAATCAAGAAAGACAGCGCATTAGAGAGGTTAAAATCAAAATACACATTCATAATACTCTTCTAGGGTATAAAAGGCCTTAGATGATAAAAGTTCTTTACTTTATTTTTAAATACCTTAAGACATTTACAACTATTTTTAACTCTCTGAGGCAAGTGATTATATATTTTTCTGCCTTCATATATTATTGACCGTTTAGTCAGAGTCATTTTAGGGATTGGTAAGGATAAGTTTCCTGAATTCCTTGACTCAGTAGAATATTTTTCTGAACAAGACAAATAGATTCTAAGATGCACAAGCACATTAAAGTTAAGACTTTTGTGTATAAAAAGAGTGCTCCCTCGCTCCTACTCCACATATATATCGAATAGCTCTCTTCTGGATTACAAATAATGTTTGAAAGTTCTGTCTATTACAATAACCTATATGGCTATACCATACGATAAATGAGACTTGATCAAGGCAAAATATACCACTCTTGCAGACCTCATTCAATTCACTCACAACAGCTCTAACTGCATAACAGACACACGATATTATTTTCGAAAGTTTTCCTATATGTTCCGAATATTTCAGATTTTCGTCAACATATAAGCTAAGAAACTTTTTTGTTTTCGATGTTTTGACCTAGTATTTTTTAGTTTTGATCCACACTAAGAATATTGCAGTTGAAACAAACTATGCTTGTTTTGGACATATTAAAACATAACAAATTAGAGTCGCACCATTCCTTAATGGGCATAAATCATTCTGGGTCGATCGGATCAAGAGAGACATATCAAGACTGTTCCACACTAGCGTGGTACCATCTGCGAACAGCGTAAAACGATCGCAAATATTTAATGTAGCTAAATAATTAATATAAATCAAAAATAGAGGGCCCCAGAACGGAACCTTGAGGAACTCCATATTTCAAATACTGGCTATCAGACGAAGCCCCTGATCAGACTACTTTCTGCGACCTATTTAAAAGATATGAACGAAACTAATCATAGGTGCCTCCTGCGAAACCACAATTGACAAGTTTACGCGGCAGTGTTCTGTGATCTACACAATCAAAAGGTTTTGAGAAATCACAAAACACTGCAGTTACCGAATTACCCGAGTTTATAGAATCGTAAACAGAATTTAAAAACACAAAAATAGCGTCACCAGTGCATTTTTTTGCTTGGAATCCAAACTGATTTGGATCTAGAATATTATGTCCAATTAAGTGGCTCATTATGCGCCTCATAACGATCTGAGTATGGAAAGTGTTGGCAATAATGAGATGGGTCAGAAGTTTGAAGAGTCACATCTCTCACCTCCCTTGTACACAGTACCACCTGGGCTTTCTTAAGACACTCTGGAAAAATCCCCTTTTCGAAACTTTCATTGATATAGACAGAAAGATAGACCGAGACATCATATCGTAACTTATCAATTATTTCTGCCGATATTCCATCATAACCAGCGGCCTTTTTGTTTTTTTTTTTGATGATTTCATGGATTATTTCTCTAAGCTCAGTCACATTTGTAGAAGTCAAACACATTGCTCATTTATGCTGATGTTATTTAAGTAAGTGAGAGGATCAGTCTGTGAGACAATATTATTTGTTAATTTAGCGGCTACCGAGCAGTAGAAATCATTCAGAGTATCAGCATCCAAATGGGATTCGAAATGTGTTATGTTTGCCCTGCCCCTAAGTTCAACAATGATTTTTCCAGTTTTCTTTTGACATATTTCCAGAACTATTTTTTCGGTGAGAGTAGTATAGCGATTTAAAATACTTTACTTCCGATATGTTGTTCTATACTTAGCAAAATAACATACAAAATAAGCATTCGACGTATATTTTCTAATTGCATGTAATGATCTCATGTTTTTCGCTGAAATTCGCAGCCCCTTAGTAAGCCAGAGTTTCCTATTTCTCTTCTTTTTCAATTTTCTAAGTGGGAACGCTCTATTAAATACACCTATCAGAGTATCATGAAATGTGGATAACTTATCATCTACAGTAAAATTAAAATTGGTATTAAGATAAATATCAACAAATTTACGATAGTTTCCTTTACTATATATTCACCCGTACCTAAATGTAGTGGCAGTGCGCTTCTTTGTCTCAAATACAAACCTACTGAGAACTGCTTCATGATCAGAGAGACCAGAAAGGCACACCTCACAATTAACGTTTTCTATACTAATATTTGAACACACAAAATCTATTAATGTTTGCGAAAACTGAGAAACGCGAGTAGGCAAATCTACATGCCTTTTAAAATTAATGGACAATAATATATTTTTGAGCAAATCTGGTGGCACTGATAAGGGGTCATTGTAATTTATGTTGAAGTCACCGGCGATTACAATCCAGGATTCAGGAAGTCTACTTATGAGATATTCCAGTCTCTCAGATGGTGGTCTATATATAAAGGCAACATATAAATTTCTAGGCTTACTGTAGGTCACGGAAAATTTAAACTCATTTTCTACAAGTAAATGGTTAAACTTGGTAACATCCTGAAACTTATATGCATTGAAAGATTCTATACTAACAAAAATGGCAGTTCCACCATGAGATGAATTTTCCCTGTTAAATCTGGAAACAGCAGTATAACTCTCAAGATTAAAGGGTTCATTGGGTCTGAGCCAGTGGTTTGTAACCAGAACAATATCTATCCAAAAGGATGACCTTTATTACGAATGATTGTATATTCAATAGAAGTAGATTTAAGCTATTATCAAGACAACTGCTATCTCCAGAGGATTAATTTATAAAAAACCATCTCCTACATGACATCTTGAATCTAGATGACAAGAAGTAGCCTCAGGCTCCGAAGTCAAATTATTAGAAACATTTTCTAAGGTTGTAATTTGCGCATATGTTTTGACAAATATAAGATTTTTTCTCTCTCTTTTCAATTAAAAAATTACTCATACAATTTTGAATATAGTTAGACAGTTTATATAATCCTGTCCCATTGAAGAAAGTTGTATTCTTTATAAAATCCTTAAAATGGAATTCATTATCTAAATCGAGCAGTTTTATATTATTTGAGAACACTTTAAAATTATTTGTAATGCTAAGTATGTTTTCATTTACAGACCCAGCATTACACAGCGCATAATTATTATTATACTTAGCATTCACTGGTGAAGTTCAAAGAATAAGATTCGTGAAGAAGCATTTATTCGCCAGTAAAATTATATCTTTTGAGCGAATTTTTGAAGCATTGATTGATGTCAATTTCAATTTTAAATAAAATTTGAAATTGACGTTAAATTTACAGATAACGTAAAACTTAATAATGAAAAGCGTTAAGTTTTTGTTTCGTCTAAAACTCCAAACGCCGTTTTCTCGGGAATTGACGGGAATATCAAATTATGGTAACAAGCGTTTATTTGATAGGGTAAAAATGTAATTTTTTAAACATAAAATAAAAACTATAGGCGTATCGACACCAGGAAAAAACAAAACAATTGCAAGAACTTAGATTTCAAAAATGCGTCTAAGACATTCTAGTTATACACCAACTTGATTAATGTACTGGTTCCTGAGATATACAGGGTATTTTACTTAAACTCCAAAAGTCGATATCTCGGAAATTAAAAATGATCTCAAAATCTGATTAACAATAATTTCAGTAAAAGTAAAAGTAATTATTAAGAGCTAAAACTAAATCGACGCCGTCATCAGTGTAGGCGTTGCAAACAAAACAATTGTACAATCTTTAAAAGTATAAAATTTATATCTACGTCTATTTCTAAGATTTTTTTGTTATTTGCATCCAATTGGCTCTATTTTGTTTTTTGAAATATAGCGTGTCTTAGTAGAATAATATTTACAACCACGTATGTAATGATGATATTTTAAAAGTTTGAAAGACATATTTCTGATTTTGGAATTTATCCGGATGTGACATTTGCCTGGGTGGAAAGTGATTACTTTCCTCCCGGGTAAATGTCACTTTCTACCCAGGTAAATTTCGATATTTATTGAAGAAAGAAAATGTTTCAATTTTATTGGATTATTTAATTTTTTTTTAAACTTTCCGCGGCTTCTCTTAATTGAGGGGGAGTACAAATGATTTCTTCTGAATCGTCTATTGCCTTCGAAAACCGTTTTTTATTAAATGTATTGGCCGAGACCATAAATATTAGTTTTTGTAATGGATACTTTCCTTCTTGCCTAAGAACAGCGATTGTAGTTCCAATATATAAAGGAGGAAGACATTATGACCATTCAAATTACCGTCCTGTATCTTTACTGTGTACATTATCAAAGCTTATTGAACGACTGGTCAAGGAGCAAATGATACACTTCCTGAGGAATAACAATATTTTGACTCACAGACAATAGGGGTTTCAGAGCGGGAAGGGTACTAATGATGCCATTTTTTCACTTCTAGAATCCTTGTATACTACCCTTAATGAGGGAGATGTGGTTGGTGCAGTGTTCTGTGACTTCTCAAAGGCCTTTGACTGTGTGAGTCACCGAATACTGCTTCGGAAGCTCTCCTATGGATATAGAAGAGTGACACTACAGAGTCATACCTTCTGACAGAGATCAATTTGTGAGAGGTCACAGTGGAAATTAGAAGAGGAGTAGATTGTCAAGAGGTGTTCCTCAAGGTTTGGGGTTGGGACCCATTCTGTTCCTCTTATATATTAATGACCTTACCAAAATTAACATACAAGGAACTTTTACCATCTTTGCCGACGACACGACAATCTTTTGGAGGGATAAACCAGCTGAAAACCTTAAATTCAACATATTACAGGATTTACCTAAGATTAAGCAATAGTGCGAAGCAAACTTCCTCTGTTTCCGCACGACTAGGACTAACATTTTGACTTTTAAGACTTCTTTTAACAACCTACTCCTGGATTCACAGGTTATCGAAAATAAATCTGTTTGTTACGAGATTTTTGGGCATTTACATTGATATTTTTGATGAAAAACTGAAATTTAAAGACCATATTTTAGACCTAAATAAGAAGCTGTCTGGATGTTATTTTATAAGAGTTATTTCCAATGAATTTGGTATATATACATGATTAAAACTGCATTTCATGCTTTAATTGAGTCCCACCTCCAATATGGAATAGCTTTTTGGGGACTATCTAGCCAATACCTCGTCACTTCTGTACTCAGATTGCAAAAGAGGGCAATCAGATACATGTTCAAAGCAGGAGTATATGATCATTTTAGGCCATTGTTTTTTGAAAGAAAGACTGCTGACACTACCCTGGTTATTCATCTTGGAGACAGTGTATCTTATACATAAAAAAATACAAAACCTTAATTCAAACTAATGCTTATAATCTACATAATACAGATAAAATGCCACTGCAAATACCAAAGTTTGCACTAACAAAAGAATCAATAATTTATGAAAGTATAAAAACAAATAATCACTTACCTGCAGAACTAAAAAGTATTCAGAACTTACCACATTTTAAAAAGCTGGTAAAACGGAGATTGGTTACTAAGGCATACTATGATCTAATTGAGTATTATTATGCACTTTAAATATAACCATAGTGCTAGTCCTTGCAGGAACATACCAATATCAATTATGTTTGTTGTTTGTCTATTTAGTCTGTGTTTGACATAGGTTAGTTTTACGAAAAGTAGAATTTTTGTGAATGTTGTAAGAATTTTATTGCATTTGTTAAAAAAAATACATTTATTATGTTTAATTGTCAATTTTTAAACTGTTAAGTTTTATCATCATTATTTTAATTTTTTTCTAAAGTCCTGATATAAGGGAATTACTCTTTGATACTCTTAGAAATATTGTATAATTTTAACAATGCCTAAAAACAAAAGTTACTGTTTCTGTAGTATTATTTTCATTAATATTATTTTTTTAAACTTTACTAATCTCCATTGTGTACATCAGTTTTCCATTTCTTTTTGGAGCTGCTATGTTTTTCTTTATTTTAATTTTATTTATTATTACAGCTTTGTCAGTAAGATTTGATCTTTGGGCAATAAAGCATATTCTGACTTTGATGACAATCTTATCAAAAATACAACTAATCTAAGTGTGTATGCTTGGCTTGTTTAGTACCATAGTAACCACTGTCAAAATGTCAATTTGACTTTTTATTTGTTGATGTTGGCGAAGTTTATGGTTATTCAGGAGTCTTACTTTGTTAATTTCTCACATAGTTATATTTGTCACAAAAAAACGTCATTTGCATTTAAAAGGTTTAGTTAACTCTTAATATTACAATTTAAAAGTTACGCTTCCTGAATATCTATAACCAGTATAGTATAAGTAGTGCATGTAACAAAAAGTTTTAGAAATAGGCATACTGTAATATATCTTAATATTTCCTAAATTATATAAAATCTTTTAAATTTATTGGTATATATCTTAGTCAGTCATATTGAGTTCTGTGCGTTATTCAATGAGGGTACTGACAAACTACTTAAGTGTGAACACTTTAAAAATAGTTGACTATGTCAGTGTTTATTCTGGACTCAGATTTGGAATTACCTTGTAAGGAGCAACTACGGAATGTCAGAGCTTTTTTAGTGCAGAAAAGTATTGTAAGGGTAATTCTTAAAATGCAATTCAAACAGTCATGTAGAGGTAAGTTTCGAGAGTTGGGAATCTTGACATTGCCTGGGATCTGTGTGTATGAGTGCTTACTATTTTTATCTAAGAACAGACATCTGTTTAATATCAATATGAGCTCCGGCGTGTCCATGATACAAGATTTCTCGGCTATTCTGTGCCTCAGCATAGATTAACATCTACAGAGAAAACATCCACATACCTGTGTATTATGTTTTTTAATAAGGTGCCAAATGAAATAAAGGTTCAAAATAATTTTAAAGTATACAAAAGACTTGGTTTTAACTTAATTTTAAATATTGAACCATATACTGTTCAGGAGTTTTTGAATTTTCCAATAGCTTAAGTAATTTTATATGTTATTAAATGTAATTACTGTTATTAATATTACTAGTACTATTTAAATAGCTTATATATTGTGTGTATTTTATAAATAATTAAATTTAATAATTGTTGTTTGTTATTACCAGTACTATTTAAAAATTTGATGTATTCTTCAAGACTGCTTACTTATGTATATTATTTTTTGTTTATATCTGTAAAGTATGTATATAAAATGATGATATAGACCTTCCTGACGCCAACTCATTTTATTGTGCTAAGTATTTTTAATGCATTTTTTATTAGAACCTATTTTTACTAGCCAAGCTAAATTAAAGTGAAAGCCACCTTAATGATAGAGTGTGTTTTTGGTAACTTAAGCATAATATTTAAAAACCTTATAATGAAAATAATACGGAAAAACCATGGAAGTGATTTTTGCCACTTACAAAAAAAAAAGTGACAACAAATATATTTTATATTGTCATCGACGTCAAAGAAGACATAATCTTTTATCAATAATGTAATATCAATAATAGATATATTAATGTGCTTCCTTTTGTATAGATAAGTACAAACATACTTTCCAATCTCTTGTTTCCGCAGGATCGAGGAACATTTTTAACCTCAAAATACGTTTTTCTAAAACTAGCATGCTTGCTGTTAATCAAATTTCGCGTTTAATATAATAGACATAGTTTTTTGATCTAATTTGAGATATTGTTTTTCGTAATACATGAAACAGAAAAGTAGTTATTCTTCAATGACTATTTTAATATTTATTTTCTTATCTCGATGGGCTAAGATACAATCAAAAATTATAATGCTTCTTTTATATCTCTTCTTCCGTACGTGTTATTTGCAAAATAACCTTAGTTGTTTAAGCGATTGAAGCATAATGAGACTCACATAAACTAGTAAAACTGTGGGCATAGACATTTATATATCAGGCACTATAAAAATATTTCCAAAAGAACCCATTTTCTAAAAAATACATTTTAATTCCATATTATAAACTCAAGCAGAATGTTATTTGCTCATAAGAGATGTGTTAGATTTTATTTCAACTATAGAAATATGACATTCTCAAAAAAAGGGGAACATTGGGAATATGTAACTTATAATAAAATTAAAGTGTTTCCCCTCTAGTTTTAAAGAAACAGTCATTTAGATGAGATATTATCTAATCCGACTCCGTTAAAATTAGGAAGCTTTTTAGGCAAATATTTTACTTTCCCTTTAAGAAAATTATTCATACATACATCATTTAAAAAAAAAAGTCCAACTATTGACGAAAGAGACGAAAACTAGATTTTTCATTTTAATAAATTGTTTACATTCAACCTTACCTGATTTTCACTGTCACCTGGAATTTGAATTGTTCCATTTGACTTTTTCTTTTGTACCAATGATTCTTCTCCCCGACGAATCCAGCTATTATGAATCTGCTCACGCATGCGCCTTACTTGCTTATTAGTCATCCTGTGTACTTTAAGAAGATGCCGATATACACACCATGGATTTGCAAACGTATCTTTACAAGTGGGACAGACATATACTATTCTGCTTGGATTGTGAATGCACTAAAAATATTACTGATGAAATTAATGCAACATGTTACGTTAATTACTTCCTGATCATGGCAATAGGCAAATTTTTAATCAACACTGAAGCCATGGAGTTCATGATTATAGTCTTATGGTTTCGACTGTGAACCGATGTCATGCTTTTATGTCATAAGTAATTGTTTCATATTACAAACATTATTATTTGAAAAATTTTATGAAGTAGTAGTGTTTTGAAAACTAAATATATGAGAGATAGTCAATTGTTTTCGCACAAAGAGTAGAACTTGTTTTTCCTTAGTAGCATATACCGGGTGCTACAAATAAGTGGCTCACTCTTATTACTTTTTTTTGTCAACATATTAGAAATTTAACTGGTTAAATAGGACATAATCTTGTATTTTTTGCCATGACAGCGTTGCCATATAATTTTTTATTTCTAAATTTCTGCTACGAACCTATTTTTTAAATGGGACACTATATTTTCTTGCTTATTTTGATTTACTATGACATTTTAAGTCCAACTATTGGTATATCGTCTAGATATTGTTAAATCTATATGATGACCTTGTTGCCGATTTTTTTAAAACTGCATATTATTATGGAGTATCAAATTACTCGCGAAAAATATATTGCCATAAAAATATAAATATTTCTAAAAAAGTTGTTTAAGTGATATTTGATTGGGTATAAAAGATGTTTAGTGAATATGAGACGGGAACTCTTATTTTTCCCAGGCTACTTGGAAGCCATTTAATCGTTCTTGCAAAATCATAGCACTCTAGATTGCAAATAAAAATTAAATAAAAAATTGCTTCTCATATAAGGTTGTTCTATTTAAAAATCAAAAGTTAGTTAGAAACGCGGAAATAAAAGAAGATATAGCAACGCTGTCATAGAAAAAAAAATTACAATTGCCTCTTATTTAACCAACCAAAATTTTATCTTAGTATCCTATATATTATAAGTGTGAGTGAGCCACTTTTTTGTGTCACCTGGTATATATATATATATATATATATATATATATATATATATATATATATATATATATTAAATTAGGACAAAGTTGTGCAATTTAATGTCACATAATATGCCGTTGACAAAATTGGGAAATTCCGACTACGCAAGATATCCGCAAAAAAACATCGAAAATCGTCATTTTCCTTTTTATTCTTTTCATGCTGCATTTGGAGAGATATTAGAATATACATTTTACACCTTTATAGTCACTTTTCCTCTTCTACAAAATACTGTACTAAGATTTTAAATCTGACATTTTGTCTTCGAGGTCTCATCATCAATTTAATTTTTTCAAATAGGGACCTGGATTTTTTATTTCATTTTTAACAAGCGTTCGGCATCTTAGAACTAAAGATGCATCACCTTAAAAAGTAGGAAAAGTGGCAATAAAGGTGTAAAAAATAGAAAAAGAAAATTACTATTATCGGTTTTTAACAGATATCTTCGGAAGTAGACGGAATTTTTCAACATTATCAACGACGTATCTCTTACAGTTATTATATATCGAATTAACATAAATACTAAGCAAAATTTCATTAAAAAAAAATTCAAAAATTAAATTTTACATATTTTTTACAGATTATAATTTTTTTTTTCTTGTGATGTAAACACGGTGAAAAGATAAGTAAGTTTAATTTGTTCTCCTAATTGCAGTTTTGAACCTAAAGAAAAAGAAATTTAAGTCCACCAGGGGACTACATTAATCGAAATTTGCAGAGCGTAGCTGGAAATAAACAAATATGTCTTTCATTTTAGTATATAAAATTAATATAATTACTAATTTCCTATCGAATTTTGTAGCGTTTACCTGTATTTCAATACTTTATGATATACACAAGTTCAGCCTATGCTTATAAAATTTTAAATATTATGATGATAATGTAGCGAAAATGATCGGTTAAATTATCATTACCTTGTATTAATAAAAAAATATACACATTCATATTTACCTTTACGTGATTAGCTAAGGATTTTTGCGTAGAAAATCTTTGATTGCACTCTGTACATTTAATTTTGGATTTAGGAAAGAGAGTGGTATGATGGCGCTTACTGCTGGTAAAACCACATATTGTGCCTTCTGGGTCCAATACAGGTACATCAATTTCAATTTTTTTGTGCAGTTCCATTACCTAAGAAAAAACTAAGAATATTTTATGACATTGAGAGAGAGAGACAGACAATACTGCCACCTGATTCATGTAATCGTAGGAAAGAAATATTGAATTATTTCTTAATACTTAATTATAAACGTTTGGTTAATTGGAAAATACAGCCATAAGTTTGCACAGAAGAATATTCAATTAAATTAGAAAGACCAATATTTATCATTAAAGTTTTTTTAATATCAACAAACCAAACAGAAACATTCTTACCTCCGATTTCATAAATTCGCCACTTTTCGTAGTATTTGAAACGGGAATATTGGTGACGTCCTGTATAAGTGTTTGAAATACTCCAGATCCATTGCTGTCTATTTTTTCTAAAATCATATTATTAAAGTTGGATGACTTTTGTTCTCGATCATCCATGCTCTTAACTGGTTGGTTACCAGGCTCTGCGGACAAATCAACTGTTAAAAACTTTCTGGCTGACTCTCGAACCCGGTCTATTTCATGTAATTTCTGAATAACTCTTCCTAAAGGCGAACTTTCCCCTTTTGGTTCTGAGCATTCCACTTTTGATTCTGGGTTTTTGGGTGGGTTAATATTTATCTACAATTTTGTAATGATTAAATCAATTAATATTCTTAAACGAATGATATGTGCAATATATGTTTGGGAAGGAACCTTCTCTTATTACAAAGAATTTTGACTGACAAATATGAAGTATGTAAAATAGATTAAAATAAGTAATATAAACCACCGTTCAAATCACTTCAAATTATATAAAATAGTATTAATATTTAAGCCTAATAATACATAATTTATCAAAACAAAAATACTATGTTTTTTTAAAAATTGTTTTATTCAAAAGGTTCTTCTAAATAAATATCTTTTGATATTAAATTTAAAGGAGACATTTGAGCCAATTTTAAACTGGATCAGCACATGAAAATAAAATGTATAAATCACTTTTCCCAACGATATGACCAGCCTGTCACATTTGTATGAAAAAAAAAACAATTTTCAAATTGTTATACGAAGGTCAACCTAAATTTATTGAGAATAAAAAAAAGGTAAATATTTTTTAGGATTTTATTTTAAATATACTTAAAATAATTCCCTTAAACAATAATATAATATTTGACCATTTTTACTTTCCACTGTTCAAAAGCATCCAACCAATCTTCCTTAGGAATAGCGTGAAAATAAGCGTGAACTGCGGCATCAATCTCTTCTTCAGACCAAAATCTACTACCCCGCAAATTCCAAAGCCCAAAAAAATAGCCAGTAGTCATACATCCTTAAATCACGTGAGTACGGAGGATGTTCTATTACTTTTATATTTTTTCCAGCCCAAAACTGGAGAGTTAAAGTTGCCGTATGGGACGATGTATTGTCATGGTGCAGCATATTTCCCTTGCCTGGAACTCTACTGAATACTTCAGGCAAACATTTTTCAGTATACCATTTAACTCTGTTTTGTCCATCTAGTTTAATTGCCTTTACTAGGTCCGTACTTCTGAATAATACATTCATTCATAGTTCGCTGCTTCTTAGTTATTATTGAAGTTTCCTCATATTATACATAAATGGCTTTCTTAGCGGGTAGGTACGTCGAAAAAGGCATCTGTCAATATTTTGAAAAAAAAATTGGTGTCATCATCATGATTTGAAAATGCTATCTGATCAATTCCATTTTTTTTTACTTGCTATGCCACTTTAAAAATTTATTTATTAACTCGAGTTAAAACCAACGTAACTTCAAATGACAGATAAAGAGTTGTCCTAAGTTTTAATAACAATGTATGTTTTGTTTTTCACGGTCAGCTAGATTTTCTTATTCTCAATAAATTCATCTTGGCCTTTGTACAATATACTATTTCGGAAGATTCAAGTACACATTACCACCCATATTCACTAAATAGGTTTAAATTTAGACCAGGTCTAACTTGACAGTTATAGTTTTAAAATGTCATATGCAATAATGGAACAAATAATTTTTTGAAATGCGGCCATTACAAAATAACAGTGACTTAAGCAAAACAACTAGCTAACTAGAATTTTGCCACAGCAACTAAATCTGATGGTCTAACTCTTCAACCTCTTTAATGAGTACAGAGGCAAGTGTAGTTTTTTTACTTTTATAGTCGGGAATAGTTTATTTAATCTATTCATTTAAGTATAAAGCTAATGTATATAAATTATAAAATATAGAATAAGATGTTAGTACGAGAAATAAAAGTAACTATGGCAAACATATAAGCATGGAAAGCAATATGTTTGAAAGTAGAAAGTAAAACTCTATGGAATTTAGTATTATGTTGAAATTGTTATCTTAGTTTTATCATCAATCAATAGTTTTCTGGCAAAAACAAAACAAAAAGGACACCCTGAGCATACAATATCTATGGACATTTTTTTTTCAGAACTAAGATTCGATATGAAAACAGTTTCAATCCGTATTATTTTTTAACCCAAAATGCCTTCAAAGTTTGCAAATATTTGTTGATCTATCTATTTTGAATGCTGTGAGCGGTGGTGAAAATGGATATGCATCCCGAAAAGTAGTGATATCAGGAATCCTGTAAATATATAGCAAATATACGAAATAAAGGTCGATATAATACAAAATAATAAAAATATGGATAGGGTGGAGATTTAAAAGTAAACATATTTATATTTTAACTATTAAGGGATTTCTTTCTTTTACTTAATAATAAGCAATGTTTGCTTCTTCCAGTGTGTTTAGTAGTGGCTGGTAGAGTAGGTTCGGAATAATTATTGCTTTTTTCGACATACCCAGGACTTAGTAGTAATTCTATTCCTGTTTATTTGCTTCATACCTATATGATATTTACAGTCTCGCTGACTTTAGTATGATATATAGTTTCGTGAGATATATTTATATACAGTATGTTAAAGCAATCCGGTCTGGAGTAGTCGCATTTTCCAGTACCCGGGGGATTCACCAGCAGCTTTATTTTAATTTTCCACATTATATAGGGGTATATAAAGTCATCGCTTTTTGTATTTTCTAAAGAGTTGCGGGCTATTATGATTATAGTGACCGATAATCACCATGAGTATCCATTAAACAGTTACAACAACAATTAAGTTTAAATTTGCACAAAAAGTAGTCTGGGTCAAAATCTCGCGGGATTTTGGAAGTAATGGACGTAGATCTTCGAGGTAATCGTTTTGACATGGAAAAATTGTGGAAGTCCTTGACGTAGATAGTGCATTTTTTTATATTTTAAAAAACATATTATTATACTATTTCGAAAAACGTCGAAATAATTCAAAATTCAAAATTCAGTTTATGTTCAAAAATTTTTGAACATAAACTACTTTTTTCGTTATACAAGGTAGCTTTAAAATTATGAAGCAGCTCCCTCCCTGGAAAAAATAATTCAAGAAACGATTATTATATACCAAAAAAAGATATGAAGTATCTTTTATTTTTTTTTAAACATTTTTTCAAATATACAGGCTAGTCCTAGGGGGCTACTAAAATTTAAAAAAATTGTATTCCAGAAACATTAAATTTGCCCAAAAACGGTGAACACGTGAAATTTATTTCATCATTTTGTACATATAAACATTTCTATCTTTTTAAGATTAAATATTTTCTACGTTATACAGGGTTGACCTTGAGAATACAAGAATCCCCAAACATACAAATAATTTTGATATCCATAACGCTTAGCTCTTTAAAAAACAAACGATAAAACAGGACAACTTTTTTTTTTCTTGTATCAGGGTCATCATTCTAAGGAGGTGAAACAGCTCCCTAAAAACAAAATTAAAATTTTTAGGTGGAAAACGCCAAATCTGTTTTATATTTTGTATATACATTTTTTTCGACTACACAGGGGGATTAAACAGCGCTTGTGCGCAGAGTGAAAATATCTTTTTATTTCAGGATTTATTACTTATTTAAAAAAAATAATGAAACACCAATATTTTATTACTATATTTATTTGCATATCAATATGGGATTTTGTTATTAGGTGTGGCCCTTAGTGATTTAAAAAAATATCTAACATCTAAGGGCTGATAAAATGGTTTTAGCCTAATTTTTAAATGGCTTCAAATATTGATTTTGGGTATTTGATAAATATCTTTGACGTTTCTGATAAAAATATTTGGCAGTTTTTTTGTCAAAACTAATTTTTTGTCCAACATTTAAACTGTATTTTAAAAGATATCTATTTAGGATATTGCATACTACACAGTATTTTGGATAAAAATGTTTTAGATTAAGAACAGACAGTTGTCAAACTGTCAAAAATGGCAACGTAATATAGGTCTGAGGCCTTACTTTGAAGTCAAGTTATCAAGTCATAGTCCCAGCCCAGCAGAGGCAGGAGGTCTATTTATAGCTTGTTGCGTTGAGGGTCGATGAAATAGCAGTTTGAATTTTTACCTTTGATATACTGTTTATGATAATTTTGATACTCTTATTGAAGTTTTCCCGAGTCGTTGGTCGATTTTTATAAACCAATTGATATTCCCCATAAATAAAAATCCAAACAAGTTAAATCCGGAAACCTAGCCGGTCAAGGAAATAATCCAATCCGATGCTGGTCGAGATATTTCTGGACATCATTATTAAAATAGGTGGGACAACCATGCTGATACCACATGTTCATTAATTCTAGTAGCGATCGTCATGTCTTCTAGCTGTTTTGTTAAACCGTTTTAATGAATAAATTACCATAAACAGTATATCAAAGGCAGAAATTGAAAATGTTTGACTGACTCTCTAAAGGCTAAATCGACGCATCTTAAATGACGAAAAACATTTTGGAGATTAGAATCTGTAGTTTCCTTGCTATCTAGTTACCTATAAATTTCTGTTTTTGTTGTTGACTTGGTTTTCGCGTTTCTTTTACTGTTATGTTGTTGCTTTGGCTTGTTGGCCTCTAAACTCACCCCAAACTTCGGTTCTGAGAAAGTTTGTCTCAGCTCTAAGTCTAGATAAAGTGCAAAAGGGGGAAAGCCAAAAGCAAAAAATATTATTGCATTACTGTTCAACCAAACCTAATAGTTGTTTAATAGCGTTTTTGATAGGATATCGGAGTAACTTTAGACCGCATCAATATGTCAAGTCCTTTTTTTTTTCGTTAAGATTAAGATTTTTTTCATATTTATTTTTTCTGTTTCAAAAAAGACCTTAAAAATTCGATGCATTTTTAAGGTGAAACTTCGTATCTTGTATTTGGCTGCTTTTTTGGCTCATTTGCTAGAGTAATGAGATTTCTTTCAATCTGTCACACCGCAGATATCATGCATGTGATTTGTATGCAGCTGCATAATAGATTTTCAAGGGCGTCCCTAAGAGATGACAAGAGCTGTGCCCCTAATATATTAAGTAGTTGGCTAAATTGCTTGAGTTGGCAAGTTTGCAAATTATGAGACAAAAATTACCAATAAGCAGAATCGATACCATTTTTGTAATACAAAAAGCATTACTTTTTTCAAATGTTTTTTTGTGCCCCCTCCCCATCACCAGCACCGTCGCCCCTAGAGATTTTAATTCCACTTTGATATCCTCGTTATTAATGATTTCGTCCGAAAAATCCTAGTAATTCACTTATTTGGAATAGCATAAAAACTAATAAAGATATCGATACGCGGTTTTTGCCAAATTTCGGTCTTCTATTATTTTTTTGTAACTAGCGTAAGAGAAGTATAACCTTCCGTTTAAAAATTTTGAGAAAGTTGGAAAAAACTGTAATATTTAGAAACACCGCCATCTAATCAATTTGTGAAAAACTAGTGTCACTCCATCCGAATCCTAAAACATCCCTTTTAAGTAAACCTAAGCTCATTCAATTCGGATAAGGGGTTCAGGAGATTAGCGATTTAAATCTTTTGTAAGTCAGAAGCTCCCCCCACACTTATTAAGGGTGATATGACAATACGTATAGAACCAAAGTAATAAGAAATTAACTCAACTTTCCAATGAGGTAATAAGTTATATCTAGTTCTTTGAGTTTTGTAAATTTTTTTAAATTTATCGTTTGCCCTAGCAACTGCAATTTAGAAAGATAAAAATATTTTCAGTCAATTGCTCTTGACCATACTTGTTATACATTTTGGAGGATTTCCGAGATAAGGATAAAGAACGAACTTAACTGAACGGCCTGTATATAAATTGAGGGTATTCCACATAATAGTTAAACTAGAAGATCAGAACGAACTTAACTGAACGGCCTGTATATAAATTGAGGGTATTCCACATAATAGTTAAACTAGAAGATCAAGTCCGCGTTGCCGACTTTTTTCTCATCGAGACAGTGTGCAAATTAGATTGTTCCGTTTATAAGGGCCGTACCTAGGATTTGAAAACATTTTTGCACAACCTGTTTTTAATAATTGGTTGTGCACTTCCGTAGTTTAGAGAAAGAATTTTTTTTATTATGGAAAATTGCATAGTATGTCTTTACATTTTTACGTTATATGTTAACATGTTTTCAAAAGTGCTGAATCCAACATATTATGTATGATAGCAAAATATATCAAGGTGACTATTTAGTCAAGGATGTAAAATGAAATATTGACTCTACAGAATCGTCTAAAAGAGTACTAGGGTACACAAATTATTAATACCCTTTATAGGTATAATACATTTTTCAATTAATCAAAATATTCTTGAAGTTCTCTAACGCCCTTTGCGTAAATTTTACTCTAGATAATACAAAAAAAGCACACGACAATGCATAGATAAGCCTTTGGAGCTTTTGCAACCCTAGATGCTTTATTTGAGTCACCCTATATGGAGGTGAATCATCCATTTAAGGTTGCAAAGAAGACAAAGAAAGCATTTTGGCATGCTGCTATTTTCAGAAATCAAATGAAGGTTTCGAATAGCACAGCGTAAATACTTGCGCTGAAAATATTAAATAATTAAAGAGGTCAATCGATGTTGATAAAGTATTGATATAAGGTATTTTCCGTTAAAACAGTTCTGGATTGATCAGGCGACCACCCACCTTGAGAATTGCTTGGATATCAAAGAAAGAAAACAGTTTCTGCAAAGGCTCTGAACAACGCCCTAATTTTGACAACCTCTTCAATTTCTTCGCGAAAGCATATATTTTGAACATACTAAATAAAATACGTTAAACATAATAATCTTAAAAACTTCAACCAATAAACAAAAATTGTTAAAATCTATTGGAATGAAGAAACATTTTTCAATAAAATTTGGAGGACATGACTATCATGGGCGGTAGAAAGTACCATCTCTTTTCCTTAAGGAAATCATCATATTATGTTCAGTAGGGTTGTATAGTGGCCAAAGATAATTACTTGATTGACTGGATCGTTATTTGATGAAAATCCATTATGACCAACTTAAATTATTCTTAAGGTGTGAAAAATTATGAGAAAAATAGTTAAAGAACTGAAAACGTATATTCACGTTACATTGTTGAGATTGTTATCGACGAAGTCTTGGCAATATCGCCAACGCAATATTTCAAATAAAGCACACCAGGAGTGAAATTTTAAATTTTATATTTTTTTCAGGAATTGGTTTAGGTAATATTAATTAAAGAACTATTTATTAGAGTGATTAATAAAATGTACGCTGTTTTTGTTTGTCTGTTATAAAAATAATATAATATTCCTCCTTATAATTATTTTATAGAAGGAAGTGGTTTCACTGACGCAATTTAATTCTATACGCAGAGTTGTGTATTGATCACCAGAAAACTGTATTCAGGTTTTCTCCTCAGTAACCTCTTCATGCCTGTCTTGAAGACCTTAACTTATGGGCTCGCTTCCGCACCCTTCTTAGCTCTTAGGTGCATTTACCAGTTGACTATCGAGGGAGAGACTAGAGCAATTAAGGCATTCAAAAGTCAAATCTTTGTAGATGGTTTTATCTATGGCCATATGTCTTTAGTTCAAGCTCTAGCTACAAAGGAAACTCATTGCACAGTTTCAAAAGGACTGACCATAATAATTATTTTAAAGTTTCAGGCCTCCATTGGTGTCCTATAAATGATAAATTTTCTTACGAAATCAAGTGGTAACATTATAAAACAGAATTGTCAGTTTTATCTACGTGAAAAATTTCTCTCTATTGTTTTAAATAAAAAAAATAAAATAAAAATATATTTATTGCACATAAATGAATTTACATACAACAGGTGAAAATTACCGTAAAAACGTATTTTAATAATCACCATTATATATATATATATACAAATTAAACAAATCTATACACTATAGGAAGGTTCATCACAGTTAAATAAACGAATCACAAGAAAAAACTACAGAAGAGCTACAACTGCAAAAGAGTATTCAAAATATAGTCCTTAATTTTATCTTTAAAATACGTTGTGCTAAAGCTTTTCATGTATCTTGGACAAAAGCATCACATTATATATGGAAAACATTTGTTGGCAACAAATGGAAGGCAATGTGGCCGATTGTTCTTAAAGAGAGATGCTTCCTTCTAGTCTAACTTAACAGACCATCACATGTCACATGACGAATATTTTGGTATATAATTCATCGAAGTCCGCCGTAAAACAACCAAACAATAACGTAAAAAACAAAGAAACTACCTACCTGGATTATTATAAATTTTAGATTTGAAAAAAAAAAACATTAGTACTCATAAAAACAATTTCTTTGTTCATTCCTGTGTTGAAAGTTTAAACATAGAGTAGTAGTTTTAACCATCTTTTTCCAGCATTGCTGTGCAAAGGAATTGGATCATTAGTGAAGGTGATTTTCACTTTTTCTTTTTCATTTGTTTGGATATTTACTTATTTATTTCTTTCAATGTATTTTTTTTTTGTTTTGTACATATGTAACACTTTGTTGTGCTTCTGAATTGAGTAGGGAGTCAACATTGTCTTAAAATATTAGTGTCTTAGTAATTTTTGCGTCGAGGAATTAATATTAATATAATTCTACCACTATGCAGAGGGCATTTAAGTGCTGCAGCAAACCATTTTCTAACTATTGCTGCGCTATTTGTTGCACCGTGTTCCACCCCAGCTGCATGAAAAGGAGCCAATCAATAATTAAACTTACTGGCCACAAGATACTATGTTCCAATGAATGTCAGGCAGCTTATAACGAAGAAAAGATTCATGAAGCTGAGTATAAGGAGAGAATTGAGGAACTCCAGCAGGATTTGTCAAGTAGAGACAAACACATTGAGAGATTGAAGCGCGGTAGCCAGGCTTTCGAAGAAGTAGTGTTCGATGCAGAAGCTACTTTTACAACGAAAATAGACAGTTTAACCCAGGAAAATGAGGAACTAGCGTCCGAAATTTTGGTATGCAAGGAAAATGAGCGGACTTATATCTCCAACATGGAGAAATGGAAGGAAGAAAGAAACAAATTGGAGGAAAACATACGAGATTTGGGCATCCTAACTAAAATTTTAATTACATCAATCAGCACACTAGAATCTGAAATAACACCTATTAGAGCTTAAGAAACTGCGTCAAACTGTATCCAATCTGCAGGATGGAATTCATTCAAAATCAGGAAGCCCCAGGTCGGAGACTGACGAATCCAGGAATGCTCGGCGAGCTACGCATGCAAATGCTAATTCAAGTGCAATCATAAACTATAATATACTTATCTTAGGGTGAGACGTCAGAGGAGCAGTTTCGCATTTTAAGGACGGCACCAACCGGATGTATGACATAAACTGCCAAAGAAAATGACAATTTCTTCTACACGAAATGATTAACGACTGTATACAAATGTCCAGGAATTTTGATAAAAATGACTTTGTTATAGTATTTCTTACAAATCATAATGCTGTAACTGGAAAATATTTGACAAAGCTGGAAGCTTTGCTGTTAAGTACTTCCCACACAAACCTGATCGTTGTTTGTTGCAGTTTCCAGCATAATAGGCCAGTGTTAAATAACTTTATACACCTGCAAAATTCACTGATAGAGGCTACTTTCAGGAACACAGATGCTATTTTTGTTCCAGTTTTAGGAACATTTGAGGGGTTTCTGCACTAGGAAAGTAGAGCGGAACTTTTCAGTCATCTTATCCGCAACCATATTGTGAAGCAGCCCAAAGGAAATTTTTGGACACATCAAGGGAATAGAGCGTACAGATAACCGAATCACGGTCGCTTCGAATTGCGACGCGCGCCCGAAAATCGTCTATGACTAATATCTTTGACTTTATATACAAGAAAGACGTGCAAAAACCCTTTCCTAACACACGTTCTACCAGTTCACGCGTCTCAGCGCTGAATGTTTAATATCCTTAATATAGATCACTGCCGCTCGTCGAACATCGGTAGAAGCGGGGAAGGGGCTATGTACTTACGTCTACGTCGGGATTTTTTGCGACGATGCCGATAAAGTGTTATGTAGCGATCTCGATTTAGCGCGTGTAGGAACAAAAATATGATATTAATTTCAGAGCGTTCGCTGATGAATTGTTGAGTTTTGGATTGAGGTTTTGACTTTTAAAAGTAGTACGTTTTTTCATTTGCACTTTTACATTATTTTGTAAATAATGGCAAATAAATCTGGAGAACACTGTCGATATTGTGGGTCATAATGCGAGAAAACATTCTCCAAGTTTTAGATTTTTCAGATTTCCTTTAAATGAGATTACAATGGATCATTAATAGTTGTAGATATTTTAATTATAATTTTTAATTTATTCTATGCGCGTAAACTATACGAGGTAAGAAAGAAATTTGATGCAGAAATTTTAAGATCTATCAAAAAGTAATAATTTTAATTATACAAAGTCGGTCAAATAGCTGGAATGTGCCAAGTTATATTTTTTAAACAATAGGACACCCCCTTAATCGGTTCTTAACCTTGCACAGAATTTTCTTATATAACAAACGCATCTACGAGTATTAAGGAAGGGTTTGTCGTGAAATGTTACAGAACAGGTTTTTCAAAATTCAGCACTTTTAGGGGTGCAATATGTTTATAACTACATTGTTTTCTATAACCCTTTATCTAAAAGAGATTTTAAGACAATTCTTCCGTCAATGGTTTTCAAAAATAATTATCTAAATATAAATTTTAGAATTTTGCAAAAATTTCACTCTTACGCAAATAAAAAGGGGTTATTTTTACTTCCGTATATAAGAGCCAATATATTGTATTATTAATACATTTTTAATGCACTATGTGGTCAATTGCTAATACTGCTATATACATATATGAAGTATTGAAATCGCAAAAATTTGCGTAGAATATAGGTAACTGGGTATAATCGACCCTAGAATACGAAAAAAATATTTTTAGAACAAAAATCTATGATATCTATACGGATGTGTGCGAAAATGTGTCCCGTAAACATGGAAGATAGCCCTAAAAGCATGAGACAGCCCCCTGGAAAAATAAAAAAATCAAAAACATGTAAAACTTCTTTTTTCCCTAGTATATGCCTAGATTTTGAAAGAAACCTCATTAATACCATTGGCTTTAAATAGGAATGTTAATAATACTCATTTAGTAAAAGCGATATAAAAAAGGGGTTCATGAATCTTAATTTTTAACCAACTTGAAAAAAGAGTAATTTATCAATTCGACCATATGTATGTACACCGATTACTCCAGGATGATTTGAAAACTCGGAAGAAGTTTTCAGCGAAGTGCTGCTGCCATTTTGAATCATTTTATATCTAGGAGTTTCTGCGATAAATTTGAATTGCTTTAATTAACTGCCTTAAAATTTAGTGTATGGATTGTAATTAACCAAAAGTAATTTCGCAGCACATTAGGTTATCTCGGTTTGTAATTTCAAAATAATAAAAAAAAAATTAATCCTTCGCACAAAACATTTCTTTTGTCAATAAGTGAAATATGAAGAGGAAAAAGGGGGTAATTGTAAAATATGATGTTTCTTTTGTTTTTTGTGGTTTTTAATTGTACGAGATTTAATTTTACTAACCTTTTTATCTTTTGATAATATGTATTGCTGATTTTCTATAAATGTTTATAAATGGCGATTTTTATAAAATATTTGTACCGCGATTCAAGTAAAATTTCATATGCAATGGACTACTAGCTACTTATTTATTTTATTAGGAACGCCCAAAATTTTAATCTACGTTTAGGCCTCGAAAACCTCACGTTGAAAGTTGACCCTTATTCCGTAGGAATAGAAGTAATAAAAGAAATAAATTATTATATAAAAAAAATAAAACTGGCTTGAAAACAAGGCGCTAAAATCCCAAAGTAATACTTTCAATAAATCTTGAAAATTTTATCAACTCGGCGTCTAACTAATAAAGACAGCAAGTAGACATTATACAAGTGATATTAGATTCAAAACAATCAATACATAAATGTCTTTAAGTAATAAATAATTAGTATGAAGACATTTTTCGGAAAATGCGGTTAACTCTCCTGTGGAGTTCCTACACTCTCTAAACCCTTCAGGAATCATGAGTGAGTTAACTTTAAAAGTGGGGGCACCAGTGATGCTTATTCGAAAATTAAAACCACCAAAATTGTGTAATGGAACTCGGCTACAGGTTAAAACATTACAAAACAATGTAATAGAGTCTACCCCTGGTCTGGGAGAAACAGTTTTTATACCACGTATCCCTTTAATTCCATTAGACTATCCTTTTCATGACAATTAACAAAGCTCAAGGGCAATCCTTAAGTAGAGCTAGAGTAGACTTGCGCTACGATTGTTTTTCCCATGGTCAACTCTATGTCGCATGCTCTAGAGTAAGTTCGCATAGTGGGTCCAGAGAATGCAAACACAAACGTGGTTTATAAAGAGGTACTCAAATGAGGCGATTTGAGGTACCTCTTTACAGCCCTTTCATTACAGTCATATTCGCGAATGCAGTCGCGGGTACCCGCTAGTAAGTTATATAGTGTTTTTGTAGCGATTAACTGTTATAGGGTCAGTTAGTTATGTCAATTATAAATTTTAGTGATCCTTTAGTACCAAAAAGTAGCAAATTTTAAAAACACGTAAAACATTTAAATAATATTCTTAAAAAGGGGCCTTTTTTTGAAGAGTGAAGTAAGGTAGGGTAGTTTGAGGGGGTATCAGAGTGATTCTTAAGCCATGGACTTTTCTTTTTGACAACAATTTGTCGTTTTGTTTATTAAAAACTGAAGACTTTTGGATAATATGTTATAAAATTTAGAAAAAATTTTAACTTATCGAAGTACTCTGTTTTTTTTTCACTAAACGACGACCCGTTTTTCAAGGTGAAACACTATATTGTTTATTCGGCTGAACATCCAGTTCGTTCGTTAGACTAAACAGGTCTGTCACATTGCAAATAACAGCATCAGAATCAATAATTAAGATTCACTTTGATAACCTCTTAAGGGCAGAAAAGTATAAGACGTTGCATTTTGGGTAACCTGAATCTGACGGAGGGTATATATTCATTTGATTCGATGGAATAATGTAATTGTAGGACTAATACCCTTTAAAAAAAAACTATATATGGTTGGTGGCATGTTAATCCCTTTAATGCATGGTGATATTTTTTAATGCCTTTAATCTATTTATATCAGATAATATGTATATTGTACAGGGTGACACATTGAATACTGGAAATACCGACGTGCGTTTTTTAATATTTAATTTTAGTTCTTCCGATTTAAACTAACCTACAGGGTGAGATTTTTGGGAGTCTCCAACTCTTTTGCCTCATCAATATTTTTATAAAAACATTGACCTGATTGCGTGTCGGTTTTTTTTTCGAGTTCTTAACTTATTTAGACATTTTTAATTGTTATGTCCTTCGTTATGGTTTCGATATATTACGCCGCTACCGTTTAAGAGTTATTTTGCAACATAACCATAAATTCGGGTTCACTATTTTAAAAACATTTCCGTCAAGCATATTTTTTTAGGTTCGAATAGGAAAATCGTCGAAAAAATAGACGCCGGTATTTTTATTATTTCGTTTATGTTTTTTATAATAGAAGAATATATTCAAAACATTTTTTTATTATATTTTTGTAACACCTAATAGATCCAGTCAAGTTTCTAGTACTGTTTACTTAAAAAACAATTGAGTTAGGCCTATTTTAAACTCTAAAAAAGGCTAAGTCGGACTGCCTGTATCTATAGACTTTCTAAGACGAAAAAAAAAGTGTTTAACGGCTTTACTATATATACGAGTTTTTAAAAAAAATAGACCTTTTTTTCCGGATTCATTTAGTTAATTATTGATTCTTAGCTTACAAATTTAAATTAAGTGATATGTTTATGGTACTTTTGACAAATATTAAAACACTAAAAATGTCAGAAAAAATCAAGTTATCATGAGTTTCTCAACTGGAGTAACAGTATCATATGTAATTATTATAATAGAGTGTCTATAAAATAAGATAATACCATACCTTATTTAAGCAGTATTGTATATAATACAGGGTTAATCAACGAGAGGGTAACGTTGACTCATTTGTTTCGGAAATTACGAAAAAATGTTAAATTCAATAGTATTAGGGAATGTTAACAGTGTAAAATTATTTTTTAAGTAAACATGATGATTCAAAAAAATCCGCCACGCTTCAAAAAAGTGTGGCGGATGTAACATATGTTTTTTTAAACGGAACATTCTGTTTAATTCGTAGAATTCTATTAGTAAAACAAACTTTTTTATTATTAATGTTATATATCTAAATCTAGTTGTTTCTCTAATACTTATTTTTTTTTAAATGCTAGTTTTCAGTTTTGTAAAAATGGCAAGTAGCGCCATTTCTGAAGGTACATCGCTCATTATTGGTACGAATGTGTTATAGAAATGGAAAAAAAGACATATGTAAAGAAATTTTAGTTAGATGCTAAAGGGTGTTCAAAATTAAATTGAAAAATCTCGACTTTTTTTAAATATCATACCCTGTATATTATTAATGTTTCTGATAGATTTTGCAAAATTCTTCAACTTTTATTTAGTATATATATATAGTTCAACTTACTTAATATTTAATTATGAGGACGTAATAAATGTTCAAACATTTGCCCGTCTACTTGAATTCACATTTTTAGTCGTTTTACTATATATTCCCTTATCATAAAGGTCGTTATTGTCCCGCACGCATCCCGAATTTCATATCTACTGGTATTGTAGAGGGATTCACATAAACATAATCTTTAAAAATTCAAAATAAATCGCAAACTATTAAAAATAGGTGTCCGACATACTCATGAAAGTTGAAGAATTTTGTAAAATCTATCCGAAAAATGACAATATACGGTGCTATTTGAAAAGTCGAGATTTTTTCGTTTAAAACAGTCGAAATTTCTAAATTTATATTGAACATCCTATAGTATCTACTCAGATTTCTTTGAACCACGCTATATACACAAAAATAATTTTAAACTGTGCACCTTAACATTCCCTAAAAAAAACTATTGTATTTAACATTTTTTTGTAATTCGCGAAACAAGTAAGATAATGAACTTTACTCCTTCGTTGACCCACCCTGTACACTAGAACTTCAATGTTCATGAACTAAAGACGAATGATCTTCAGATTTAAACATAATATTTAGTACAACTTTGTAAAAATATGTGTTTTTATTGTCTAACATATGCATGTATTAAGTATATATTTTGCATGGGCACAAAAGATTTGTGAATAGGGGTGATCTAGTTGTTTTCTCTTTAGATTCTATAGGTAAAATTGGCCAAATAAAATATTTTTAATAGTGAAAAAATCAATCTCTCAGGTTTTAAATATTTTTAAATTTTAACGTCCCTATATGCCAAAAAAATATGTTTGATCAAATCCGCCGGTCTCTCTGTCGGTTTGTTTGTCTGTCTGTGAGTTGGCGGCATAGTTTAAAAACTACTCATCAGAATGACTAAATTTTAGTCAAAATTAAAGATCATATGGGGATGATATATTGCTAAAAATCCAATATGACAAACAAAATTTCGGCGAATTTTATTAGAAAAATTATGTTTCTTTCCATTCAAAAATCATATCATTTTTAACTATTAGATTGTAATAATAAAATAATATTCAATAGAGTTAGCTTTCTTTATATATTTGTATTTTGTAACATAGTGGAATCAGGCAGATCTCCCTCAAAAATGTTATTATTTTCTATCGTAACAGATGTACAGACCGACCGACGGAGAGAAAACATGTTTTTAGCGTCTAAGGACCCTAAAACGTCAAGATCAGATGTACAGACAGACCGATGGAGAGAAAACATGTTTTTAGCGTCTAAGGACCCTAAAACGTCAAGATCGCTATGTTGTTCCGCCATCTTGAATTCATACGACAATTTTACTAGTTCATATCTATACCACCGTTAATTGTTGCACAAAATCTGAAGTCAACTAGTTTTTTGAGGCTGATTTTTCGTAGTTCGTATAAAATTTTACCAGTTTATTGTTACGAAATACTCGATTTCTATGGAAAATTTGAAATAAATTGGATAAGTATTTTTTTTAATATAATATAACCCTTGATTTATGAACAAAATTTGAAACCATTCGGGTATGCAGATTTTAGCTATGCGGCGAACAGACAGACGGAATTGAGAAAACATGTTTTTTTTTGGCATCTAAGGATCCTAAAACCTGATGATTTGCAAAAACCTGAGAGGGTGACTCTTTTACGATTACAATACTTCCCATTTGCAAAAGAAATAAAATGCGGAATTTCAATTATAATATATTAATCCTTTGTTTAGCAATTTGCTAGTTTACAAAAAAATGTGTTTTATAAATCCAAAGCTCTCGGGCATATTAGTGAACAACTGTACACAATTTGTGGAAATTTGATAATTACTTTTTAAGTAATAATTTTTTTAACTTGTTTCGGCATATTGGTTTTTCACCAAATTATAACCAGGTCATCATCCCTATACGATCCTTAATTTTAGATTAAAATGTGAGGCCACTAGGATGAATGGTTTTGAAGCTACGCCACGAACTGAGAAACAGATGGACCGACACCAACGGAATTGATAAAAATATTTTTAGGACTCTAAAACCTGCAAATATGTGAAACCTGAGAAGGTGATTACAAAATATTTTATTTATAGCACAGTTCTACTAGCTGATCTGTAGACCACAATTAGTTATAACACACAATTTGAAATAAGTCCATTAAGTAGTTTTTTCAGGCTGAATTATTAAATATTTTATTAAGCCACCATTTTGTTCCGTCATTTTGAATTCGTACCAAAATTTTACAAGGTTGATTTCTACATAATACTTGATTTTTATACAAAATTTGAGATAAATTGGGTAAGTAGTTTTTTAGCAATGATTTTTTTAATATTGCACTAGGCCGCCATTTTGTTTTGACATTGGATTTTTCTCTTGACTAAAATTTGAAGTCAATCTCATAAGCAACTTTTAAGCTATGCCGCGAACTGACAGACAGAAAACCGAAAGACAGACAGACAAACCGACAGACACACCGACGGAATTAATAAGACATATTTTTTGATACCTAGGAACGCTAAAACATGAAAATATCTAAAACCTGAGAGATTGATTTTTTCCCGATTACAAATATTTTAATTGCCCGCCATTTTGTTCTGCCATTTTGAATTAGTACCACCGATTTACTAGTTCATCTCTATATCACAATTAGTTATGGCATACCTATTGAAATCAGTCCATTAACAGTTTTTCAGGCTGAATTTTTAAATATTTTATTAAGCCGCCAATTTGTTCCGCCATCTTAGATTCGTACCAAAATTTTGCTAGTTGATTTCGATATAATACTTAATTTTTGAACAACATTTGAGATAAATTGGTTAAGTAGTTTTTTAGTAATAATAACATTTCATTAGGCCGCCATTTTGTACTGCCATCTTGGATTTTTACCTAAATATTACCAGGTCATCCCCATATAACCCTTAATTTTTTATCAAAATTTGAAGTCAATTGCAATTACTTACTTAATATTTCCCTTTTACGTGGGAAGTAAAAATAACCGTCTTAAAAAACACTGAAAAGTCAAAAATTATTTTTTATTCAATCTAGAAATTTGACTTCAACTAATGTCTAAGTAATATTTAATACCACAAATAAAATTTGCTGTTTCTACTAGTTAAGGCAGACTTCATGAAGTCAAATTTTCAAGATTGAATCAACTATTATTTTTTACTTTTCACTTTTTTTTAATCGGTTTTATTTTTTCTGTTATTTTTTATTTTATCCTTTTTACTTTTTATTTATAATAGGTTTGATTCTAAACGTCAGCCTCAAAGCTTCCGATGCCGAAATATATGTCACTAACTGTGTATATACATTGAATCCTACCTACTGGGTCCATATATTGAACTTCAAATTTTGCTAGCTTGACGATAACTGGTAACTAATAATATATGAAAAGTGAGATTTTACGTAGTTCTAGAAAATCAACAATAAATATTACCCTTACCAAAGATTAATATGATTAGAAGAATTAAACTTCATACCCTTAAAAACTACGAAAAAAAAAACTAGCGAAATAACCATGAAGAAGATTGCCACCCACTAGATCAGGGCTCTACCTTCAGCTATGCAACAATTATATTTTTTGTTTAATTGTAGTTCATTCTCCAAAGTTCAAGACAATATGGTAAAATATTAAAAAGTTATTTCGAAAACTTTCTAGCAAAAAATAAAAGTAGTGTCATTACCTCGTTTTTATTTTTCTGATATACTTGCTATGGAATGGCCTCGGCGCTACTCTAAATACTTCTTAAAAAATTAATCTATAATGATCACATCTTCCCAGAGTATTTAGTGTACATAGCACCACGAAATAAATGCATAAAAATCAGCAATACTAGTTGCCAAATATTAAACTGATTAGTAAAAATAAACTTAGTATTCCTGAAAACACAAACACAATATGAACAT
This sequence comes from Kuschelorhynchus macadamiae, assembly GCA_030620095.1. Lineage (NCBI taxonomy): Eukaryota > Metazoa > Arthropoda > Insecta > Coleoptera > Curculionidae > Kuschelorhynchus > Kuschelorhynchus macadamiae. Next base: position 662,582 of record JAUTXW010000250.1, on the reverse strand, counting down.
CGTTATTAGATTATTATTGTTTGTGCCAAGAATAAAGTTATTTGTTCCTTTAAACATTTTCATAGATACCAGAAATATCCTTACTAGGAAACAGATTTTCCACTCTGGGGCGGAGATAAACCACATGGTCTGCCAGTACAATTTGAATGCACATGTCAAGCTTGATCAAAAAGATAACAAAAACGAACTTTTTACATAAATTTCAATAAAACATACATTTTTATTAAAACGATCTAAAAAGATTTAGAAAAATATGTACCTATTGTGGTTTGATAGTTTGATTAGATCTCTTCATTTTATTAATATATTAATTAACAATGAAATAAACTTCCCGCGAAATATATATGCGTTATACTAAGTCTGTTGAAATAAATATGAATGAATTTCTTGTGACAAGCTTTTAAGATAATTTAAGAAAGTAATAACTATATAAATATTTAAAAAATAATGTGATCCAGTCAGGCCCCAATCAAACGCACCGTGAAATATTTTATCGTAATATTGTGTGCTTATAAGATATGATTTTCAAAATCGAGGTTTTTTTTTTGGTCATGCTGTATATCTGATCTAACATTCAATAACAAAAAAGTTTAACATTTGGTAACTAAATTTGGACACATCCTCTAGATGTATTATTTTATAGGTATTATGTATTCATAATTATATCCGGAGTTATATATTTAAAATTTCAGTACAATCGAAAATTGGAATGTGTATCAGAATTGACTTACAAAATTTGATTTGAGTGATAGGAAAGCGTGAAGTTAAATAAAAACTCGTGAATCCCTACATTACACGAAGAGACCAATATATAATTCTTTATTTTAAGAGATTTTGCATAAATTGGCAACAAGGCAGCGCGCGTGGTCTCCCCGACGCCTGTAACTCTCCGTTGCTATGGCGATGGTCGACCAATCAGAAGCCACCGGAGTTAAGCGCCCACACGTACTTACTTTTAGCGCCCTGGCCATATGAGTAGTATGTTACAGTAAGTTGCGGGTCTTTCCTATATGCTAATAGGACATCTTACATCGACCATGCGGTATTGAATAATAGGTGGGAAGAACTTTCACTTTTACTGTTAAATGTTCAGTCAATACGAAACAAAACAGATGAGCTTACTGTATACTTGCAGGAATGTAATAACCTTAATATTGTACTACTTACGGAGCATTGGCTGAAATCGGATGAACTTATCCCTCTTCCAAATTATGTAGTCATCCAAATTCTGTAGAACACAAATGACTCATGGGGGCAGCATGATTTTGTTACACGAAACGTTTTTGAAACAGAATTCTTTTCAAAGAGTAGATAAATTTAATTACCTTCTTAACGAGGCCGCATTTGAATTCTCTGTCATTTACTCCAAGCTCAAGAACTTATATGTTATTTGTATTTATCGATCCCCGAGCTCTGACTCGGATGTTCCCTTTTTCTGTTTGGAGAGCCTACTGACTGAGGTTCCCTGCTCTACACGTATTTTACTAACGGGAGACTTTAATATTAATTATGATGAACAAAACTTCGTTTCTGCTCTTCGCCTGTGTAATTTGGTTAGATCCTTTAATTTGTCGATGCATGTGGATTCACCAACACGCATTACTTAATATTCATCCAATACCATTGACTATATTTGTTCTAACCTCCCCAGCAATATGATAAATTGTACTGTTGAGAATGCTGCTTTGTCAGACCCCGAGGCAATTATTTGTAAGATTTTAGAAAATAAGGAGCGTATTAAGTCTGAGCCACGTTGTGGACGAATATTTAGTGGCAGAAATTTTAATAGGTTTCGTGACCTGGGTGATTCGACTAATTGGGGGGAACAAGTGATGCACCTATTTAATGTTGCTTTTCCAATAGTTAAACTAAGACCAAGGACTGTGCCGAAGCGTTCTTAGCTCGTAAAGGGTCTTAAAACCTCATCCAAGAATCTACGGTCACTCCATACAATAAGAAAGTGTACGGACTGTCCATGGTTTCACCAATATTTTAGCACCTACCGCTCCGTGTATCGACGTTTAATCAGATTAGCAAAGAGAACATTTTATTTAGATCGCATTGACAACTCTTCAAATAGGCAAAGTGAGTGCTGGAAAATAGTGAATCATATCCGCCTTAAGGGCAATTATCAGCCTGTTGCTAGCCAGGAAATGTTCCCTGACGATTTGAATACTTTTTTTTGTAATGTGGCTCTGGATCTTCAGAAAAATTTAAATCCATCGAGAGATCCAATTCAGTACATGACACACATTTTTATCCAAAACTCGTTCTTCTTTCCACCAACGAAGCTAAAAAAACTTTACACTCCATTAAAAATAAAAAATCATCAGTCGAGAATGGGCTGTCTGTTAGGATTTTCCTCAACTTGCCAGATGCAGCCTTGCTGGCAATGGTTGAAGCAATCAACATCTCATGGTCATTGGGTATATTTCCAGCCTGCCTAAAATCTGCAAAAGTAATCCCCATTCATAAAAAAGGGAGTCCTGATGAACCTGTAAACTTTAGACCTATTTCTCTCATATCAACCTTGTCGAAAATAATCGAGAAGCTGGTTAAGCATCGGATGTTGTCTTTTCTTAGCTTAAATATTATACTTAGTAAGTCCCAGTTTGGCTTTCAAGAGAGAATGAGTACAAGTGATGCCATGTATTGCATTCTTTGTATTGCCAGATTAATGATGGTGGAGTTTCTGCGGCGGTCTTTTGCGATCTGTCGAAGGCATTTGACTGCGTTAGCCATGAGATTCTGCTGCGGAAGCTTGAAATCTATGGTTTCAGGGGCGTGACTTTGTCTTGGTTTTCCTCTTACTTGGGTGATCGTCGTCCACGTGTGTGCATGAGTTCTGCGTCCTCTGAGTGGGGTTCAGTGGCCTGGGGTGTACCCCAGGGATCTGTTTTGGGGTCCGATACTATTTCTCCTGTATGTTAATGATCTGACGGACCTTGATATTCGGGGGAAATTTACCCTGTTCGCTGTTGATACATCAATCCTGTGGCATGGTACGAGCGGCGGATCCCTACACTCCACCCTGTCAACAGACCTCCAAGCATTAAAGATCTGGTTTGACTCAAATTTACTGTCATTGAATCCCAAGAAGACTAAAGTATTATGCTTTAGGGATGACCTGGTGGACATTTCAATCGGAGGCGTTCCAGTCACACAGTGCACGCACAACCAATTTCTTGGCTTGATCATGGACAGTGAACTCAAGTTTGAACAGCACATCATCAGTCTTGCTGGGAGGATATCTGCGGGATGTTTTGCCGTAAGGGTCACAGCTCAGGAGCTTGGTGCAGTGGTTGGTAGATCTGTGTACTTTGCTCTAACTGAATGACGACTCCAGTATGGAATCTGCTTCTGGGGATCGGCTAGCAATTACCTCATCCAATCACTCTTCGTATTATAAAAGCGTGCTCTTCGGTACATATGCAAAGGAAAGCCTAGGAATTCATTTAGGCCATTGTTTATTTGAGAGCATTCTCACAGTCACGTGTATCAATATATTGGAGGTCGCTAGCCTTTTATTCAAAAATCGTCATAAATTCACAATAGAAAACCCCAGGTATGTTAGGCGGCAGATAAACAATTTACACCTGCCTATTCGCACATCAGCATTGACGCGGATATCTATTTTCTATGAGGGCATACAAATATTCAATCACCTCCCACGCGACATTAAGGTGGCCGCATCGCTGATTATTTTCAGGCGTCACCTGAAAATGTTCTTGGTAGGAAAGGCATATTATGGTATTTTAGAATTTTATAATGACATATTTTAGCTGTGTCAGTCTCCTGCTTTGGTTTTACACGTGGTTTTTAAATACTTGTTAACACTGTAAATTTTAAATTTTAATTCTATGTTACTTTTTTATGTTTTAGACTGTAATGTTTTTGATTTAGATTTAAGGGAGTGTTTTAGTCGTACAGCTTTGTTAACTAACTTGTATTGTTATAACAATAAAGCATATTTTGACTTTGACTTTAACATCCATTGTGGTAGAAGGGCCTCCCATGGCTTTCTTTTACTAATTATCTTTTGAACAATGTAAATAAAACACTTTAAACTGTTTTAGATTTTCACTTTTAATCACAACTTGTGACGTGTTTCGCTAAGACTGTAGCTTCATCACACAAACGGTATCTAAACTTACAATCTGCTAAATGAGCATGATTTTTACAAAAACATATTTCTAGGCAAACACTTTTTACATAGAAAACTCGTAGGCCCTAAAAGAAATGAGGAGAAAAGCTGAAAACAGTTTTCTGGTAAACAGTACACAACTTTACGTATAGAACTAACTTGCGTCATGCTTCACTTCCTTCTATAAAATAATTATAAGGAAGAATATTATATTATTTTTATAACAGACAAACCAAAACAGCTTATATTTTATTAATCACTCTAATAGTTCTTTAATTAATATTACCTAAACCAAATCCCGAAAAAAAACGTAGAATTTAAAATTTCACTCCTGGGGTCCTTTATATGAAATATTGCGCCGGCGATATCGCCATGATTTCGTCGATAACAATCTCAACAATGTAACGTGAATATACGTTGCCAGTTCTTTAACCATTTTTCTGATAATTTTTTCACACCTTAAGAGTAAATGAAGTTGGTCATGATGGTATATTCAAAACTAAAAATAGAAAGCTTTTAAATTAAAAAAAAACTTCAAAAATGGTAAAATGTTAAAAAAATGTATCTGAAAGTGATCGCGTTAACACCAGGAGGTTAGTCAACTGTTAGTTAACATATGATTTATTCTACTTATCCAATTTGCACTGAAATAAAGCAAATGTTCCACATTTCACTTTAGCTAAAAATAAAAACATACTTAATTTAAATTCTCGATTGTACTGCTGAACATATATTACATGATATCCACAGTGTGACAGGTCTGTATGGGTCACCGACAGAAATCTCATTAGTCGAGCCGACGAGCTGGATGCTCAGCCAAATACAAAATACGGTGGTTGATGTTAGTACGTTTTATTTCACTTTACACTAACGCCATAACACGGACACTACGATCCTTATCTGGAATATGTTTTGCAATGCCGTTGGAGCGATGATCCATTGTAGTTAAACGACGATCTCGATTTCGTTCTTTTTAGAACTTATCAGAGAGCCCCATGTAGGACAAAGGCACAAAATAGAATCACAGGAACAATTACTCCTCTGATTGTGATTCCATTTTATGATGGTTGACCTTGAAAAATACGTCGTAGCGCATTAAAATAATCTTGTTTTCTGAAAAAAAAAATGAAAATAAAACTTATCTAAATTTTATATAAAAATATCGGGAAGTCTACAGAAAAAAACAAAATATGAAAAATTACTGACCTTCCAATCATCTTAACGAAAAATAACAAATTACTTTTACTCCGGACATTTTTTTCTTCGTCGGTTAATAAGCTGACGAAAGATCGGCGCGTTTTAGAGTTACTCCGATATCCATTTAATTGAAATAGATGAGTCAACACTGGTAATAAAAAAAATAAAATTTCAAGCAAATGTGGAAGAAATGTCAGAAATGCGTATGTATGGATTTCAGTATTTAGGCCAATATGATGCCAAATATGATGAGCAATAAAGAAATAAACATAAAACGTAACTAATAATAATATAACATGTTTCGTACTTACTTTTAATATATCATTATGTATATAATCTGTCGGAGAAAACTTCTCTTTGCAATAATTTCTCTTATGCAACAAAAAATTTGCTACGCTTCTATAAATCGTGCGACATGTCCTGCATTCGTACATTATATCACATTCATACAGCAAAAGGCTCTTTACCTAAAACATATTATAATCTTATGTATATTCTATCTATTCAAGAATGTCTAATAACAATATTTTCATTTAAACAATTTACAGCGGCGCCAGAAGAAACCATAACTCCAGAAATCTGGGACCCGAGAGCAGAGAGAGATGCTGGAGCTGGGGAGGAATGTCTGGCGCCCTCTAGCTATGAGTAAGAGACAAAGTAAAACTTCGTGGAATATTGTTTGTTGTTACTTAGTTTTTTTGCAAGGATTCTTATATAAATATGACTCTCTGTACTAAATGTTACAAATCGTGTGTTTTTAAACCCAGGCCTAACGATGATAAACTATTCGGTGCTGGGTGCTGAACTTACAAACACCGAAGCTCTCGCTGTAGCCTTAAGCAAACTATGTTTGATTTACTACTGCACCAACTGTATATATTACTTACAAAACGTACTGAAGATGAAAAAACTGATTGAGCAGTTAGAGAAGTTAAAAAAGGAAATATAAGGAAAGGATCAATAGTTAGAAGCAAGAAATTTTAAAACTGCCAGGAGATTGAGTGCTAATCTGAACTAGTGCGGAATTTTCCTCGGGATATGGATGAAAATTTTCAGTGTGCCCTGAACCCTGAATTTTCCTGGTATAATTTTAGTAACTGAACACTGGCTGTGACCCAGAGAAACTGTTCACATGCATAATTATAGTTTTTTGTCAGTGTACTGGAGACCTAATATGTAATGGTACACGATAATAAAAGATATTTATTTTAATGCAGCAATAAGTTTGATGATCTAATTATTGAGAAGGAATATGAGTTTTAAATTATTACATTAAAATCTAAAAAGCTGTATATAACATGCCTTTACCGACCCCGTCGGCAAGTAAGCTTTGATTTTTTAGATTCTCTGTTAAGTCGTTGGTGAAATCTTGTTGACGGGAGATTTTAATACAAATTTAATGATATTAACTATTCAGTCTCTTTAAGACTTATGAATGCAAAAAGGTGGAAAGCACTTATGGCAGAATTTTTAGTACCAGTAACTACAATAATTTTCGTCGTCAATGTAGCAATTTTGACAGGACCAAAGCCACAAATCCACTATGTATTTTATGACATCTATCTAAATATATTTAACTTATCATTCCTCCTTAAGCTAATAAAAAGAAAATATAGAAAACCTAGGGTTACCAAAAGAATAAAAACATCATCTAAAAACTTAAGAACCTTACATTATATTCGTACATTTACTTACAGTGGATTTTTTTGAACTATTTTCATTGTTACATAAAGATCTGTATGATTCATATGGCAACATGGTTTTATTATAATGCTCGATTTAGCAGCTCTAATAATAAAACAGAAAGAAAGAACTTCACTCAGAACACAAAAAATGGACAACCTTGTGAACTGGACCCTAAATTAATTAATGAGTATTATTGCAGTGTTGCTGATCAGATCACTGCAAACATTGCAGCCAGTAGAGACCCAATGCAGCACCTTTCCCAAATAAGTGTAAGGGATTCATTCAGCTTTTACCCCACTGATGTTCCGGAGATCCATGAGAAAATTTCCATATTAAAAAAAAAATTCTACACGAGGATGGAAGCCAAAATATTCCAAACATTACCAGTTGTTCCAAGGGTCCTTAGTCAGACTTTAAATACTTCATGGCAGATAGATGTGTTTCTAGATTGTTTAAAAAGAACCAATGTTATAAGAGTGTATAAGGGAGGTGAGCCTGACCAGGTACCAAATCTCAGTCTCATTTCTTTGTTGCTTACTTTATCAAGGGCTATCGAGAAGTTAGTTAAGGATTTGACGGTTGATATTAGAATTGAGGGCAAGCAGTTCCACACTCAGTGTAAGAAACTAGTTATTTTTTAGTTCTTCTTAAAACATACTTGTAGGTGCAGCATATAATATAATATCCAACGTATTGTATAGTGCACCAAGCATATCTGAAAGCTGTTCATACTGAATATGGATCCCATAATACTTAGCTTTTCACTCTTATTTGGGATACATAATAAATAAATAAATTTACTTTATTAAATTAAATAAATTATAAAAAAATACAATACATGAAAGGTGTACATAGTTACCATTTGTATCTTTATAGTGCACAATGGTCTTGAAAAGTCTGTGTGTGCACTTTTTAGTTAATTTAATTGTCCTTACAAAATCTTTCCCATCCAATAGAACTCTCACAAAACAGAAAACACAATCCAGAATATCCTGCCATTACAATACAATCTCGGAGATAGACTTAGCAAGGTAACAGTGTTAAAATAAAGATGTATTATTTTACAATAGTTTACAATATGTCACTATACTTCAATTCTGTTTAGAAACAACCAAACATTAATTTTATTCTTAACTGTCCTGTATGGCTTAGTTTTATATTCTAAAGGTAACTTATTAAATATTCTTGGTGCAACATACATCAAACTTTTTTGAATGGCCGAGAATGGTGTTCTGGGAACAGTAGCAGAACCCATTGCTTGCTGTCTAGTATAAAAAGCATGATCGTTACTTATTATGCAAATTTTATTTTTTAGAAGAAGTCTTATTACTGCTTTTATGTAGAGCTGATTCAATTCAAGTACCTGGGCTTCTTGGTATAGATTAACTGTTGGGTATCTTTTATTTTTAAAAAGTAATATTTTAATACTCTTTTTTTAGCTATTACGAGAGGCGTTAATACTGTAGCACTGGCATTTCCCCAAACACAAATTCCATAGTTTAAAACGGACTCCACAAGAGACTTGTACATACTTTTTCTCCCTAATATTTGTCTAAGTTGATAAAATCTATAAAATAATTTTCTTATTTTAGAGGTTATATATTCAACATGGAAATTCCACTTAAAGCACTGATCAATTATAACACCCAAATATTTCACTTTTTCAATTGAAGTTATTTTGAAAGAACAGAGACAATTATCAAATGTTCTACAATTATGATCATGTTTGGTAATTGCCATATTAACAGGAATATTTTTTTTGGTTAAAGAAAAGCAAACAAAACAGGATTTGTCAACATTCAATGTCAGAAGGTTAGTATCTAGCCATCTCTTTACCCTACTCAGAGCTATTTCAGAATGTTTTAGTACACTTTCCCAAGTATTTCCCTTTACAATAATGGCCGTGTCGTCAGCATAACACAAGGCACTTTCTCGAGTCAGAAGTCTTAATAATGGATCCACATATATAGTAAAAAAAAACAGGGCCGAGCACTGTACCCTGTGGCACACCATACTCGATCAAAGAAAGGCTGCTGATAACATTACCTATTCCAACTTTTTGAGATCGGTTATGAAGGTATGATCTGAACAGATCTAGTGTCAAACCTCTAACTCCTATTTCTTCGAGCCTCTCTAACAGAATAGCGTTTGACACAGTGTCAAATGCCTTCGCTAGGTCTAAGAAAATCCCAAGACATTTATCTCCTTTATTTAAACTCGAGAACATCTCTCCTGTTAGCCTACACAGTGCATCCTCTGTACCACAACTATTTTTGAATCCATACTGGTTCCCAGAAATGAGCTTATTTTTATTTAAATATTCTGACAATCTAAGTCTTATGCACTTTTCAACCATTTTATTTAGTGTACTAGTTAGAGCAATCTGTCTATAATTTCCAAATTCATTCCTAGGACCAGATTTATACAAAGGTTTAATCAATGATACCTGACTGTTGGATAAACACCAGTTGAAAATATTAAATTTACCAAATACATAGGAGGTTCTATCAGACCCTGGTGATTATTTTTTATGACTTCAGCTGAGACACCATCCATTCCACAAGCAGTGCTACTTTTAAGCGAACCATAATGCTAACCATTTCACCCTTCCTTATAGGCCTTAGAAAAAAAGAAGAGAGGCAATTATTATTACTTTGAACTCTAGTATATTTGGGAATAGCTTGTGCTAATTTTTTACCTATGGTATTAAAAAAATTATTAAAATCTTCTGCAACTTGCTTGTTATCTTTTACAATACGATTGCCATTTGTAAAAGTTGGATTTTGGTCTTTAGTACAATTCAAAATAGACTTAATTGTGTCCCAAGTTTTTTTAGGATTATTTTTGTTTTTTCCTAAAATATTTTTGTGATATTCTGTTTTTGTCTTATTTAATAGTTTTGATAAAGTTTTTCTATATTCTTTATATATATTTAGTGCTATTAAATCATTTGGGTGTAATGTAGTTCTTTTTTTAAGTTTGTCCCTATGTCTTATCGAAATAAGTAACCCAGAAGTAATCCATGGTCTTGACGGCTCCTTCTACATGTAACATATCTAATAATTACAGATGCATTAATATTTTTTACCAAAGTTTAAGTCAAATGAGTAGCACACTGATCAACGTCAATGCAATTTAGGACCACATCCCAACCCTGTCTTGACAGAAGCTCGTTTAGTCTTTTGTAATTTAAAGTTTTTATGTATTTGTTTTCTGTCTTCTTTACAGCATTACCAAGTTCAATATTTAACAGAATTGGGTAATTATTGGTCAAAGCACTATTTAACACAACACCATTGGTATTTTTAATGTTATTATTTTTAATATTTATAAAATAGTGGTCCAAACATGAAACACTAGCCCCATCTACCCTAGTAGGTTTATTTATTACATTATTAAGACCGTGCTCACTTAAACAGTTTAAATAATTATTTAAGATCTGCTATGAACATGTCTGGATCACAAGATGGGGACCTATATATTCCCACAACCCCTATTGATGTATGTGGATAAGTGTTTTCACGGGGAAAATTGATTATTAGAATGAAATTTGTTGAAAATCGTAGATTAGACTGTTTAAAACCTAATAACAGAAACACCAACAACAAAATTCTGAACAGGCAATCAAATTGAGATAGAGGATTTTTCCTTAGAATTCTGTACCCCTAATATTGGTTTGATTTTAAGATAGAAAAAGAAAAAATAGCGTGGTTAAAAATGGTAGGGTTTTTTATGTAATTTATAGAAAACTATAATTTAAACCAATATAAGGGCTAGCGCATTGTGAGGAAAGGCCCTGTACATGTTTCTCATGAGCAGATATTTGATGTATTAGTATTTGATGACATTTTACACTAAATGCTCTTGAACCATATTGGGTGTTTTTAATGGTTTTTTTTACATTTGTTATAGTTTTTCTGGTTGTATTGAATATTAATATCTTACAATCTACATCCAGCTTTAATTTCGTATTTTGTTGACTTTACATTATAAGTACATTATAAGTAGCACTTGTCTAACAATTAAAGGCAAATGTATATCGAATTTATTGTGGATAATTATGAGATATTGCATACAGCTCATACTTAAATACGCATATTTGTTATTATAGAGCTAATTTCAAAATTGCATATATGCAGTCATTTTTTTTTTTTTGGATTTTTACGGCTTCACTGTATCTAACTGTGATTTTTAGAACAATACATATCATATTTTATTTGCAAATACAAGGTATAAATTAAACACATATTATACAAAATACTATGGATTCCCAAAACAAAATATATTGTTATATGTTGAGCTCAAATTTCGAATTGCAATATGATACATCAGATATGACCATGCATGTAAGTTATGAACCGTCTTTGGATCTGCTTGATATGCAATACATTACATTAGATATGAATATGCATGGATGGCATATTGGACCTAAGAAAAATACAAACAATATATATTCTGCCTATATGATCTTAATAAATGTTTACTTAACATGTATTCTTAGTTGCCCAAGGGTTAGAAGTTAATGAATTGCCCTACATAATATTGGTACTGGTAAATGCAGACAAAATTCCAACTTTATATTTCTTCTTTTTAATAGTATTACATTAATAATTCAATTTATAGGATAAAATATAAAGAAATGGAAATATATGCTGAATACGTGGGCTGTGCAGCATTACTGTAGGCAACTGAGTAATACACAAAGAAATAAAGCAATAGTCAATAATGCAGTAATAAAGTCATCAATTAAGAACCAATGCTGGCAGTGTGGAAATTCAGGTAGTAAATATGTTTTAAGAAATTACTCTCAAAATCAACTTCACACATATTTTCGGATTGTGAATAACCCCTTCTATTTCTGGTTAACTTCTATTTGTTAGTAAATCCATAATAACAATTTCAACTAATTACCGTAACTTACTTTTCAATGTGACCTAATAGAAGTATACAATCTTACCTCACTTGTAGCATTTTCCAAAACAGACAAAAGTTGTTTTATGCCTGAAATGCTGGTATCAATGGGTTTTCTCAAATGGGAAATATCTGCATCCCTTTCTTTGGGCTTGATAGGAGGAGCTTTTCCTAATGTTGTTTCTATCGGCTTCCTAGACTTTTTAGTATTCTTGTTACTCACCATGTCTGTATCTAAACAAAAATATACTTCACCTGGTTGCCAGTTTAGATGCAATAGAAATAAAAGCAAGCAATAAAAACCAGAACTAAATTATACAGTAGCTTCAAAATAAGCTGAACATGTAGCCTGTATATTTTCTATGTGTTTTCGCCTCCGACGGATTTGCCTCAAATTTACTATAATAATCTTTATTAATAATAATAATAACAAATAACAATTTACATAGATTGATTTACAGTCATTATTATGGTGTATACTAGCATAAACTTTTTTTTTTTTTAAATATGGTACCTAAGTGGGGCACTCGTATGTACCATTTGTTTAAATTTGTCTACAATATATTTTTTATTTTATACATAGGAGAATCAATTTACTGTCGAGACAATACACTAGAGTTAACATAAATAGAAATTAATTAGTAACTAATTGAGAACATAATAATTATTTTCTTAATATCGTTATTATTACTTAAATAAATGTTCAAATATTTTAAATTCCTTTGCTATAAATGTCTTGCATTATTTCTTAAACCTATTTACATTTTGAATGGTTCTTATATTAGCTGGGATTAGATTAAATATTTTAGGTCCTAAGTAGGTTATATAAAATTTATGAATTAAACAACGTATTCTTTTTGAAAGATATTCCATATGCGGGTGCCATTTTAGATATTGATCAATCATTATCCCAAGGTACTTTATTTGAGGAACATCATTTACTTTTTGATTATTTATATTAATGTATTTAAATTCAGGCCTATTTGCCTGTGTTAAAGAGAAAGCTTTGTATTTTGTTTTATCAAGATTAAGAGATAGTTTAAAACTGTCCAACCGCGTTTTAGTAATTGTTAAACCATTTATCATTTTGACCTTTACCTCTTCCCAGCTACTTCCATTGAACGTCAACACAGTGTCATCCGCATAGGATATCACCAACCCGTCCAAGTCAAGTGACAATAAGCTGTTAATATATGTAATAAATAAAATCGGACCCAGGACCGTTCCCTGGGGCACTCCCATTTTAATAAGCCGTTTGTTACTTATGGTTTTATTAAGTTTTACCACTTGATATCTATCGGACAAATAACTTTGAAACAATTTCCATCCAGTCCCTCTGACACCATAATTCCACATTATGTCAAGAAGCCTATGGTGGGGGACTGTATCAAACGCTTTGGCCAGGTCAATGAATACCGCGGCGCATTTTTTCCCAATGTTCATATTCTTAGTTCTTATTCTATATTGAGTTTCTAGATCAGCACTATATTTTCTTAACAAGATTCTTTTCATCTTGTCCCTTTGCTTAATAGATGTAATAAGGCCATTAGTTATCCATTTTTTAAGTTTTTTATGTTGTTTAATTGTTGCATAGGATTGGGCAGTTGCATTAATTTTTAATTTATTGTATATAGTTATAAAATTATTTGTGGCCGATTCTGGATTCGTGTCATTCAAAACCAATGACCAGTCCTGACTCCTCAATGAGGTTTTAAATTGATCTAGGTTAAATTTATCTGTCTTACTTTGAAGTTCCTTTTTACTATGTTGAACGTTTTCTTTTGAAATAACATTAAATAAAACTGGGCAATGATCATTTATATGAGCATCTAAAATATAAGATTCTAAACTAATTCGATTTGTTTTCAGATTTTGTTTTACGAAAATATGGTCCAGGCATGTGCCGCTGTCAAACCTGGTAGTAGAGTTTATAAATGATTTAAATCCAAACTGTGACATTATTGATAAATACTTATGCACATCTTTATTGTTTTCTAGTATATTGATATTTATATCTCCAACAAAGATTTCAAAATTATTGCTCTTATTTAAACTATCAAAGAAAGTTTGGAAATCACTGAGAAAATCAGTTACTGGTATTGGAGGTGGTTTATATACAGCTGTTATCCCAAATTTAATATCGTTCATTGTACATATCAGTCGGCCCACTGTGGCTAATGAGTTAGATAACTTCACAATTGAAAAATCCGCATTTATGTGATTTTTTACGAATATTATGACACCGTCATTTTTATTAAAGTCCGCATTATTATAAAATAATTGGTAGCCTGGAATATTACATTGATTTGTAGAAGATATTTTAAAAGTTTTGCTTAACACTATTATATCATTAAAGTCTAAGTGAAAAGTTTCCAACATTAATATTAAGTTATCAATATTTTTATGTACACTTCTAATATTAGCATGTAACAAATTAAAGAGACTATTATTCTGATTAATCTTAACCTGTAACGATTCACTATCCACCAATTGTGTCTTTGTATTATTTTCATTTTTTAGAGTCTGAAGTAGTATATCTTGGTTGTATATTACCATTATTCACCATAGTCTGTTCTACTTCTAATAAGGTCCAAATGGTAATTAGTCGATGGGCATGCTGGATCAGACGCTGTATGATCTGTTTTATATTTGGTTTTAAACTTGACGTTGGCATTAACACAGTTTATGCATTTTTTTTCTTGTTTTCTACAATCACTGCTCGCATGATTAATAGCGCAATATTCACATATTTCTCTGTTCCCGCATTCCGTACTCTTGTGATAAAATCCTTGGCATTTAAAACATCTGTTTACACTTAAATTTTCATATACACTAAGTCTTTCCCATTCTATAGATATTTTTTTATAGTCTATTAATTTCCAGTATAATCCTGGTGAACACTCAAAGAATACAATTGAGTTGTTCCTGTTTCTTTGCTTTTTAATATGTTGTATTTTCATGATGTCATCATTGTTTATCCATTTATTTTGCTGTCTTATAAGAAATTCTAGCTCCTCAGAACTATGTTCTCCTCGATAGCCTACTATCTTCATTCTGGGAAGGTTTAATTTTGGCGTTTCTATGTTGTAGTTATCGCCAAGACTATTTTCTGTAGCCTCTTTTGATATACGAATATCTTCTTTATTCATACATTTAACAATTACATTTCCCTGTTTTGTTTCTCTCAAATTTTGTATGCCTATTTTTAATTGATGTGGCTTTATTTTTTCCAGTAAGTCACGTTTCGTTTTTTCTGATTTTTGCTTTAGTTTGGGTTTTATTATTACAGTAGGAGACTGTTGTTTCTTGTCTGAATTCTTTTTCTCAGTGCTAGATTTTAGCACGGTTGCAAACGTTGGTGCTGTGTGATTTATTTCTTTGTTATTTTTTAGGTCAGTTTTCAGCTCATTGACTTCTTTTCTTAGAAATGTCAGTTCATTTTTTCATTTCTTCTATTAATTCGATCATACATGGTATTTTAAGCATACATTTTTTGCAATCCTTACATAATAAATTTAATACCCTTTTCTGGAGAGGCATACATTTTATTTCTGATGCTGATAACAATACACAATTTTTATGTAGTGCTTGCACACATAAATCACTTTTATAATAAGATTCATCATTTTCAATTGTTTGTTTACAATTGGCACAGTCATTTTCATTCCCATCCATTGCAAAAAAAAAATTAAAGCAAATATTTAGCACTTATTTTGACCAGAATAACGTACACAAAAGCATTGGAATGTGTTCTTTTGCCCATATAAATGAACTGTTCAGGAATTTAACTCGTTTTACTAATTGTTATAATTCACTTATATCACCATTTTTTTTTCTATTTTCATAGGTACAGTTTAAATTAACTGAAAAACTTGTCCACTATACAAAAAATGCGATTTATTTTCGATGTTTTACCGAGTTTTTATTGTGTTATTGTGTGATCTATGTTAAAGAAAGTCACATGAATTAGACGGCACAGGACGAACACAACATGACTGGGGCCCCAGGATTGTCACACCCGTAGCTGATGGGATTACTTCCATCAGCACCCCCTGGGGGGTCGATGGGATAGTATTGGCGTTTTAAAAACTGTAAGAGATGTTGGTTAAATTAGGACAAAGTTGCGTAATTTAATGTTGAATAACGTGTCGTTGATAAAGTTGGAGAATTCAGACTACTTCCGAACATAACCGTGAAAAAGAGAAAAATCCTCATTTCCCTTTTTATTTTTTTTCAGGTTAAATTTGAAGAGATATTAGAAAATAAATATTACATCTTTATAGTCACTTTTCCCCTTTACAAGATGTGCACTGAGATTTAAAATACCGAGGTCTCATCACCCAACACATTTTTTTTAAATATGGACATGGATTTGTTAGTTTTGGGAGGTCGAATGCTTTTTAAAAATGAAATAAGAAATCCAGGTCCGAAATCTTGGTGCATTATCTTGTGGAGGAAGAAAAATAGCTATAAAGATGTAAAATTTATTTTGTAATATCTCTTCAACTGCAGCCTGAAAAAATAAAAAGAAAAACAATTTTCGGTTTTTTACAAAGATCTTTGGTAGTAGTCAGAATTTTCCAATTTTGTCAACAACATATTGCCCAGCTTTACCCTAATTTAATCAACCTTGTATTTCTTACTGTTTCTAAGAAGCCCATGCTATCCCATCGAATTTCCAAAATCTTGTACTTATTAGATTTTTTCTGATCAACAATAGCAAGTCACTTTATTTATCTTTTATATTGCTATGGTCATGTCGAATGGCAACTAATGAAATTGAACAGTACTTTAAAATCCAAATGAAATACCCTAAATAGTATTTAATTTTTGGATTAATCTCTATGCATTTCCTCTTTTATTGAAATAGGGATATTTATTGATTACAAATTAAGGTAATACTGTCATATTCCACTTTAACATTGAGAATATAAATATGATCTTTAAGTATTTATTCCTAAATATTTCTAAAAACCTATTATACTCCGAATGCTTTGCTATACTATACACATCAATGTTGCCAGCCCTCACACCTGCTGAAATGACCTTGGTTCAGCTGTGTGTATATATAAATCACGCAACTGGAGACACCGCGCAAAATTTGTATATTATGATAATAATAATGCATCATAACCATCTGATGCGAAAATTCTATGAAACTACTTAATGAAGTCTATTCAGTATAATCAGTTTTTCATACTACACGACAAGGAAGAAAATACATTTTATGCAGATTTGCTGTTTTATTGAAGACCCTACTTTACTGTGGCAGTACTATCCTGGGTAAATTATTTAAGCACAAAACCCAGAAAAAAAATTGATTTTGAAATATGTCCTGGAACAATCAAAACTACACATATGGAATGTCATTGTGATTTTATTAAATTATCTTCTAATCTTTTGTGATAGAGTATCTATTTTTTTACCACTATGGAATATTTTACAAATTATTAGTTGTTCAACCCTGTATATTGTTATATATGCTAGTTTGTTTGCTATAAATGTTTAACTCTACAATAGTAATAATAAAATATTTCAATTGAATATTGAAACACTATTTAAATATTGAATTTCTTTAAATTGTTTTTTGCACACCCTGTAACTTTATATGTTATGACACTCTTTAAACCCTGCATATTTTTATCAATCCAAGAATCGTGTTAATAAGTAGTTAAATGACTACAAACAATTATTTTTCATATTTGATACCTGCTAACTTTGAATTTTGAGATTGGATTCAAATGGTTGTGTCAATATTCCAAATAACATTAAAATTAGCCCAATTAAAGAGGTGTCTGTGTGTGGTAATTCAATCAACCCTTATGATCCTTTATTTATTAAAAATGAAATATATATCATCTTTGTATCTAAAAAGTCATTTTATTTAAATAACTGCACTAAGTGATAACTATTGATTGAGGTTCAATTTAAATTCAAAATAAGCTTTATTGTCAGAAGAACAATCTCCCTGACAAAGAAAGATATAAACGAATTATTAAAAATAAGACACAGATAAAGCTAAAATAAGTACCATATACACACATGAACACATACACGGTCATCCAGATCTTTTTTCAGCTTAAGCAAGCATTTTGCAATTTTTTTTCAAAAAGGTATTGATAGCCCTTTGGTGTATTTTTTTCTGAAGAATTTGAAAAATGCTTTTAACAAAATCAATTTAACTCTTAGAGCACTGCAACAGAATGATGAAATATGAAATATTATGAAATAAGCTACATTACTTTGCATTTGTAAATTTACATCTAAATTATGGTATAGCCTTTCGATGTTACTACAGCTAACAACTTTTTAATTCTACTTTTATTTTGCAACATTCCAACAAGATATTTTTGGTCTTATATTAAGGCCCTTCAAGCTGATAATGGTTTGCTAAAACAATGTGTTATGATGGCTAAAATTTGGGAAAAAAGCAAAAGTGTGTAAGCATTTGCTAGCCATTTTAGATCATGTTTCAAATATCATCCAACTGCAACCTACTCTGATAATTATAAAGACTTCATAATCAGAATTCTTTTCTATCACCGTTTTACTCTTGAATAAATTGCAAAAAAGTAAATAAAGGAGCAGGGCCTGATGGAATTCCCCCGATTTTTATCAAGATTTATATTAAGGACCCCAATATCCGATGTTAGTAACAAAAGGCAATACAGATTTGGTAGAATTTACAGTAAAATAAACTTTAGGAACTTCTCTCTGTATTGTGAGCATACCAAATTGGATTAATGTATTATCTAAACCTGGTGTTTTCTCTCACTTTCATTCTCTTCTGTTCAGTAATATTAACAGAGCTTTCCCTCAACAGAGAATTAAGCATAGAAATAAAAAATCTTGAGTTAAAAGGGAATTCATGCATCGGCGAAAAATCTCAGATTTTTATGTTTACTTAGAAAACATTGTTTTAATGATTTTATTAATAACTATGTTAGTTATTAATAAAACTATCAAAAGAACTGTATTATAAGTATTATAGTATTATGATAACAAAATTGTCAAAGGAACTGTATTATAAGAAAATGCTCTAGGATTCCAATAATAAAACTAAAGAAAATTGGAAAATTATTAGGGGAGTAGAAAAAATAATTTAACCTAACCAAGTCCTTCTGTTAATTTAAATGATATTAACATGTTTTATTGAACTAATTAATATATCTTTTTCAACAGGCATTTTTCCAAGTTGTCTAAAAAGTGCTTTATCTTGACCACTCATCCAACTTTAGATCGATTGCACTGCTAATATCAATCTTCAAAATGATGAAAAAATTGGTTAAAATATAGATATTATCTCCCCTGTCATGCTTTAATATACTTAAAAAGGTGCAATTTGGTTTTCAACCGTCTAAGAACACTAATCATTACTATTTTTGCCTTCCTAGAGCAGGTGTACTTAAATTTAATGAGGTTTAAATGAGGGAGATACCGTCGCGGCAGTGTTCTGTGACTCTCCAAAAGCATTTGATTGTGTATGTTATTGTCACACGATACTGCTACCAAAGCTACAGATATATGATGTTAATGGTGGATGCAATGGATAGAATTTTATCTCTCAGAGAGGCCCACAGGTTGTCAGTTGCGGTGAAAGTTAGAAACCTGAAAATGTTTAAAAGAGTATCAAACATTTTATCAGAAAAAACCATATTATAACCGATAAGAATATTATGCAGGTCACCTTTAACCAGTGGTCATGGTATGTCAATCATATTTTTAACTGAGAAGTCTAATATTCAATTATTTTATTAATTGTTAAATGTGACTCACATTTTAATTGTATATATATTTTATCTCTTTTTTTGAGATGTTTTGTTTATTTAAATTTTTTTATCTCACTGACATTTCAAAGGTGTGTACCTCATAATTACTGAATTGTTGAATTATTTATTGTAAGGTTTTCCTTCCAGCTTTGTCAACAAGAACCAAATCTTTAAATAATAAAGCATATTTAACTATTGACATTTTAACCTAGTTAGCAGTATGTTTTTTGACAGTTTCCTAAGTGGTCATAGGAAAATAAATAGAGGGAGAGGGTTAAAACCTAACCTAATTCGACCAACTTCTATAAATGGGGAAAAAATGATACAAAGTGTAAAAAGTAAAATTATAACAATATTTTTCTGAGCCATAAACATATAATTAGACCATTATCTACTAGTATCTAGTATTTTCTGATACCACTCATAAAGTGAAATTCATTGATATATAAGGGTGACCCACCATAGGTAAGGTTTCATCCAGGACTGTATTATTTTCTGACAGCATTTCTTGGGTAACATATAAACACAAAAACCAGAAATACTGCTAATGAAGAATATACCTACTACAAAATATGTGGGCAGTTAATGAGATTATTCTGCTTAACATTTTTCTCATATCAATAACACTGATTATCTGTTTACTATTAGTGGTGTCTTAATTACATGCCTCACTGAAGAGACAAGTAAACTATGGCCAAAAAGTTAGTATAACTATTGCAATATAATTGTTTGGCTTTAGTACAATCCTTGCTTTCGAGGAACAATAGTTTCATCAAACTGATCTTTTTCTCCTCTTGTAAAATTATGGGAAAATTTAGCAGTGACACTAACAGTTGATTCTTATGATTAAAATTAATTTAAAATACTTTTGAAAACAATTTTTAAATATGATAAGAAAAAAATGCTTTTCTAAATATATATATATATATATATATATATATATATATATATATATATATATATATATTTAAGTTTAAGTAAGCTTAATATATTTTTGAGAAAAATTAGATTGTTTTTGTTTTAAAAATAGTTACCCTCTAACAAATACATATTGTATAGTGTGAAACTATATAAACAAAATTTAATAATATTAATAATTCCAAATTAACACATCAATGTGAAAGTTTCAAAAAATATGTGTTTTGATTTTCTACCTTTGGTCACTTTACGGTTGTAGAAGTGAATCTATCTTATTCCTTCTCATCAAAATTTTAAGTTTTGTAGGATTTCTTTCAAATATTAACCACGACATGAGTTAAGCATAATAAGGAGATACGAGTTTTTTCTGGTATTCTCTGTTCTACTGGCACTTCAATTATTATAAATATAACCAACAAATAGTCTTAAATCTTAATAGTCAGTTTTGGATAAACGATCGCTATAACTTTACGTCCACTGCACGTTTATGGTATTTGGAAATATGTAACTGAAATATCATAACGTTATTTTATTATACATTTTCCTTTTAAAAGATGTTCAGCAGAGAAGGTCATACTGTCGATGTCTCTCCTTCAAATCACGGAGATAATTGCAATGTAACTCTCACGAATTATATACCATATTATTCTCCATAAGCTTTAGAATACGTGACATATAATTTTAATTAGGATTCTTTTCGAGGAACAATAAGAAACACAAAAATTGCTTACCTTTTTATAGATCTTCACTTCCCATATTCATTCTCTATTATTTGACTTTGGCCCTCTAGCGACTAATAGAAGCTTTCGTGTTGCATTATTATCTGGATAGATGGTAGCATGCAAAATATTTGGGAGTGGCTAAAATGCGGTACAATGGATTATAATCGACGACTATTAATAAAAATTTAGTGGTAAATTGAGGTCTTTTAAATGCCCCTGCTGTTTTCCGACAAGATAACGGTAAAAAAGCAGATAGTTAATCAAATTACAATATTATTTTGAGTGTAGTGTCAATGACTGATGTGTATAATAGTAAACTTATATTTTCAAACAAAGTGTTTTATATAGACTGCGAGTTTCGTCAGATTTGTGCACGGATCAACAGTACTGGTACTAATAAAAATAGATTTTTCTTTAAAATTTGAATGGTCTGTTTTCAAATTCAGTTTTCAAAATTCGTAAATCCGCGAAACCCGGAAATTCCCCCGTTATAAATATTTACTTTTATTAGGAATAATGAAGTGTGATCCAATTTAGTTCCGTACACAGTCATTTAGTAACAGATTATGTCTTTCCAAAAATTCCACCATATTGGACCCGTACCAATATTTTACCAATGTCTAGTTATGCCACATTTAATTTTTGTGTATAATTTAAAGTAAATTTATTAAGTAGTTTATTACACTCATTTAAAAAAATTAATATATTAGGCCGCCATTTTGTTATTATATCTAATTTCTGTACAAAATTGGAAATCAGTTGAAAAAGGTTTTTTACGTTGATTTTTTAAACATTTTATTTTTTTACGTCATGTTGAATTGGTACCACAATTTTACCAGTTTATCTCTATATCACATTTAGTTCTTGCCCAAACAAATTTGAAATCAATCTAATAAGTATTTTCAGGCTGACTTTTTAAATAATTTATTAGCTGCCATTTTGTTTTATTATCTTTGATTCGTAACTAAATGTTATCAAAGTTCATTCCTATGCAACACTTGATTTTTGTGCAAAATTTGAGGTAAATCAGATAAGTAGTTTTTTTGTTTCGCCGTATTGGATCGTACCAAAATGTAAACAATCCATCCCCCAAAATTTTGACCAAAATTTGAAGTCAATCGACTGAGTAGTTTTTTACCTATTTCATGAGCTGACAGACAGACCGATGGAATTGAGTAAACATTGGCATTTAGGGACCCTAAACCGCGAAGATCTGTATCTATAGAATTTTTTTTGTCACCTTCTCCCACCAGCTTTTTTTTGCGGCGATGTGTACAGAATAGTCCACGGAGATATGGTGGATAGGAAAACCAGCCCTGTAAACGAAAACCTAGCAACTGGTCTGAGGAGATGTAGAAGAAGGATGATCTACCGGTCAATGACAACCTAGCAACCGGCCGAAGACCTTGATTCAGTCAGTAGTATTGCTGTATAGAAAGCTACCAACACCATTCCGGGTCTATGTCCAAGGCTAGGAGAAGCCAGTCCTGTAAACGTCAACTTAGCAACTGACTTAAGGGGGAGAAGGAGGAAGGTCGGCACTGTAAACGGCAATTCAGCAGCCGACCCAAAGGTAAGAATATAAACGACAACCCAGCAACTGACCTAGGAGACGGAAAGGAGGAAATATAAACATATGTGAATTGAAGTTTGTCTCTGTGTATCTGCAGGCTGCGGGAAGGGGAGACAGCGCTGGTTGGTCCTTCTGCCTGCCTAGTCCTAGAAGTAGTGATCTTACTTTCCTGTTGCTGCTTGCTGGTCCTCTGACGATTGCTCCGGGGTTCCGAGTCGTTGGACAAACCAGATTCAAGCCCTTTTATATATTTGCATCTACTACTACATCGCTACTGTCGCAGCGGCGTTATATTACATTAGTGAAATTTACGTGGTTTTCCACACGTTGCGCAACGTATTTTAGTTTGTATTAATAACGGGCTTGTTTTACTTATTATTTACTTGAAGCAAACATGTTTTAATTATGATTAATAAGAAATATACAGGTTTACAGGGTGTCCGATCAGGGTCATATCTGAGAAGACTGATGCCCAGAGCAAGCTTCTGATTTGCCGCCCTCACCCCAAGGAAAGCAATTAAAAACCTTTTTTGGTTAACCTAACAATACCTGTCTACATGGAATTAACACTTATTTATAAAACGAAAATCGGAAATTTGAAATAGGAGAATATATAATATTATTTTAGGTGCAATTTGAGCTTCCTGGCGTGGGCCTCTATTGCCCTGCCTTAGATACGACGCTGTGTACGATGCATATATTCCCCAAAAAATTAGTAACTTCGATGTAAGAGTAGACTGACAGACCGACGGAATCGAGAAAACATGTTTTTTTGGCATATAGGGACATTAAAATGTAAAAATCTCTAAAAACTAGGGAGCGTGATTTTTCCCCTGTTACAAGGAAAGTAACAAAAAACTCGGCAAAGGCTCGCAATTTTTCATTTTTTTAAAAAGGAAACGGCAAAATAGAAGCATAATGTCGTGAAGAAATACTTGATTTGGGGAATCATGCGGATAGGTTTCAAGAAATTATTCTTCAAAACTAATAAACGTCGGAAAACTGTAGAAAAACCAATTTATATTTTACCGAAACAAGCTTTTATGGTTACAATTATACTGGAGTTCTCAAACATATAAGAAGCGATGTGATATAGAGACATTTGATATTATATCAGTCCTAAGCTTAATAATAATATTACTTATCAATAAAATTCCGCCTGGTGAACTTAATTATACAGAATAATCCCCCTCCTAAAGGAATCCTTTGGATCCGTCCTAGGCAATGTTTCCAAAAAGATATCAGATAGTTTGAATTCTGCCAAAGGTTTGAGGACAATTGTTTCATTAACCTGTTCTGAAATTTTACTGAAATCGTTCAGGTCCATATATAGATCGCACGGATCTGAAGCCCCGACGAAAGGGGGAGGTTTGTCAAAAGCATGCCGTTTCTATGGAGATGTAGGGTTTCAGCCAATCACCAATCAGTAATGTAACGTTTTCATAGATACTTGAATTTTTTTCATAGCATCAGATTCGCGCGCCAAACTTAAATTATTATAGTACCATTATTTTATTATACAATGATAATACGAAACGTCGAAAATTATTTCCAATTGATACGGTCTAAATCGTTAATCGTTGATTATGATTTCTTGTGCCATATAACACAAAAATTCCTACAAATAAAATGTGTAGGTTAGGTATCAGTCTTTCGAAACGCTTCGTGGAAGGCAGACCTCTCTGTTTTTTAACATAAGTGGTTCCCCGTGTTCGATTTAGCTGTTTTCTTTCGAAACTAACGACCAAGCTAGAAAGTGAGCAGATACTGTGATGCTGTGAACGTGTGAGAGGTCTAGTTGTGCCTGCATTCTAACCTGTTCGTCTGCCCAGTTTTACATACAATATTAGTGTAATAGCCGTTATGTGGCGGAATGAGGGGATAGCTTGAAAGAAAAGGTCATCTCGTGATACAAGAAATACTCTCAAGGAGTATCTAATGGAAGCCAAGATGCATTAAAAAGATTTTTGAAGAATCAGGTTGTGAGTATTGGGAGTTGGAAACTCGTTATCCGGACATCTCATCGAAAAGGTCTCCAAACTGGAATAAAGTGTAAATCAGATTAAATCATCTGGGAGGGCTGCCCCAGCTCTGGCTAAGCTCCCGATGTAGAGCAATCTGGCAAATTGACTCGTATCCGCACCAATAACCTACATACAAACAAATAAAGGGTATACTTTTTTCTTGTATACTATGTATACCATGTCTATACCTAGTTAATGTCTATGGGTCCGTTGCCGTAGGCACTTACAAATTTTAAAATAGGTTTAGGCGTTTAGGTTATGTTATGCTTTAAGTCATTTAGAAAATTTGAAACAAATACCAAATACGAATAATATAATAAGTTATGAGTTTTGCTCTTTCTAGAAATGCTTTATGCCAAAAAAGAGTAAGCAATCAATTACTTACAAATTTGTTTTTCAGCAAGTTATCAGTATCAAGGTATTGATTCAATTTTATTTCAGTTCTCAGAGCTTTGGAATCCTACAAAATTATTTGCTCAAAAAAGTACTTTTAAACCTTTTAGAGAAAATATTGTGAATATTAATCATCGACTAGTTTCCACATATGGGGTAAAAACTAACCAGAAAAATAACAGTTTCCTCCAAAAGGTTTTGAAGAAAATTCCATTCCTTAATATTGAGCAAATAGTAAGTATTAACTA
Source organism: Kuschelorhynchus macadamiae (assembly GCA_030620095.1). NCBI lineage: Eukaryota > Metazoa > Arthropoda > Insecta > Coleoptera > Curculionidae > Kuschelorhynchus > Kuschelorhynchus macadamiae. The sequence continues at coordinate 636,997 of JAUTXW010000250.1, read as the reverse complement.
TCAATAGATTTATTCTAAATGAGGTGTGATGGTTTATTTATTTACTTCATCTACAAGCAATGCCCATTAGTTGAAATCAGTCCTCTTTCACATATGTTGTGTCAAACATATTATTCCTATACAGGCTACACATATAGGTCCATACAGATAAGATGTTAATAATAAAAATTTTAAAACCACACTTCAAACTACTTCGTATTTCATTGATAAATTCTCACCAGGCAATATACTTTTTATTTATATAAAAAGAATTTAATAATATTACTACTGTCATATTGTTGATTAAAGCTGGATTTATAAAGGCATAAAATAAAAATAACAATAGTTAAATTACATGATTCCCATTAGACCATTTATACAGGGAAATAAGATAAAATAACATAACAGATGCCCTTGAAGATGTCCAAATTCCATCTTTTATTTTTATTTTATCTGAAAATTGAACTGTGCAAGTAGATATATGCATGCGGCCGACGGCGGTGTGTTTGATTAACAAAACTGACTGCAAACAGTGCAAACATATCATATTGCTCAGAGTTTATTTTAATTTGCTGTATAAAACGCCAAAATCACCGGTTCTCATTTTATGTTATTTCTTATTTTATTTTTATGTTATGTTATTTGTCTGTATAAATCCAGATTTAAACTACTAAAATTAAAATTAGGATTTTTAATATGTCAATTATTGCAAGTAAGGATAATTTGATATTGTTAGAATAAATCCTTTTACTTATAAAAGTACATATTTAAGTTTAATATTTACTAATACTACAAGTAAAGAGGAAAAATAAAATACATTAAAGAGAAACAAACATGAAAAATTTAAACTAAGAGTTAAAATTAAAGTTGTTGAAAATGTCTAGGATGGGATTTCATTCTAATCTGGTTAAACTTTTTATATCCTATCTCGGTGGCCAATTCCAATTTGCTGAATTCAGTGGCTTTAGATCCAATGAATTAAGTGTTCCAAGCGGTGCTCCACAGGGAAGCAACTTTGACCCTTTATATTTGCTATATTTATAAATTATATCACCTCTGCTCATAGCTTGTTGTTTGCAGATTACCTTAATAATTTAGAATCATTGAAGGCGCACCGGACTGCCTTGAACTGCAAAAAGATGAAACCCTAACAACCTGGTGTGTAACTAAAAAACTTCCACGAAATATCAGTAAATGTAATACTATGTAAATATCCAATCTTTGACAAGAAATTAACTTTAACTATAAATTAGATACCATTGTTCTTCCAAGTCTCGGCTATCAATGTGATTTTGGAGTGATAATAGATAGGAAACTTAGTTTTAACAGACATATTGATGATATTATCCAATCAATTTTAAAAACTTTGGGATTTCTCTTTAGATCAACTAAGGATTTTGAAAACAATGCGAGTTTGATCCCACTATTTAATTGATTGATTAAATCTAGATTACAGTATGCAGCTCTGGTATGGTGTCCCTATTTCAATACCCACCTGGATAGGCTTGAATATGTTCAATGCAGATTTCTTAAGTATTTAAGCTACTTTACGCAAGATGGTGCCTTCCCCCAAGGGGATGCGATCACCAATTAGGTACTACTTGATAAATTGTCTAGCCAACTTTTTATATATAAATTGTGTAATAAAATGGTGGATTCCACCAATCTCTTAAACTATCTTGAATTTCTTGTTGCTCTTATTTATTTATTTATGCCAGTTAAATTTTGAATTACAAAGTCTTGTTTCTTAAATTGAGTAGACTAAACAAAGATGAATTAATAAATTAATCTTATCATCTAGTAGAATAATTGAAAGATTGGTGTCAAAAGAATTAAAATATAGTGAAAAGAGTGCTACTATAAATACCAGAGCACAATCTTTTATACCTTAATGATAAAAATAAGTAAAACAATGGTCGTCATCAGAATAAAAATTACAACACAATCACATACATTATAATAAGTACTTTACTCTGCCTAGAGAAGCACTGAACACATCCACTCTGATTTCATTGGCATGCGCCATTGCTCAGTTGATAGATCAGTTTTGCCCATACAGGGTACGATGTTTTTCCATAGTGAATGTGTTAGTTACCCTCAAGCTTCCAGCAGGCACATTTATGTTAACAGTTCCAACTAACTCAGACCATGTGATTGTTTAAGAATTTAAAGATAAGGAGCTGATCATTGTTTTTTCTCCTCTCAACAATTGGTTTTAGATTTAGGGGAGCAAACAGTGGGGGGTAATCATTATGTTCAGAAAGAATGCCGAGTTTGAAAGCAACATATCTCAAAAATTTGTTTTGAATGTGCTCTAATGCATTCACATGCACATCAAAGCTGGAGACCAAACACACATTTGGGAACGAACAATAGGAGTATAAAGAACTTTCAGAGCTATTATATTAGTAAAGTCTTTAGTATGATGCTTTACAAACCTGAGCATTTTCAGTGCTTTGTTACAGCAGTGAGTAATGTGGTCTAAAAAAGTTAACTTTATATGAAAGAATACACCCACATCCTTGATACTACTCCACTTAGATGATATGAATTAATGTTTGGTGATATTTTTCTAGAAAACTGAATATATTTACATTTGATGGTGTTCAATTTCATACCATCGAGTATGCACCACTCCTGGAACCTCAGAAGGTCATACTGCATTCCCTCACATGCCCAGTCAGTCAATGTCTCTAACAATCTTAAGGTCATCAGCATAAAGCAAAATTTGAAAGTGAAACATCATTGATGAAGATATTGAATAGAAGAGGAGCAAGATGACCATCCTGAAGCACTTCAGAGGTGACACACATTGTCTCTGTAAGATATGGTTTAATCTTGACAATCTGTCTTCAGATTTAGTTTGTCAATCAACTTGGCATGATCCGCTCTATCGAATGCCTTAGAGAAGTCAGTATACACTGAGTCAACAGACCCACCCATCTCCAAGGACCTCAATAGAGCTTGCTCATATACCAACAGGTTTGTTGTTGTAGATCAACCGCTAACAAAATTGTGTTGCTCATTTATTATATTTTTTAAAACATTTCTTAAAAAAATCAGTTACAAGTGACTCAAGTACTTTGGGAAATTGGGAGATAAGAGTGATAGGGTGATAGTTTTCAACATCCTCCCTGAAACCATTGTTTTTAAATGTCGGTGTGACAAAAGAAAGCTTCTAGGATCTCGGAAAGACTCCTGAGGACAAGTATTTGTTGAATATTACCCAAAGAGCTCTACTAACAGCGAATGCACACTCTCTGAGCAAAAGTGGTGGTATTTTTCAAGGAAATAGAAGCACAACAAGATCTATTCTATTGATTCTTATACCACATCATCTGATGACCATACCCATGTAGCAGTGATACAGTGTTGCCACAATGGCTTTGTCAGTTGGTGATCCTAGAAATAACTCAGGCGAAGATGACACTATTTGTAAGCAATGTAAAACTTGTTCTAGATGAGGAATTTTCAGTGTACTGCATGGTACGATGCAGCATGTGTACACATTAATAAAAAACAGATGAATCAGATAGAGGTGTTCAAGAATATTATAATATGGATGTGCTAAATTTGTAAAGGAAAAATACTTGACCATACTTTTCTAGAGAAAAAAGCAGATAGTAATGTGTTAGATAAATTAACTAGCATTAAAAATAAACTGCACCAAATAGAACAAAATCTAAGCAAATTTTTTGCAGGCATAGTATCAAATGGAAACAGAAGCAACTATAAAGAAAAACATGTGTCACATGTAAAAACACTTTTAATGAAACCAAAAGCTCACAAAATTAAGGAAACACCCTAAAAGATATAAAATAACGTTTCGGCCCGGTTAAAGTAGGAGTGCCAATCAAGTATGGTGGTGCAACTAATAATGGTTCTATAATCTGAAAGAGTAATAGCCCAGAGGGTTTTGAAAGATTGTTTAAGTTTGCAAAGAAAGACATGCTAAAGGATTATGACATACAAGTTAAAGAGCAATATAACCCAAGATTAAAGCTAACAAGACTCCCAAAAGAATATAATGATGGACAAAAGCTCTTATGTGATTTAATCATGCCATTATAAGTGATAGTAATATTATGAAGGTTGTCTACACCAGACAATAAAAAAATCAAAGAAATGATCAGATCATATAATAAACTGTTGAATACAAAGTTGGATTTAGGCTGGACCACTGCTTTGTTCATGAAGACTTAAGAATTTTAAGATGATTCAATTAAGCTATATTTGTACATAAAATGTCTGATTCCAATAATCAAAAACAGTGTCCATATTGTGTGGGTCCGAACTCAAGATTGGAGACGGCAGAAAAATCAAAAAATGTGTAAACTGCCTATACATTAATGCTAAGTACAATGCAACTCAACAAGTTGAACATGATAGTGACGATTAGTAGGAGTGCCCTGTCTTGGCCAAAAAGTGTCATGTAGCTAGAGAAAAAGTAAATTATAATGCTCTAATGAAATAGAATGGTTTTTTTAAAATAAATCTAGGCTCTTTCTTCTCTGTTCTTTTTTCAATTCAATTCAATTCATTTTATTAATCTTTATAAATCACATTACATGACATAGACAGGTCAAAACAAGCAAAGATACAAGCTATAACAAAGATTACATATTACAAGTAATAGTTAAAATTTACATAAACTTATTACTAGAGCATTCTACATGAAAAAACGTCAGAACTTCACAGTCGTGGACTTGTTTGAAAATTGAGGAACTCGTTAAAGTTGTAGAAGCAAGATTTATATAAAAATTGTTTTAAAAGTGTTTTAAATCTGCCGGCAGTTGGTGCTTCTATCAGTTTGTGGGGTAGTCGGTTGTATATCTGGATACAGGCAAAGTGTGGAGATCTTTCAAAATGGGCCGTACGATGATTTGGCACAGCCAATCCTTCTCTGGTTCTTGTGGAATATGAATGAAAATCACCGTTTTGTGTAAATTTTGTCTTGTTCTCATAGACATGCACAGCACACTTTAGTATATATATTGATGTCAACGTTAATATTTTTTGTACCCTAAAAGTATGCCTGCATGATTCCTGTGGATGGAGTCCATAAATAAGCCTCACTACTCTCTTCTGTGAAATAAATACTCTATTAATGTTCACTGCTCTTCCCCACAACAAGATATTATAAGAAAGATGGGGGTAGACAAGAGCATAGTAGGAAGTCCTAAGGTGCGTCAGGTGGACTGTTTGTTTGAGTTTCAGAAGAGCATAGTATGCCCCATTTAATGACTGGCAGACTTGATTTATTTGTGGTTCCCAGGAGAATCTTGAGTCTAAGAATGTACCCAAGAATTTAACCTCACCAGCTGCCGCATCCAAGATAACCCTGGGATTATTCCTGTGAAAATGGACAGTTACTGTTTTTTGTGTATTTAAAATTAACTGGTTTGTAGAACACCAGGCTTTCATGTTTACACAGACTTCTCTAATTTTCATTAATGTGTCATCCTCATTTTTTCCAGAAATTGCAGCTGAAGTATCATCAGCAAATTTAATAGTCACCCCCGGAAGATTCAAGTCATTTACAAAAATTAAAAAGATCAATGGAGCCAACACTGATCCTTGAGGTGTACCTATATTTATGTTGTGTTCCTCAGAGATGGAGTTGTTTGCTTTGCTTACTAGCAACTTACGCTCACACAAAAATGATTTTATAAGCGAGAGCGCTTGTCCCCTTATGCCAATATTATATAGTTTGCTTTCGATGAACTGAAAATTAAGTGTGTCGAATGCCTTGAATAGATCAAAAAAAAGCCCAACCACTATTCGGTTAGCTTCAAGCTCTCTGTGAATGAACTCGGTAAGTTCCAGAGCTGCAGTCTCCGTAGATTTTTCAGGTCGGAATCCATGTTGATCATCCTCAATTAATTTGAAGTGATTCAAGAATTCCATAAGTCTGTTGTATAGAGCTCTCTCAAATATTTTAGAAAAAACAGTAAGCAATGCTACAGGCCTATAGTTGTCTATATTTGTTTCATTTCCCTTCTTATATACAGGTATTACAGTGGCCATTTTTAGTGCCGAAGGGAACACTCCATTTGTGAATGCGGTATTTATTAATTTGGTTAATGGCTTCTTAATTTCATTCCTTATGTATTTTATGACCTTTGTTGGAATACCGTCAACTCCAACTGATTTCTTGTTCTTTAGTTTCAAGATTATGCTTTCGACCTCTTCTTCTGTCACTGGCTGTAGGAACATTGAATATTGCATTATTTTAGTCATTGTTGGGGTGGTGGATAGATTTTTTCCGAAGTGTTCTTTGAGCTTTTCATTGGCGATTGTAGCAAAATATCTCCCAAAACTGTTCGCCACTTCCTTACTGTTGGTTATGATTTGCTTGTCGATAACAAGGCTAATTGGTTTTGTTTGTTTTTTCCTGCCAAGTTCAGTGTTGACGATATCCCAAATTTGTTTAGATTTGTTTTCAGAATTTTCGATTTTGTTTTAATTGTAGTTTGCCTTTTGTTGCTTTAAGCATTTCCTGTAGTCTTTCTTTTTTTGCTTGTAATGATCTAGGATATCATTGTTTCTGGTTCGCTTAGCCAGATCGTATAAATCTTTCAGGTCTTGTTTCTTTTTCTTTATTTCGTCAGTTATCTAGTTAGAAATGGGTAAAATGGGTTTGATTCTTCTCTTTGGACAGGCTAAATCGAAGTACCATAGAATGGTCTGCAAAAAATTTTGAAAAAAGTTGCCGTCACTGTTCATCAATACTTCATCCCAGTTTTCCCTTTCAAGGCTACTTTTTAGCTGTCTTAAGTTATTTTCGCCAGTAATCCTTTTTTCTGTAGCTTGAGGTAGTATAGATGTCTCCTGTTGAGTATATTTTATCTTCATTAGCTGCAGACAGTGATCTGAAATGTGAACCTCGATGATTTTGCAGTTCACCAATTCACCACATATATTAGTTGCCATATAATCTATTGAAGTGGAAGAGGTGCCTCTACTTGTGGTACAAATCTGTGTAGGTTGGTCGCTGAAGTCTGTTAGGTTGAAAGACTCCAACACATCAAAGAGCAACCCCTAGTTCCTATTTGTCTTCTGCAGGCTATCAATATTGAAGTCTCCACCCAATATGATATGTGGACAGATACCAGCCACATAAGTGAGAAGACAGGACATTTGTGTTATAATGTGTCCATGTGTCCCGATGGAGGTCTGTAGATTAGAACAATTGCAATTTTTCCTGTTGTTGTGTTATACTCAATAGCGCAGCATTCGATATGTGTTTCTACTGCAAAATCTGACACCTCTCAGGGTTTTGTATTTAGTATCCTCCCTCACATATATTGCACATCCACCATGTTGATTTATATTTCTGCAATAATAGGAGCTTAATTTATATTTTGGAATTGTCATATTTACTATTCCATCTAATGGGACCCATGTTTCAGAAGCACAAAAAATATCAGGCTTATATTCCTGTGTAAGTATTTCCAGTGAGTTTAGTTTGTTAGCAATATTTTGCACATTTAAATGGCAAATGAGTGTGGAGGATGTATTTTCTTCTACAAGTTTACGGCTGTCTGAGATGGATTGAGAAATAAAAAATTTCTTTCAGTATTGGTTTTGTTAATTGCTCCTGTTTGCATTTTGTTTTTATCAGCTGTATTGTTTATAGCAGGTAATAAATAGCTCCGTGTATTTTTCTTTGCTCGTTGGTTTTCTGTTTCATATTGGTTTTTCGTATCATGTCAGCTATTAATTTCTTGGTTCTGTGATTGACATATGTCAACAGCATCTGCACTTTCTGTTCGTTGCATCGTAATGGGATTCTTTTCTACTTGTTTCATTAAGTTGTGATATATGTGCTTAAGTAATATCCATTTTCCTTTATTTAACAGGTCTCCTTTTTCATTAACGTAAAAATTGCTCACTATTTTGTTACAGTCTATGTAATGGGCTCTATGATTGTATTTGATGGAGTTTGCTATTTGCTCATTTTGTTGTTCGATGAATCTATTTAAAACCGGTTTGTTAGCCACAAAGCATGCTCCTACTATTATAAGGTTTGTGTTCTTTGAATCATCTATTAGGCTATTTAGAACCTGGGTTTTGGTGATTTTTCCTCTTCTGGCATTTTCATTAGTAGTGAATATAATTTTGTAGTCACTAGAGTCTAGATTTTTTTATAGTATTTCATGTTGGTCAATTATGTGTTCTAATAGGTTGCTTTTTGAATATCTGCTGTTTGTATCAAAGGTGTTGTATGCAACGGTTTTGAACATTTTCCAGTGGTTGTAGGCATCGCTGCCTCCAATAAACAATACCTGGCGTTTTTTTTGTCTTCCATGGAAATTTACTGTCAGGTTATTTTCATTATCCTTTTCTACCATCTGTTTGTCACTGCTTCCTGTTACTTCATATCTTTGTACATTCCTTTTTAGTTCCATTCCCTGATCCTCCAGACTCTGCACAGTCTTTTTAAGACTCTCCTTCATAACACTTATCCGTCCTATTCTAGCTTTTAGTTCCAATACGGATGTTTTGTACTCTTCATCAGCATTTAATCGACTATCATTTTCCTTTCTTAGTTCGTTTTGTAATCTTTCCAATTATTTACTTAGTTCAGTAATCCTTTTATCCATTACCTCTATAGGTTGCCTGAAATTTTCCTCACTATTTTTGTTACTAGAAGATTCAGATTGTTTTAGTAACTGACTCTTACTAGATTCGTTATGGGTGGGACTCATAATTGGCGTTCTTTGGTTAGGTGTATCAGGGAACTTGGGAGAAATTGCATTATCATACAGAGGTCCTAACAATATTTTAGTTTTTAGTTCAGAGAGTTCATTATTCGCATTTTTCAAATCACTTATATAAGCATCTTTTTCTGCAGATAAGGTTTCTATAGTGGTTATGAAGTTTGTTTTAAGTCCATTCAGCTCGCTTAAACTAGCGGACAAAGTCCTGTTTTCCTCTGCTATAGCCTCTATTTTCTTCAAAAGTACTTTATTTTTTTCCATCAGGGCAACAATCTCCCTGTTAAGTGTTTCAACATATTGTTTTTGTTCTTTTATTTCATCTGTGAAAGATTTTTCCGCTGAGAACACAGAATCTTCAAAGTCTTGTGTATGCCTCTTTAGCCGATTAATATAATTATTTTTGTCACTTAATTCCGTCAAAAGCCTATCAATTTCACCCTGTAGATTAGACTTCAAAGCGTCATGCTCATCCTTCAACAGCAAAATCTTCTCATCCTTTGTCCTGCATTCCATCCTTGTTTTCTCAAAAAGTTCTAAAATATTTTTAAGATTTGGTAAATCATTTAATAACTGCTTGCAAGCAGGACAGTAAAATATTAAATTTCTTTGGTTTAATATAATTGTGTGACATTCAGTTGTAGTAACATTAGCGCAGCTTTTACAGAAAACCAATTTACAGGCATCACAATGTGAACCAAAGATCTCTTGTTCTTGTGGTCGGGCTTTAAATATGCATTTACAGCGACAATTAGAACAAACCAAGTTAGACATATTTACAGGACTTTTATACCTAAAATTTTTACAGAAATGTTTACAGAAATGTTACAGATATTTACAGAGCTGTTGCAAATTTTGATATTTAACCTTTGTTACACTTTTAATATTATTAATTTAACATTATACTAGGTAGAATTAATTTTGAACATTCGGCTATTGTAGTGAACCTGTATGCAGTGTAAATCAAGAAGAACCACTCCCTGCCTACTCAATTCAACAGATGAGCCATTCAATCCTAATTAAACACAAAAAAAGATGGTACGGCCCTGTACACAATCGACAATAAAACAACAAAAATACAACAAATAATAACAATGTAGGTCAATAACCTGAAGGAACACGTGTATTCGATTGTTTACCATAAAGAAAGGAAAAAAAATATATAAAATATTTCAGTTCTCTAAGGTTCAAATTTCTTATCAGCATAAGTAAATTTTATGGTTTGTAAATTTAATGTAAATCACATATAAAAAAGAGGGTATTCCAAACTGATATGTTTAAAAGATAAACGGATGAACTGATAACATTCAATTCATTCTGGTATTTTTTGCTTTACTTTATGAAGAGTTCTATAAATTCACCACTAAATTAATTTGGTTTTATGTTGTTTTTTGCATTTCTTGATTGAGAAGTTCATTAGATTTTTCACCCATAATATGCACAATTTTTCAATGATGACAACGATAAATTACACAACTATACTTGTTAATTATTTTCACACAATAACTCCAGAAACATCAGAACACACATTAACACCTTTTTAACATATTAACATACAGTATAGAATATAATAGTTATTTATTTTAATTTTGTATTTATTGGTTTTTTTCTTATTACTTAAGCAGTTCCTGTATTCCCACATTATTCCTGTATTCCTCACATTATACCTGTATTCCTCATAATATTCCTGTAGTATTGAAATACTACCTGACTCTGAGGATAACTCTCCTCACACCACGTTGTCATCTGGTCTACTGTATGCAACCAGACGCCAGAAATACTCTCCAAAGTTACCTCTGACAATATGATGGATATATATATATATATATATATATATATATATATATATATATATATACATGTATATTCATATATATATATATATATATATATATATATATTATATATATATATATATATATATATATATATATATATATATATATATATATATATATATATATATATATATATATATATATATTGCTGTCAAAAAGGCTATTTGCATACAACAGAAACATTATGGGGCCTAGAATTGATCTTTGAGGAACCCCCTGCAGCATTTCTGTTTTTTTTTTCAGAATAATGTTGATGGCCATATTTTTCAGAAAATCAAAAATAACCAATCATTGTTTCCTTCACATTTTCAGAATCCAAGAAATCACCAATAAAGTATATACTTAGCATATAAGACTAAATTATGGTAGGTATTTGCTTCATAGATGAAGTCATTTTTATGCTTCTTATTTATTTGGTAGGGATAGCCAATCATTATAATGTAAGTCATAGTCGACCAGTTGAAAAAATCTCTTGTATCTGTGTTTGTTCCTCTCTTCGACTCTGTAGATCTTTTGGTCTGTGGAGAGGTCTCAGTTGACATGCTCTTGTAGGTAATCAAGACCGTGTGGCTTGCTTGATGATCCTTTTTTGTTGTTTTCTGATGTGTAATGGTTTGAATACAATCATCCATCTGTTAGTTTTTTAACAGGAGTTTCAAATCTTTGTTAGTTTCTTAAGAATTTGAATTTCTTGTAGATATTTCATCTCTATATCCAAAGCATCATCTTCAAATACTTTAGGATTTCTTTGGTGGCTTTTGATATTATTGTTCTTTTGTTCAGGTTCTGTTTAGAGTTCTTTTATCACTTTTTTTTATTTTGGTACCTCAACTGTTTTATTAAACTTATTCAGCAACTCAATTTGTTTTATTTTCTGTGGTAATAAATTGTAAAATCTTGGTGCTAAAAAATTGGCATAATACTGGCTCAAACTTCAACTAATTTTTGGCAGTGCTAAGTGTCCATTTTTTCTAGTTTGATAGCTGTAATTGATTACAGTTTGTTCATTATGGTGTTTATGAATGTAAGAACAATAGGATGACATATATAAGGATCGTACTTAGATGATACACTTCATTTATAGGGTACAGCTTAGGTTTTTATTTAGAATTATTTTTATTATAGAGTTTTGCCTTTCTTTAAGGTTTCTTAATTTGTTTATATAAGCCCTACCCCACAACAGGATCCCATATTTTAATAACGGCTCAATTAAACCTTGATAAATCATTATTATTATATTGGTTGAGTTATTCTACGTTTTCACTGTGGGGTTTTGGATCAAATTTGGTACATTCATAGTTTTCGGATCGCTAAATCTTGCAGTGAAAGATTTTTGTTTTTTTTTTGATTTTTGATTTTTGTTTTTGTACCCCACAATTTCCGATATTTGAATATGTATAGTTGACCTCATATATTGGTTAAAATGACGATTTGCATTTATTGTTCCGAGAAAATAAAGAAATTAGTAAATTGCCTTTGAATCTATCAACCGGTCCCAATGGGATTCCTGCGTATTTCTTAAAAAAATGTCATACTTTGTCACCAACATGAATCAGCACATACCACGAAGTACATAATCAAACTCACCCAGTTTTTACCAAAAATAAAGCTTTACAAACTGACATTTTTATAAAAGGTTAACAAAGTGAGGGGGTGTTGTGGAATAGTGGGGAGATGTACTAGTCTAAAATTTGATGTTCATAGTCACGGACGCTATGGAGTGCTACTTAAAGATTTGAAAACTGACATAATACTAAGTGAAAAGTTTACAAAGAAAGATTATGTTGTGGTATTCTTAGGACCATATAATATTCAGGATAACAAAGTGTAAGATGAAATTTTTTTCCTCAACTTTCTTTGCGAGTTTAATCATATCAATGTAGTCATATAGTCCATATAAATGGAATAGAGGAAAATACATTAATTTATCTACAAATTTAATGTGTCAGTTAAAGGAGTGGTACATCCCATGGGTTCTGGATTCTGATTCTTGCCTTTTGACAACTACATGACTGAATTTAACAACGGAAATGGTAACTTTACAATGCCTGAGAAGTATAAATTGATTCAGCATATTCTAACAATTATAACTGATTCTAAGAAACAAATGAATCAATGTCAAATACTAAACATTCACAGAAGTAGAGAAGGTAATCGACAACCTTTTGAAGAAGATAGTTATGATGTGACGACTGGTGAATTCTGAAACGTATTGCCTGATTACTGCAGAAAGAAGCCACAGACAAGGTGAATGATATCTGCAAGCTCTAAAACGCTGAGTAAAAAATCGGATTCGAATTTTCAATGATCGACAATGGGACACATTGTACTTTAGTTAAAAAAAGTGACTGAAATGTTTGTTGTAGAGTGCTTCATCTAAATATTCAATGTTTGCGAAATTCTTTTTCTGCTAAAAGCAAAATGATACATGGTGGGGTCTCTATTATGGTTCGTAAGGACTATGTTACTGTAAAAAGTATGAGTTGTGACCTTTCACTGGAGCAACATTTTGAAGTTTCGGGAGTTTCAGGTAATAACTTTCAATTAATAACAATATATAGGTCACCAAAGGGTGACATTGACATTTTCTTTGAAAGGATTTCTATACTTCTTGATAAAGTTACACATAAAAATATTGTTATTATAACAGGTGATTTTAATGTCAAATTTAATGAAAAGGACAAAAATGCTCTTAGTTTGATAAATATTTTTGAGTCATATGGACTACATGCTATTAACTTTGAACCAACTAGAAATTCTTCCTGCTTAAATAATATTTTTACAAATATTTCTCCAAATACAATTATACGGTGAGCTTAAGCAGGTTAAAAATATCTGATCACATGGGGTTAGAGTTCACATTTAAAATTAATACAAAGAAAACAATGACGCCATCTCTAAGGAGCCTTTGTAGACCAATAACTGACGAAGGACTAAGACAATTTTACAACCGTTTAGAATACACTGATTGGGGCTGTGTAAAGGAATCTTCCTTAGGGGCCAGTCATAAGTTTGAGTCATTTATTAACACTATAGTAGAATATTTTGAACTAAGTTTTCCTTATAATCAAAGCTGTTGGCAAGGAGAGAAAACAAGATAAACTGGTTCAATAGTGAACTGAGTATGATGCCTGATTTTCTAAATTTCTTGATTGATGTAAATAAAATAAATCCAGATCTGATAACCAAGCAAAACATAAAAAAATACCCTTTATTATATCGCGAAAGACTTCAAAAAACAAAAAGTAAAGCTCATGACAAATATATTGGCCGGTAATCAAATATTCAAAAGGTTTGCTGGAAAGTAGTAAATAGTTGTAAGGTGAAACAAAAGCAGTCATTACCATCTTTATTGACTGCTTCTGATTTTAATAAGTTTTTCACAAGTATTGCAGAAGAACATCTAAATTTCCTGAAACTCAAAAGAATTACAGGAATGTCTCCCAAGTCAGTGACTTATTCACATTTAAGGAGGTCACTTATAATGAAGTCAGAGAAGTGATATCTAAAATGAAAAATAAAAGATGTTTTGATGTTTTTAATATTAATATTAAACTAATTAAGACGGTAATAAATGTGATATTATCACCATTGACAAACCTAATAAACACAAGCATTAATCAAGGAGTTTTTCCAGATGTACTTAAAATCTCCAAAGTTATACCTATATATAAGGAAGGTGATCATGAGGCTTTATCTAACTACAGGCCTATATCTTTAGTTCCAACTTTTAATAACATTTTTGAAACCATATTAAAGAATCAAATAAATGATTATTTTATTGGTCATAATCTTTTTAACAAATGTCAATTTGGCTTTAGAAAGGAAAAATCAACTTCTCTTGCCATTAATAATTTAACCACAACTGTAGTAAAAGCATTTGAGCAAAAACAGTTTTGTACAGCAATGCTATATGATTTGATTAAAGCATTTGACTGTGCCTCACACATCATATTATTAAATAAATTTAAAAAATATAATTTTAGTGATTCAAGCATATCTTTAATTAAGTCATATTTGTCCAACCGCCAACAGTTTGCTACATTGGCTGGAAATTGCTCTGAGTGCTTTCCAGTGAAGCACGGAGTGCCACAGGGATCAGTTTTGGGACCAACCCTATTTACTATTTACATACATGACTTGACCCTGTCAGATTCATCTTCTTCTACATTTACATTATTTGCGGACTACACAACAGTTCTTGTAAGTGACTTAAGTAGTGTAGAACTTGCGGATAGAGTTTTGAGAGGTTCATCAGTGGTTTACTGAAAATGGACTACTGATAAATAATGAAAAGAGCCAACAATTAACTTTTGCAAAGCTTAATAATGTTAAGGGGAATCAAGAGGCCATTAAATTATTGGGTTTATATCTAGATCCTTTTTTAACTTGGGAAACTCATGTCGAGTATTTATGCAAAAAATTAACAAAATCAATTTATCTTTTGCGAAATTTAAAAAATACTCTTTCCCTCAGATACCTTAAGACTTCTTATTAAGGAACATTTCATGCAAATAGGGCCTATGGCATTTTGAATTGGGGGCATTCTATCCATGCTAAAAAAATGTTTACTTTACAGCGGCGTTGTGTTAATAAGAATAGAATAATTATGGCGCTTGGCTACCGTGACGATTGTAGGCATACTTTTAAAGTCTGAAGGGAAAGAAAGAAGAATTAGGAATTTTAACGTTACCTTCTTTTTAGTGCCTCGAATGCTTAAGTTTTTTTAGAGAAAATATAAATATGTTTAAAAACCATACTAACACGCATCAATATAATACCAGAAATTGTCAAAGTTATACACATGAATATCTGCGGCTAAACCGATCCCGTAACGCGACATCTTACTATGGCATCAAATTCTTCAATATGTTGCCTGACTCAATTAGGGTTTTGTGTCCTACAAAATTTAAGTGTAAACTTAAAGTTTATCTTGAACAAAATGCCTTTTATTCGCCAGATGAAATATATACAAGCAATTTTGCACACATTTAAATTAAATTGTACATGTGATTATTGTGTTACTATTTTTTATATTTATATATATGCCTGTGTTTGATTTTATTTTTAATATCTTATATTACTATTAGTTACCTGATTATTTATATTTATTATATCATTTTATTGTACCTAAATTACTTCTATTTAATAATTACTTTTTGTCGTTTCATATGTTTTTTAGGTTTGTGGTGTGTTAAGGTTTTATTGAATCTATTTTGTATTTTGAATAATGCTAAGATGGAGATTATTTGTTATTGTTATTATTTAAATTATTGACTTATGTAAGTGCACAATAATTGTACAATGACGCTAATAAATATTTGAAATCTTTCATCTTTTTAATATCTCTCTATCCACAGGAGTATTCCCTGAGTATTTCAAATCATGCTATTTTCAAGTCAGGTGACAGAAACAATGTTACCAGTTATTGAGCAGTCTGCACCCAATCAAATATACCAAAGTTACTCGATTCTCTAGTTCTACTCTGTTCACCACTATCTCCAATCCTGCAAGCCTCATACTCTCTTCCTAACCAAAGCCAAAATAAGCTGCAAAAATTTAACCAATAATAATTTTTTTCCTGGCTATGAGCTTCTTCCATCATTCCACCTGAACAGTGGATTTTACGCTTACGTTCGCTATAATCTCTCCTGTACGAAACTTCCGAATCTTAAATCAAACAGATCCGACAGTGTGTGACTCAAACTATTTCCACTAAATTAATTTATTGTATCTATCGCCCTCCCTCAGACAATTCGTTCAATGAGCTCTTCGACTTTCTTTCTGCTAAGGTGGGCTTTCTTTCTGCTAAGGTGGACTTTCTTTCTGCTAAGGTGAATTCCATTCCTCTGAAATGAAAGAGAACTTACTCACTTCCCACGAATCATCACACATAACCAAAATCCACTGGACCTTTTTCTCACCAATCTCCCAGAGTCTTATCAATTTTCAATTTCCACTCCTTCAGGTTTTTCTGACCACAGTCTAATTAAGGTTTCCTGTCTTATACAACTGGAAGTTGAAGAATCTACGCCACCTCGTACTATTTGGCACTATAATTCCGCTGACTGGGATGGGTTGCGGGATTTCTACTCTTCCTACTCTTGGAATGATGTTTGTTTCTCTATCAACGATCCTTCCGAGATCTTTTCACAAATTTCGGATGTAATCCAATTAGATATAGAAACTATACTACATTCTATTAAGACTACAAAACCTCACAAAAATAAATGTTGGATCAAAATCAAAATCGGTACTCAACAATTTCCTCAAGAATCCTACTTCAGAAAATCTACAGGCCGAAAACGAGGCACGAAATTATTACAATCGCATAGTTCTCGAAGCAAAAAAAGCCTTCAATTTGTTCATAAAAGGCACAGTTCTTTCTTGCCAAAATGGGAGCCAATCCTTTTTGTCGCTTGGCAAAAATCTTAATCAAAACTTCTTTCCACACTAACTTCTGGTGATGACTTCATGATTACGTCTAAGCTTTTTGAAAATCAATTCTCCGCAAATTCTACATTAATCCCTCCTCTTCACTTCCCCCTTTCATCAGTATCAGCTTTGCCATACAATATGCACGAAATTACCTGCAATGTTAAAAAAATACGGCATATTCTCAAAACACTTAAAACCAAAAAGTCCTCTGGCCTTGATGGTATGCCGGCCATAGTCGCTTCTGAATTGACCCCTATCCTCACCAGGTTATTAAAATTTTGTCGTATGACAAGGGCATTTTTCCTAAATGCTGTCGTGTACAGCCTGTTCCCAAAAAGGGATCCAAAACTCTTACCGCTATCTACAGACCTATATCCCTCGTCCCAATTATGAGTAAGGCCACAGAAAAATATAATGCTGCAGAAGTTCGGAGGAAATCAGACCATCTTATTAAGCCAAGCATATTTTTTAAAATTTGCGTGGTGTCTGGCGGTCAACGACTTTTGCACTCTGGCAGTTTAAACCGAGTGGTTGTCCATGCGATCATTGCGACTGTTTAGAGGAATGGTCCAGATCACATTCTACGCGCGCGAAATTCACAAAAACCCGGTTCGAATGCCGTCTAAGTTAATTCGGGGAAATTCGCGGCTGCTGCAACCAATCATATTCATTAGAAATACATTACAGTTTACAAAAGACATTCTTATTATATAATTGTATTTTTGATTATTATAATGGCAGTAAATCGTTGCCAATATTTTAATTGTAATAATAGTCAAATATTCCTGTCGCAATGCGTGTGCTGAATTGTAATTTTTTGTTTGGTACATAATTTAAATTGTTAGGAAATCGCAGTGATATTTTTATTATTTTTTTATCTGTTATTTTGGTAAATGCATCAGAACAGAAATACAATATACTAAGTTGTTTTTTCTGTAACATTAGTAATATAGAATTTTAATTTTAGTTAGTCGTTGGTATTCATTTTGTAGGTAGAAATATAGAATGCTTACAAAAGCCACAAAAATGGTACATGTTGTACATTTTACAAGTAAGATCTTTGTTACCAGAAGTTACACTATTTTTTAATTTTATATTTTAACAATAAAATATAAAAAAAAAACTCTTTGTGAGAATTTAAGACATATAGGTACTTAAAAAAATTAATTATAACAAACAAATAAAAAAATAAAACTATTTAAACAGTGTTTAAAATAATATAATATTTATTAAAAGTATTAAAGAGATTTTAGCTAGATATGGGAAATGTTCCAGATGGATTTGAAAAATGTTTATAATTTTTTAAACTAGATTAGTTTTAAGTTACCCTGTACGATCTTTCATTCAGTATAATTTAGCATCTGTAAAGTAGACATTGGTGACCATGGATTGTTAATATGACTGACCTGATAAGTTCAAGTCACTTAAAGAGTTGTACTGACCTGGGTATTGACTAATGAATTTACTTTATTTTATTCTGAATTTATTTTATTTTATTCTGAATTTATTTTAATTTATCCAGATTTATTTTATTTTGTTCTATTTAACACATTATTTAAATAAAAATTTGTTTTTTGAAAACTTATTTTACAATTTTTTTTATTTAAGTGATGCACTATGCTTCAATAATAAAAACATCCAGTCCTTAACAAAAGGCAACATCGGTGCCTTGGTTGAGTGTATAATGTTTGATTAAAGATTCGTGATGTGTGAGCGGGCGAACGTCAAGCCGTAGATAGATTATAGTAAGGCGTAATTGTCCCCCACTTCATCCCTCTTCTTTAAGTGACACCCTTCTTTTGTAAGCAACATCAATCTGCCGCCCCTATAAGCTGGCTACGCAGCCAGTTTTTATACTGCATTGCATATAATAAAAAAGGCAAAGCATGCAAAAGAATTAAAGTAAAATAGTCGTATTTGATGATTTTTCGAGGAAATTCATTTTACACATTTAAAAAATTTGTTTTTAAATTTTTGGACAAGGCATTTGGATTACCCAGTATACTCTAAAAAATATCGAAAATATGAACAAAAATTAAAGTAATATATTCGTGTTCAGGGATTTTCAAAGTATTTTGCTCTTTATAAGATATTAATAATTAATTTATGAACACAGTCTCATTTTACCTGATTTTCTTGATTACATATATAATATCGAACCTGTTCTTTAAAGACCGCCCAAAAAGTTAAAAGATGCAACTAAAAAAGGCAAAACAAAATTAAAGTCGAGAATTTTGATAATAATCTATATCTTATAAAGTTAAAACCTATTTTTTAATATTTGCCCATACATTTTGCGTCATCCAGTATGTTGTACAACTTAATATGAAAAATTTTCGTCTTTCACTGTTTTTCAAGAGAATTCTGGCGTAAGATATTAATTATTGGGAATTTTAGGGTGATATTTTACCTCTTTAGGGGACGAAGTTTAAAAAGCACCTTCTTACTTGGAGCTTGTATCAAAAATGAATATAGTTTATAAAATTTCATAATTCTTGGTCTGGCAATTTCAACTATACGTTATACCTATCGAATTTTGTTTTTATACACCACCCTGTGGTTATGAACAAACGTCAAAATAATTGTGTACATATAAATTCCTAATATTTATCCAGATGTTTTTAGCCACCCTGTATATGAAATACAAATCTAGAATATGCAAAACTAAAATAAAATAGACATATTTTAGCGTTTATCAACTATTTTACTGTTTCTGGTAGTGGCGTAGCCAAGGGGGAAGGTGACCACCGCTCGTTTTGCATGAGGCCCCCCTTCAAAAAAATCCTACCGTCTGGTAGGGTCATCAGGATTAGCTTTTAAAATGTGTTGTTTTTTAGTCGTCACTAGTTCTTGCTCGGCCTTATCGATGGGGTAGCTTTCACAATGTCATGACTATTTTTTTAGGTCGTCACTATTTGTTTCTTGGTGTTTGCGAAAAATATTATTTCATTCTGGCGCCCCTAGTCTAGCCTGCCCCCCCTCCGTCCATGAACATTTGGACTTAAATGAGAAAGCATCATTCCCACATTATGATTATTTCCTTTTATTAGGAATAGTGAAATGTGGCCCATTTTAGTTGCGCACATAGATTTGCACATTTTTTGGATATTTTACCAGTGCTACCATGCCCTACTTGATCTTTGGGCATAATTTAAAATAAATTGAATAAATACTTTTTACGCTGATTTTTTAAGAAAGCTATTTTGATTCATCAATTTGAATTCAATTGAACAAGAAGATTCTTTTACGTTGATGTTTTAAACATTTTATTTGGCCGCCATTTTAAATTCATACTATAATTTTACTAGTTTTTCTTTATATCACACTTAAAGCTGGTACAATATTTGAAATTAATCCAATAAGTTTTTTTCAGGCTAATTTTTTAACTATTTTATTAAGCTAATTTGTTTCACCATCTCGGATTCGTAATAAACTGATTTCAAGTAATACTTGTACAAAATTTCAGACAAATTGAATAAATAGTGTTTTAGTATTTTTGTTTTAATTTCACTAGGCCACCATTTAGTTTCGCCGTATTGGATTTTTACCAAAATGTTACCAGGTCATCCTCATATGACCCTTAATTTTTGCCACAAATTTGAAATCAATCAGCTATGTAGTTTTTTAGCTATGCCGCGAACAGACAGACAGACCGACGGAATTGAAAAATCTCTCTTTTTTGGCATCTAATTACTCTAAAACGTGGGAATCCGTAAATAATTAGAATTATTATTACAATAATTCTCTTTTATGAGGGAACTATTAAAAATGGTATTCTCCAAATGTCACTCTAAGCGTATTAGTTTCGGTTTAGCGTTGATTATATGTTTTAAAGCTGTTTTTTTTCCAAATCACTTTGTATAACAAGCATCAGAAGATGCAAAAAATTAAATTGGGTTTGTGAAATAAAATAGTGAAAACCTAAAGCAAAATTGATGTTTCCATGGGTTTTTTAAACAAAATGATTTTAGGCATGTAAAACATGCTGTTTAGTATTTGTCCAAATGTTTTCGTTTACCCTAGGATCATAGATGCAAATAGATCCGCAATATCAAAAAAATAAAATAAGATTTACGTATTTTAACGTTTTTCAAAATATTGTACTTTAATTTTTTAAGAATTGATGGAAATATCCTCGGTTCAGGTTTCGAATTTCGAAAAATCACCTCTTAATAAGCACCAACAATCTAAAAACAAAATATGTTTCAAATTTCGTGTTCTTAGATCCAAGGATTTGAACTGGCCGTTGATAGTTCTTTTGTTGTTTGTATGTTTGTTACTTACTCAAACAACGGTATAGAGTATAGATGAAAAGATTAGTCCTCAAATCACCTAAAAAATAGAAATGATCGGCAGCAGTGGCTGATAGGAACTTGGCTATTATTTGAGAGATGGCGCTTTCCAGTAGTATTTCATACAGAATTCTTGTCGATCAAGCTCTTTGCGGCAAACGGCTTGATTTCATGGCTACACTTTTATGTCATTTGGCCGGACTTCTGTTGCGTTATATTTTTCTGTGGCAAGGCAATGGAGAAGTATATCAATAATATTCTTTTAAATTACCTCGAAAGGTATAAACTTATACATGACAGGCAATACGGCTTCCACCACCAAAGATCCACAGCAGATCTTATTACCTTTATAATCCACGACTGGAATAAGTCTAGCAAATTCCACGGAGAAGCCCAAATTATTGCCCTTGACAGATTCAAATCATTTGATCAAGTCTGGCATGATGCACTTCTTAACTAGCTTCCTACCTATGGTCTACCTCCAAACCTTTGTACTTGGATTGTCTGTTTTCTTTCCAACAGAAGTATTCCTGTAAAGGTTGACGGCCATTTATCAAACTTTCACTGCCCTCTTCTACCAGCAATCCTATTCATATCTACTCTGATGATAGCACACTCCACTCTAATATACAATTTCCCAAACCTGTCTCCAAGACTGAAAAGGGTAATGACTTTATCGCTAACTGAAGTTATTAAAATCGTAGAATGAGGAGCAAAGAAAATTGTCCAGTTTAACGCCACTAATACACAATCTTGTTTACTCTCTCGCAAATCATCTACTACCCACACCATTCAAATGAATAATTAAGCTTGAGGCGAAAGATTACTTTAATCTAGTCGGTATCACTTTTCAGAAGGTGTTTTGCTGGCATCATCACATCATCTCAATTGCCACAACAGCCGCAGTCGTCAAGAAATTTGGTTTTCTTTTCCGAGCTCGATAATACTTTTCTTCTGTCAAACTGTTTACCCTTTACACTTTGCAAATCCTTAATATTCTTGACTCTGTCCAAAGAGCTATTTGCCTGATTGATGATCTAAACCTCACAAGGAAGCTTGCATCACTACAGCATCGTCGAATTGCTCTCTCTGTTTTACAGATTCTACCACGATTTCTGCCTCAGGGGTCAGTCTTATGACCGGTTTTATTTTTAATCATAAACGATGTCCCTGTGGGTGAGCCGATGGCAAAATTTACACTTTGCAGACGATGCAACTTTATCCATTATGCTGCAGGATGTTCTTCAAGTGATGGGTGATGCTCAGTCGAGGGCTGAAACTTGGTTTAATATGAACCAGCTCCTGTTAAATAAAGACAAAACTTCAACAAACAGCCTTTTCATTGAGAAGTCTTGAGGGTCTTAATATAGGGGTTGACTGTGTTAAGTTTCTTGGTGTCTATTTGGATCCAAATTAAAGTGGGATATTAACATCGACAATGTCGCTTCGAGGCTTCGGAGTAATATGTTTCTCCTCCGTAACCTGCAGGGTTGTGTAAGCATGGAAACCATGAGGTCTGTGTACTATGCTCTCTAATATATCATGGTGCACCTGGTGCGTGCAGAGTCTTTGGGTTGCAGAGAAAGGCTTTAAGAATACTTGCAGGTTTAAAGTTTCGTGAAGATTATAGAGATGCTTTTGTTGGCCTCAATATACTCACCTTTCCCTCAGTTTACATCTTGGCATGCATTTTACATATTAAAAAGAATGAACATCTTTACCTCCAGCATAGAGATGTGAACTGCCATGCCACTAGAAACAGGAATGACCTAATTGCCCCTTATTGTAGACTTCAAAGGTGCCAAAAAAGACAGATCAGAATATGTAGCAGTCAGACTTAACTTAATTAACTGCCTATTCATGTCAGACAGTTGCCCTTTAAAAGCATGAAAGAGTTTTTACGTAGAAATCCATTTTATAGTGTGACAGAGTTTTAATTGTACATTTTAAAATATGTTTTAGCATAGTAGGTATCTTAAGATTTTATTCAATTTAATGTGACAGTGCGACTTAACTTTTAATGTGTAAAATTGTATTTAAATATTATTTTAATATGTTCTAGAATCTCAAGATTTGATTACTTTTATTAACTTGTCTACATGCATCTGTATTTTTTCACATTAATAAACTATTTGTATTGGTCCTGTTCTGATGAAGTATCATCCATTCCCTCCTTAGTAATTCCTGCCAGGGAGACATGAGGATTGACCCATGTGCATCCCTTTATGGTCCAACTGGAAAGACCAAGGGCCTTCCACTTTGTTCACTCTTTTATTCCCAGAGTGTGCAGAATATGATATGTGTTACCAGCAAATGTCTTTCCTTCATCAATAAACTTTACCTGTCTTTACTTAAAGCAACCACAGTACCTAGTACTTAGGCCTTCCCTTCGTATTCTGCTCAGAGAAAAAAAATATTGCAGCTTGTTATGGGGGATGAAAGTTTCTTGACTGGTAGGACACAAATGGTCAAGTGTAGTGGAAGTTTGTCATTTAAAAGTGTCTTCTGGAGTACCACAAAGCTCACATTGTGGCCCCATCCCCTTTTCAGAGTTTTTTGGATTTGATTCCCTGTAGTCAGCCCAGTAAATTCTTATGGTTTGCTGAGAGTTTTAAAATTTTTAACACCATGACTGATGCTATAGCTCTTCAGCGAGATAGGATTGTTCATTGGTGTGAAATTAATCATATGAACTTAAATGTGACAAAGTGTGTTAAAATTACCTTCACCAGCTCATCTAATTTTGTAAATTATCAATATGTTCTGCATGAAATAGATCATGATGGATCTCACATAAGTAATATCCTTAATAAGGGTAATAAGTTGATTATTTTTTCACATGATTTTTTATTTGATTTTCAATAGTGAATGAATAAACATGTTTTTTTTTACGTAACGACGAAGGTATAAATCGCTTTACTCTCCTTTTGATCACCTTAATCAGTGACCAAATTGGTGATGCATGTATGGCAGCCAATGTAATCAAAGTTTACTATGAAAAAAAAACAGTAATTTTGATTTTTAGAGCTTAAGGAAAATATGAACCACGGCTTGTAATACATCGTTTAAAAACTCTAATTCTTCTAAAAAAAGTGTCTTAACAAAGTGTTATTCCTAAAACCAAAACACTTGTATTTGGTGAGCTTCAGAGAAAAATTGAAAATGCACATTTTTAGTTTTTCCTAATTAACTCAAAAAGAGCAGATTCAAATCTTGGACCCATTGTATGTATATATATATATATATATATATATATATATATATATATATATATATATATATATATATATATATATATATATATATATTGCTATTTTTTAAATGTGCAAGATATCGAAAAAAACATGAGATTAAAAAGTTATAGAACATTAGAAGGAATTTGACTCTATGTAAAAATGGCCAGTGATATCGCAACCTGTAAAAAATAATACCTTGATTTCAAAATCTCTAGAAAGGGCATGAAATCAATATTAGCAATTTTAACACCCAGTGTCTTGAAAGGAACCATTTGTGGATTCCAGTTTATATCACTTTTTTCTTATTTCTATGAGATAAATCACTTATTCAAGTTTTGGATATGAATTAATATACACCCAGTGTATTTAATAATTCGCCAATGATTTTTAAGTGAAATTAAATAAGTTTTTATTATCTATTTTAAGGACAATATTGACTGAAAAAAAAACAAAAGCTCCTCTTTACCAATTTGGATTGCGAATGTAGTGTGTATTGTAATGATATGAATGATGCATAATTTCCTTATTTTAAAAACAATAGTATTGTGAGCCATTGATATCCTATGCTTAATCCTTCAAGTCAAATCAAAAAATGCTTTATTGTCTCAAGAAATGTATCTCATTAACAAAGCTGTACAAAAGAAAGTAAAGTTTACTAGAGTAAAGTAAAATTCTAAAAGACTTATACTAAAAAAATATCTCAATTTTTTGTAATAGGTCACATACCAAAAAAAGACATGACAATATATTATAGCAATGGTATCGTTTTTAACCCAATCCACAATGCTAAAAGCAGTAAGGAAAAATGATATACATATTTTTTTTAATTTGAGGGTATAGGTGGTTTCTATCTTGCAGTAGTTTCTAATTTGATTTAAAAAGTTTTGTGTCTATTTAAATTATTGTTTAATAATATATGGTTTCTTTAGTTAAAATTTTTAAATCATTTTTTTTTAGAAAATAAAATCATCCGGTTATTTGCTATATGAGAATATTGCAGATAAAGTCGATTACTTTGAATTCTTTGAAAAATATCATCTTCCAGATACTTTTTACTCATGGTTCGTTGTAACAGAAATGCATATATGGATGTTATCAGTTAGAGCAATGGCTGAAGGAGAAGACGGACAGTTTCTACGAAACTCTGTTCTTGAAGCCCTTTGGGCGGATGTTGCCAAAAGATCTAAGAAACTTGGAGTAAGTTTTTTTTATAGTGTTGTCTTCTGGGGTTTTATTAAGTACTTATTTTTATGATATACTGAAATTTCTGAACTTTCTAAAGGTTTGTAATATTAGAAGTACATATCGCAACATTGCAAATTATTAAGATATATAACCATCAATTTTTTAGTAGGTAGGAGTATCAGTAGATTTTTTTTAAGTCTTTGGACTCTATATTTCTTTATTTTTTATATTAATTAGATAACATTAATTAATAGTGCTGTACCTTTTAGTCCATTTTTCTGTAAATATATGGCATTCAGATATTTGTACCTAAATTGGGATAAATTATAGTATCATATTATATAAAGTACTTATTTGATTAACACCTGAAATAGATTTTACTTCTAGGCGGCCAATCCTTCAGCGACAAGAGCACAGATACAAGAATTCTCGGAGCAGCTGCAGGCAGCCTTGATTGCTTATGATGAAGGATTACAGTCAGATGACATAGTGCTAGCAGGCGCAATATGGCGAAGATTTTATCAAATGCAATATGCTGCCCCTCATCACGTCGAAGAAATTGTTAGATATATTCGAAAGCATGTAAGTGGCATAGTACATACCATTACATACATGTGTAACTCATAAAAAATACAGTAAATTAGATATAACGTACACATACTTGTGTTTAGTAATCAGTAATAATGTAACGAGTGCAATGGAAATTATCGATAATTTTTGGGAAATTTACTCAAATCCATTTTAGGTTCAAAGCGAACACGAGTGCCCTTAGAGCACAAGTGCCCGTAGAGCACATATGGCTTTTTCAGTTTCAAATACATGTGCAAGTTTGTCAAAAATTATCGACATATTTTTATTGCATGAATGTTATTTTATAAAAAAAACTATAATAAAAAAATTTAGTTTTTGGTGTACCCTCGTAAGTATAAAACTTTAGTGTCACAAAAGATGTCAGAAAAATCCATAATCATAGCTTCGTTGTCATCATAGAAAAATATTTTGGTTGTCATAATTATTTTCTTGAAAAATAAATAAGTAATAGGGCGTGTTTTTATATTCGATGGTGGATCCACCAGATACACCATATTTCCACTAAAGTGTTTTTAAATTTATACTGGTTGATTTCTGATACCACTAGTCAGTGTTTTTATATTCATCAAATATTTGTGGTGGCTCCACTATAAATGCAACATTTCCACCGGCTCTAGGATATGGTTGATTTAGTGGATGGTGAAGAAGTGGGGAAAAATTTCAAAACAAAGGCAAATTATTTTTCCTTATTCCTGGGTTGTGTAGAATTCTTAACAATGGAATTTATAAGTGTTGAACTTAAAGATCATTCAGATGGAAAAAAATATATTCATATAATACATTTACATTACAAATTCATTATTTTTTACCCAGAAAAGTATGAAATAAAATTAAATAAATCAAAATAAACAGTATATATATATATATATATATATATATATATATATATATATATATATATAACTCTTTTAAATTGCATGTTTGGTGGACCCAACACTGGTTGATTTTGAATGACGTTATCCCACCTCTGCTTCAATCCCCACAACGAACTGGTGAATATAAAAACGTACCCATAAAAATATTGGTCTTTTTTTTAAATTCTTAAGAAATGTCGTTATTCGGAGTAGCAACGCTAGAAGAGGTTGATCAAAACATTGACATTCTTACCCCAAAAACATGAAAACGTGTCTAAAGCTTTGTTTGGAGACAATTTCAAACTAGGTTTAATTTGCAACTAAAAGAAGCCAATATTAAAGTAGAACCTTCTAAAAATTAATTTATACCAATAATCTTTCTTTTTACGAAAAAAGGTCGGTAGGATGTTTTTTTTGACAGTTGAAGTTTTCATCATAAGATAAACTGAGGCCTATTTGCACCCCCATGCACCATTTTTAGTTTTGTCACTTGAACAATTTAATAAGGCTCTCTACCCACAGAAGTTATCACTAATTAGTATTTATTTTTATTATAGTTTTAACATTAAAAACAAAGCAAATATGTATAAAATATTTTGTTTAAGGTGCTGCTGGCTGAAAGTTTCTCCTAGGTATGTGAGAGAGAACATCACATATATGAGGAGAAATTTTCCCTATTTGTTTAAAAATACCCATCAAAACTAGGTTTCTGTTTAAAATAAATTTGCAAGTTTTATTGTTAATACATTAAATACAAATTTTAGTATTACTATGCTTAAAAATACCTGAATATCCCAACAGTTCGAAGGTTTTTGACGGATTATGGAGTTAATTCATATAATTCGTTTTTCCGATTCGTGTTCAATTATTTCTATTGATTTTGCTTTTAAGGTATCAGTTGGGAACGTTGACTCAATGTAAAATTATCCTGTTTAGGTGGTATTATCAGGAGCTTTATTGATTTGATAATTGTTTCTATTTTATTAGTTTTGAATTTTTAGTTTTATCGTGATAGGTTAGTTATTACAGGATTTTTATTGAGAGTTGGTTTATCTACTAAAACTTTAGAAGTTGACATCATAATATAATGCTACTAAAAATATTTATAAAGCTTCTAAAGATGTGATTTGTAAATATCCACACCCTCAAGTCTTGAGATATGGGAGTCCCTTTTATTGTTATAGTTTTCAGATGCAATTTTAATACAATGCATAGTTGCCGTTGAATTCGTTGAATTTCGATGGAGTCTCTCTCACTCCTTGAGATAAACAGCAAAGCACACAAACTTTATAAAAAACGTATTGACGAAACTTTAATCAGAATTAGAAGCTAGAGCTATAATATGGCTTATAATGACATAATACCCACATGATGAGTGGCTTATCTTATTAGGGATAAAAAAACATTTCGAGTTTACATTTCTGTAAGCTACAGTATTTCTGTACATTTATTGTATACAGGTCTAAATAAAATGAATTTTCTATTATTATTAAAACATTTTTATGTAATACAATTTTGCCCACCATTTTAATTTTGCTAACACAATACGAGACCAATGACTAAAAAAAGACCTGGGCTTTTGGAAAGGAAAACAGATTAAACAAAGAGTAAGTGCATATTAGGTGTATTATCACCAATAACGTCCGTGCGTCGCAAATATTGGTTCAACCTATAATATATTTTTACTTCCCCTTAAGAGAGAAGTATGGTAATCGTGAAAAAATCATCCTGCGAGATTTTTGCACATATGGGGATGAGGCGGCCAAATAAAATGTAAAAAACATCGCAATAAAAATTACTTATTCAATTGACCTCATATTGCAGAAATATTAAGTGTTATGTAAGGATAAAATGATGATATGATGATAACATTTTTGTGCAAGGCCATGATTGTGGAACAAAATGGCATTGCACATTTGCACAAAAACAACGTTGACAAAGACATAAACTGGTAAAATTGTAGTGCAAATCCTATGTGTATTAACAAAATGGCGACCCAATAGAATGTTTAATATTTATTGTCGATATTACAAGGTCAAAATGTCGCCTCCATTGTTCTGCAAAAATTCAATTAGTAATTCGGTTTATATAATTAAGTGCGGAGTTTGTTCCGAACGGTTTCATCTCTATTGTGCGAAAATGACTGAAGTGGAGGCTGAAGTGCTTCACAAACGGAAAAAATGTGGAGTTGTTCTTCATATGCTGAAAGTGGGGTTATTAGTTTTGCTGATAAACAAAAACAACACCAAACAATACCAAAAAATTGCAAAGAATCTAACTGGTATCTGCACAAACATGCACCAGAACCAAGATATAGTTAAGAAAATGCTGTGGAAGTATTAAAAGTAATTAATGGGTCTTTTAATAATAACAATATCACCAGTATTAAGCTAAAAAAAAACAAGAGGTAAAAAACCTCTTGTACTGGTACCCCTGTATAGTGGAGAGAGAGGAAAAGTGAAATAATAAAGAGGCTCCAGGCCTACTTAACAGTAAAAAATGTAAGATCGATGGAGCTCATCCTCTTACGATTAAGCATTCTTTTGAAGGCTAGTAAATTAAAGAGGGTAGGATACAGTTTTGTTTGGAGCTGGAATGGACGTATATATACTCATATGAGGGAAGGTGATATTTTTTTCTGTTTTTATATATTATTTTGCATCTATTTAATAACCCTTTTTCTGACCTCAATATAATTCATATTAATGTTCGCAGTATTTGTAAAAATTTTAATAATCTCGCATCATATATACAATACCTAAATAAAGATTTTGATGTAGGCTTAATTCTTTTCACCCTGTAGTATTTAGATTATTCTAGAATTTTCTAGATCATTCCGTCTTTAGATTATTCTAGAATTTTCTAGATCATTCCATCCTTTTCTAAAGGCTTCGTTTTGATCATGGTGGGAAGAAAACAAGGTGTGCTCGCCAGCCTGCGCATCAACTTCAGATGTAAGGTAGCTTTCGAAAAAAATGTAGTAGGTCGTGGAAATAAACGTCAATAAAAATTGTAGGTTAGGTTATTAGTTTGACAACAATTTTCATTATTTTTTGTGCAAAATAAATTTTACTTTGGAAGGAAAAGAATTGTTAGATTCATTTGGGTATTAAGAATCAGGAACAACATGCCTTGTGCGGTTACTGGTTGCTTCAGCCACAATAATATCATTAATATGAATGAAAAATATAATATAAGGTCTCAGATTTCCTAAAAACCCTGACCTCTACAGAAGTTTCATGCTTGCCACAAAAATGACAAAATTAACTTAAATAGCGGTAAATATTTGGTTAAACATTCCTAAATCAAATGAATTTTGCGGTTATATGTTCTAAGCATTTTCAAAATATAAAGAAAAATTAATGATGCTCCAGATTTGCTTAAAAACCAATAGTTAGAAAAATAACAGAAATATTACAGATGAGACTAAGGATCGGATTTTGGCAGAAAATTTGAGCAGACTAACGGCCGGTTGCAGAAAGCCCAATTAAACTTTTAATGGAATGCCAAATTTGACAGCGAGTTCCTAGAATTCTATAAGCAGCTTCTCAAATCCGAAAACTCTGTTAAATATTCTAAACAGCAATTAAGTTTTGTGCAACCGGCTGTAAATCAGATAAAGATTTAGATGTATACTCAAATAGAATGTACATTTTTCTAAGTTGTTTAAATACATGATATTCAAACATACCTAGGGTAATCAGATGTCATCTTTTTAAGCATATGTGTAGGCATCTAGTATATATTTTTATCCGAATTATTCCCTTTTTGTTCACGGAAATTAGACTAAAAAAACATATGAATAATTTTTTTACATCCAAAATAAAAGATTACTAATGACCTTACTCTGATAGAAAAGTCAGGACATTTTCTGTTAGAGAATTGGTTGATATGACAGTTATTATGACTCAGATACAAAAGGGGTGATCTTTTTTTAGTCATTTGTTGTATTAGATTAGGGGAATTTTGCTGTAGTAGACCGCATTTTAAATACTTGTTCATTTGAAATTATTAGAGTCTATTAATTTATATGTCTTTATTTCTATAAAAAATAGCTAAAATGTCAGACAAAAAATTAACATTCTGTTTTTAATCTGTTATTTATAATCACTTCATTAACATTAAATATTCATTTGAGTTATTAGGTTTAAGTATTATTTTTGTACATCATATCACTTACTTTACTTTTGTTAATAGATTTTTAAGTTCTTTTTAAAAGCCAAATCTTTTATTTAAATAAACCACCACAGTTTGCTGTTGTTCGAGTTTATATGGCCGCAGAATTGGTGAGATTAAATACACTGACTAGTATATGTAGAAATACCAAGGTCGCGGCCCAAAAGACAACAAAAAAAATTAAATCAAACAGTTTAACGTTAGGATACTGGCCATTATCCTACAGTTCAACTGATGCTCAGTTTACGATTGATTAAATCAAATATAGCTCGTATACTTTTCCAATGCATCTCATTCAGCTACAAGCATTATCGCTAACACGCGTCATTCTTATTCTTTATACACCGTTTTTATCCAAATTACACATTTATTGACAACTAACTGAAAAAAAAAACATTTCAACTATCACCTTAATCGGAAAAGTCTCTCTACAGGCACACAATTCTACAGTATTAGGAAGTTTCCACGATTCTTCCACGCAGTAATCCCTATACCTAGTGAGAATCTCTTACTATGACACTAACCGTCATTTAT
The DNA here is from genome assembly GCA_030620095.1 of Kuschelorhynchus macadamiae. Classification (NCBI taxonomy): domain Eukaryota; kingdom Metazoa; phylum Arthropoda; class Insecta; order Coleoptera; family Curculionidae; genus Kuschelorhynchus; species Kuschelorhynchus macadamiae. Next base: position 605,154 of record JAUTXW010000250.1, on the reverse strand, counting down.
AATAATATTATTTATTTTCCAAATAAAATTCATCTATACAATATATCAATATATACCGGACCGGAAAATCACTTTTTTCTTAAATTTTATCCCCTCACTCTGGTGAGAAATGGCTAATTTCATGTTTATCCCCTGACTTCCAATTTATCATTATTTTACTGTTTTTTCTAAAAAAAAATGTTAGTTACGTTGAATCATAGACGTCGATTGTTATCTAACCATGGTGTTACACGTCTTTCAACACTAAATTTACCGGCAATCTTTTTTTTATATATATAGTTGCTATTTATATCTTAGTCAGAATAGCCCATAATATGCCTTTATTCCCTGCATTCCCCCTAAAACAGCGGCATAACATACATCTTTAAATCTCCTGTATTTCTTTAATCACATTTATTTCACACATTCCAGTTCACACGTGTTAAAACCCTTTATCCCCTGAATACGTTTTTCATTCAGAAATATAAACTCTTTAATATAGCAACCCTTTTATCTCATACATTCTAGTTTATATTGTTAAAAGACTTTTTTCTCTCCTAAACAATTTATTTGCCCAGTTTGTAAACTCTTTCGTCATGGTCACGAACAATTAATGCAAGAACCGTCATTTATAATAATATTATTTATTTTCCAAATGAAATTCATCTATACAATATATCAATATATACCGGACCGGAAAATCACTTTTTTTTTAAATTTTATCCCCTCACTCTGGTGAGAAATGGCTAATTTCATGTTTATCCCCTGACTTCCAATTTATCATTATTTTACTGTTTTTTCTAAAAAAAAATGTTAGTTACGTTGAATCATAGACGTCGATTGTTATCTAACCATGGTGTTACACGTCTTTCAACACTAAATTTACCGGCAATCTTTTTTTTATATATATAGTTGCTATTTATATCTTAGTCAGAATAGCCCATAATATGCCTTTATTCCCTGCATTCCCCCTAAAACAGCGGCATAACATACATCTTTAAATCTCCTGTATTTCTTTAATCACATTTATTTCACACATTCCAGTTCACACGTATTAAAACCCTTTATCCCCTGAATACGTTTTTCATTCAGAAATATAAACTCTTTAATATAGCAACCCTTTTATCTCATACATTCTAGTTTATATTGTTAAAAGACTTTTTTCTCTCCTAAACAATTTATTTGCCCAGTTTGTAAACTCTTTCGTCATGGTCACGAACAATTAATGCAAGAAAACCATATCTATATCATTATACCTTCATAAATTATCGAGAAGTCGCAAGTCAAATAAGCATAACAAAACAACGTATTTTATCAAATTTAAAAATTACCTGTACGTTATTACCTGCCGAACCCTATTTAAAAAAAAATAAATAGTATCCAATTACCCAAATTTACCATACGTTGTCTAAAATAACCAATAGCTCATGGCTTTAATTTCTAATAAACGTCACCGCATAGTCCTCGCAAACCAAATTATTTCCAGATGTCGGCTGTTTATCTAAAAAGAGAAACATATCTGCCCAGTATCTAGTTCTTCACCAAAATTGCCTAAACTAAATCACATTAGGTACTGAAATATATACAAGTGTTTATCCTTTTCTTTAGACAAAACTCTTTGTCCCTAAACAAAACATCCATCAAATAACGAGGTACCCGAAAATCCCCTTTTCACTTTCTCTACCTGCTAAATATCGGTTCTCAAACAAAACTGTAAAGTTCACAAACACTAGTATATTTTTGTGCAATTATATAGACCCGTTGCGAAAATGTTACCATCCCCTTAATTACTTAATTAACCAACATTATAAAAAATCTAACCTACACATATTAAAAATAAAATATGAATATGACCTAACCTAACCTAAACAGGGATAAAATATATTCTAAAAAAATCATCTTAGTTCGGCTCTCCTCCTTCAACACCTAGAAAATCTGAAAGACAAAAATATGTTTTTCCAAACAACTCAAATCGAAATAAAACAAATACGTTGACACAGAAAAATTCGGCTACATTCCAACTTCAGCAGAAATCCGATTTTATATAAAAAAGAATATATATTAATAAACACACAAAATAAACTAAGTTCCTAAAAAAAAATATATGTATTATGTAGAAAGCCTACCGTTTAAGAGATTACTAAACTAAAATTTTATTTCCCTTTTAATGTACTTTACTTTACGAAGTAATTTAAACTCACACGAAAAAATATATACCTACAAAATTCAATACTCATTTGTACATGTATCTTAACTCAAAGATATCTGTTTTGTCTCATAAAAACCCCACAAAAATAAAAATTAGCAACAAATTATAACATCTCTTAAACAATACGCCACAAATTCGCAACAGTTCATATAAAATACAATCATATTTCATTGCACTGCAAACATGAAAGGAGTCTGTGCATGTCAATTAAGTTAATCAACTAACTACGTTCTAATAAAGTTATTATTGTTGTGTTTACCATACATATTTAAATCTTGAACTAAAATCCTTGGCAAAACATTTATTAATTCCAAAAATATAAATTATAACAACAAAATTTCTTTATGATCCGAAATTCCAAAAAATTACAAGTCATCAAAAAAAATAACCACAACAATAAATAAACTTGTTAGTTACTACCGTTACAGCTGCTGCTTCTTGAAAACTTCCTGATATTCGCCTCGATCGCAGGCTTCCAATGGTGCCTTTGACTTCAATGCTGAAATTCCCTATCTATCTAACTCTGTAATTTTTTTTTCTAACTTTCAAATCAAGAGATCATTCGATATTATTTATGAGTCTACTACTCTTTCAAAACAAAAATGAAACTTAAACTACCTCAAGATAATAAAATGCATGAGTTCTTTTATAAAACTGATCAACTTGCAATATAAAAAACTACTCAACGATAAGAACATAACAAAGAAAAAAAATTGCAAGTCTTTCATTTTATTCGCTTAGCTGCCACCATTAAATTGTAGCAGGGTTTTCGAGCGGTTATTTATTATATTTAAAATTATTTATTTATTTTATTTATTTGAGGCTTAGCGGGCAACCCTGCCACAATACTGAAATTAACTAATATGTGATAAGTAAAATCAAAGGTACTCTGTAGGCTTCTTCGTAAATTATAATTTAACATGTTATGAAATATAATTGTTAGTACAAATTGAATTAAACATTTTATCTTACCAATTCTGCGGCCATATAAACTCGAACAACAGCAAACTGCAACAACGATGGTATGTTCTTCTTGAATATATATTTATTTAACTATCAGGTGGTTTATTTAAATAAAAGATTTGGTTTTTAAAAACAACTTAAAAATCTATTAACAAAAGTAAAGTAAGTGATATGCTGTACAAAAATAATACTTAAACCTAATAACAAAAAAAAATTTAAATCTAGAAAATGAAGGAACTATCTTTAAATCCCAACTTTAATACAAAAGAAAAGAAAACAAAAATCTTTAAATAAAACGTAAATTTAACTCTTAAAACCCAGTTACTCCCCAGATAAAACATAAAATAAATAAATAATTTTAAATATAATAAATAACCGCTCGATAACCCTGCTACAGCAAAGAAGTTCAGGGATGTACTTTTCCGGTCTTCATAAGTCTACATTTAGGCAAATCAAGGTTAGTCTTTTTAGAGTAAACATATTTCCAAAATTCTTTCCTTGATTGCATGTTGTTTTCAAGTTCATTTATATAGGAGGGAATGAGTGCTGAGTCAGAATTTTGCATTAAGATCTTAAGTCGGAGAATTTGTAATGGTCATTTAGAGAACTGGTTTGTTTAAAATTTTTATGAGCAGTGTTCTGGATTATGTGGGATTTCAAAAAGACTTGTGCCCTCCGAACCGAGACCCTGTGTTAAGATGGGTTTCCACGTGTGATGTAGACTCTAACCCATATCTGTATTGAAGTTTTTTGTATGTTTAAACATTTTCTTTAACTTTTCGTTTATAAAATCCTGAAATAGACGTGGAGAATAGGACATTATAATCATCCACTGTTACTGAGCTCAACAAAGTATATATCTTAGTTTTTAGACCTCTTACTTTTTGGTTGTAACATGCTAAATACTGAGTTAACTGAGTGCTGCTCTTTTTACTACCTCTTACGAAATGTTTAACACTTTTAATCTAGAATATTTTGCAATGCCGCTACTGCTGTTGAATTCATATTTGTAAAAGCTAGTTTGCATTACAGGGCGCGAAGTCGGAATTTCCGTCGACGTTCTCTAAATACCGAAATATGCATTTGTACTTTACGGTACCTTTTTATAGATAGATTTTTAACGAGGTTATAGAGCATAAAACGTTTATAATATTTAAATTTATTTATTTATTTGAAATATAACGGGCAACCCTGTCACATTACTGAAATTAACTAAGATATAATAAGTACAATTAAAGGTATATTTTGCAATGTTATCAAATATAACTGTTAATATAAATTTAATTAAACATCTTATCTCACCAATTCAGCGGCCACTTATAACTCCAAAAACAGCAAATTGCAACAACGATGGTATCTTCTTCTTGAATATATTTATTTTAACTAGCAGGTGGTTTATTTAAATAAAATATTTGGTTTTTAAAAACAACTTAAAGATCTATTAAAAAAAATAAAAGATGTGAATTAATACTTAAAATTAATAACAAAAAAGTATTTAAATATAGAAAATGACGGGATTTACTTAAAATCCCCAAACTTAGTGCAAAAGGAAATAAATCAAAAATCTTTAAATAAACCATAAATTTAACTCTTGAAAATATGTAAAAGTTACTCCCCAAATTAATCATAGAATGAAAATAAAATATCTTTGATAAACCTTTAACTTTCACAATCCACTGTATACGTAAAGCCCCCAAAAAAGAATAATTTGAAATCAACTGTAACAAACAGAACTTATCTAAATAAGATAAAAGTACATTCTGTATAAATGTCTAAAACTTAAACTAACTTATCAGCGTTCTGGATCAAAAAACCATGGTGAAAAAAAAGAAAGGCAAAGAAAAACCGTCTCAGTCATGGAATTTTTGAAACGCCTTCTATTATAAAATATTTTATTGTATTTTTAATATTGTAAATTGACAATTTAATATAACTGAATCGAACCAAATAAAATATTTCAATTATTATTAGCTTTAACTTAAATAAAAGCAGGCAAAGTAATC
>JAUTXW010000249.1:0-172158 GCA_030620095.1 Kuschelorhynchus macadamiae | reverse complement strand
GCATGTAAAAAGCCTGTGATGCACATCTTCCTCATGCTGACAATAGGGACATTGGAAAGACTCCGATCTCCTGCGGTCGAATAGGTACTTCCGAAAACAACCGTGCTCTGAGAACGCCTGTGTTAGGAAGTAGTCGACTTCTCCATATGGTCTATTAAGCCACTTTTGAATGTTGAGTATTAATCGGTAGGTCCAACGTCCATACTCTCCATTATCCCACTTTAATTGCCAGCCGTTCATAAGGTTTTCCCTAGCTCTTACTTTTTCCATATTTCCCGCAATAACTCTCACTTCTTCCGTACTCACCGTCCGGTACGCATTACACACCTTGAAGGACATTGTTCGTTGAAGTCGAACAAGCTTTTGGGTCGTCTTTTTTATTTTCTGTAATAGTATGCCATGTTGGTGAGCAATAAAGGAGCTGGGAGTGTACTACGCTGGGCAAAATCCGTCTCTTTGACGCCCTAGTTCCGCCAATGTTGGGCATGAGGTTTGCTAGCGCTCTGTGTTTTCCGCCTTCTGGATTGTTTCTTGCAAAGTTTCAGTTTTCTTCGCTCCAACCAGTTTGCTACACGCTGTAGATTAGTATTTGCCACATTCATTAGAATTTCTTCATTTCTGGCCGTTATGACCAAAGCAATGTCGTCAGCAAAGTCCACAAGCGTTACTCCCTCAGGCATTTCCAGATGAAATAGCTTGTCATATAACACATTCCACAGGGTTGGACCCAAGACTGATCTTTGTGGAACTCCACCATTTATCCTCAAGACTTTTGAACCCTCTTTACTTTCTAGTATAATCTCTGATCCGACAGGTAGGATGCAATGACACTGATTAGACTTTCATCAATTCCAATGTTTCTTAGCTCTTCCAGAATCAGTTGCCAAGATGCGCTGTTAAATGTGTTTTTAAATTCTAATATTATTAGGGCGCATAGCTTCCGTCGTGGATGCAGGGAGTCTGCAGCTTCTCTTGCGATCCTCTGGACTTCATTTATGACGTCCACGGTCTGTTTGCCTTTCCTAAAACCAAAATGTCTCACAGACAGACCATCAGTTCGCTCTAATTCCTCGTTAAGGCGCCCCAGGATTAGCTGCTCATAAAGCTTACCCTCTACTTCTAACAGGCATATCGGTCTGAATGACTATTACTATTACTGACTATTACTTAAAACCAGTATTACTATGACAGGTAAATATCACATCTGTATGTCTTGGAAATAGATGGCTTACTATTTATTCGACGGTGTCCATGGTCAAATTCAATCTGAGGGGAAATCCAAGCATTCCCTTCATTACGATTTTGTATCCATATCCCCATATATTACAGTCTATGTCCAGACAGAGTGTTTTCCAATAATCCTTTTTGGCCTTTTTAATTCTATTTCTCAGTCTTGTTTTGCTCTCCTTATATGCTTCCCATAGGTTTTGTATTACCCCGAATGAGTTAATTCTAAATTCTCCGTTTTCATTGGCAGTCTGCGAAGTTCTCTGAGAATCGTTTTGTTGTCATAGTTTGGCCTCTTCTGTCCGTAAGATGCATACCCCATTGTGGAGATTTCACGTTAAAATCTCCAGCTATGATAGCTTTTTCGTTATTCGCTCTTATTGGTGTTTCTATTTCATGTAATGTACCCTCTAAGTCTTGAATTTCTTTATTTCCGGAAGAGTATCAGCTGCATATTGTAAATTCGGCAGTTGTTATATGTGTGAATCCAAGTCCATCACCTTGCATTTTAACAGAAAAGTTGCTGTCTGTGATTTTTATTGTGGTTTTAATGTCTTTACCATACATCCAATCCTTTCTGCCTGGAATAGCGCTGATGTTCGGTTGCCTGACGTTAAGTATCCCCGCTCCGATATTCTTGGCGGTAGCAATTGCCATATCATGAGTTTGACGGCTCTTATTACAATTTATTTGCAGGACTCTTGTGCTTATTCTGATTACTCTGCGCCTGAGATACCTCCATATTTCTCCTTGTTTTGGATAATTTCGCATTTCGAGTTGCCACTTTGGTGCCCTTCCTTCTGGCAATTTAGACTCAAGGGTTGGTTGTGGCACTTGTGAGCCTTGTGTCCTTCCTTTCCGCACCTCATGCATAATCGTTCTCTGTCAGGTCCTTTACACTGTGCTTTCACATAGCCAGTGTCCCAGCACCTGAAGCACCTGATTTCTTTTTTCCTTTCCATGATTCTGCACCTTGTCCATGCAACTCTAATCTCTCCTATTTGAGTGAGTTTATTGGAAGTTTCATGGATAATCAGAGTGGCATTTTGTTTGCCACCGGATGCTGGACGGTGTGCTCTGACCTCAAAGGACTCAGGTCTTGTGCCGATTACATGCAGATACTTCTTTCTCGTCCGCTACCTCATCCATTCCCTTAAGGATGTCTTTTTTATTCGCCAGAAGAGATGCTGTTGCTCCTGGTATTTTTTCGCTTAGCTCTCTTTTCAAAACTTGTGCTTTATCGGTGCCGTTTTGAATCGTGAGGATAAGCTCGCTATTCCTAGATTTCCTAAGGTTTTTTACTTCAGTTCCTACTTAACTAGGGTTAACAGCTGATTTGATGGTTTTTAGTGGATCGGCGTAGGACTTATTTTCATTTGAACAAGTATCGCATCTTGATTTGGTTTCTTTATTCTTGTGTCTCCAGCATTATGTGATATGATCGTTTTTTGACCTGTTTGGTTCTCCATGTCATCTTTACTTCTCGCTTGGAGCACTCTGTATATCCCAATTTGGACAGAGGTGCCAGCGAACAAAAACTCCAACTTACGGACGACGAGTATTAGCCTAGTACTATCATATCATCAATATACACACACACACATATATATATATATATATATATATATATATATATATATATATATATATATATATATATAATATCGTGAATTTTTCTTTAACCTTATATTTATATTTGGAAACCTTATTTTCTTGGGCCTAGGTTAATAGTAAAACACAATTTTTCATATCAAGTTAACGTTTCGCTCATTGTGTTGAGCTTTCTCAAGACTTTATTTTAGTTTACTTGATCTCTAAAAAAGTATTTTTTTCATTCAAACAAAAAACACAGAAAAAATATACAAAGACGCAAACATTATATACATACTAGAAACATTAAAATGTTTAAAAACTTAAAATTGTTACATCAATAATATTACATATATTACTGGTGGTGCTAAATGTTACATTTAACTTGTAGTACTGTCTGAGTATAATAGACGTTTCGTTTTCTATTTTGTCATATCGAGCAATCTGTTATTTCAGATCTCCCTGGGTACAAGCCAGCCTGATGAGGGTAGAGGCCCAGAAATCATGATCGCAGGAGGGTACCCTGTGACATAATCGAAAGCAATTCTCCTTAGAGGCCGTTTTGCACCTGCAGAAATTATATATTTCTACTATTATACATATATTACTTATGGTAAAATAAAATGTTTATTTTTGACAAAATACACACATTTAAGGATGCAAATTTAAAACAAATATTTAATACTTAATTTTATAGTACGCACCTTGAAAAGCAATTTACATGTTGTATTGTAAATGATATTAGACTGATCGAGTTTGGAGTGTTTCAGTTATCAATTTTTTTTAGTATTAAAAACGATAGAATTTATCTGATGTCTAGCTAGCTGTGAAGGAAATAATATTTTTATAGATAGACAGAGGCAAGTTTATTTTCTATTTAAAATGTATACATATATATATATATATATATATATATATATATATATATATATATATATATATATATATATATATATATATATATATATATATATATATATATATATATATATATATATATATATATATATATATATATATATATATATATATATATATATATATATATATATATATATATATATATATATATATATATATATATATATATATATATATATATATATATATATATATATATATATATATATATATATATATATATATATATATATATATATATATATATGTATATATATATATATATATATATATAAATATATCATATTTTATATGAATTTGAAAGCAAATTGAAATGTACCTTCAATAATACATTTAAAAAACAAAAACAAAAAAAAATAAGTTGAAAGAAAAAAGCCTCTCACATGATTGTTTATTTATTGATAACAGCAAGTGGCTTGAAAATACATCCTCTGTAACTATTTACACCGAAATAGTAAACTTTCTTTCCCTGGGATCAAAATTTGGTGTTTCGGGCACAGGCATAGACATTTAGTCTAATATTTTTATAGTCGACCTCGAAAACATCATAGGCGATGTCCTTAACGAATCCAAAGATTTGCTGAGAGCACGACCTACCAACATAGTTAACTAATTTTATACAAAACTCACACAAATCAATTTACTGCATTATATAATAAAACCAAATTATTTTTATAACTCCATCCTCCTCCTAACCTTTATATTTTTAAATCTAATAAAGGTGGTTGCACTGTTGCTATTGATAAGAGTGATTAAATAAACAAAACGAAAGAATGTTACAAAATACGTACAAAAAAATAAATAAAGATTCAACAACGTCTATTCAAAATATATAGGTATAATGATTTGATAAAAAAACAAAAATGAATAAAGATATTACTGAACAAGAATACAAATAACTTATAATGTATAATTCATCTTTCCCAAGCTATATTGTTTACCTAAAATACACAAAACAAATATACCTTTTCAAACAATAATTAGCTCTATTAATTCTACTGCCTTTTATATATCCAAAAATTTAGCAGAAGTTTTAAAGAATGCTTTGGGGGATGAAACTGATTACAACATCAAAGATACTTTTTTGTTTGTTAGTGCCATAAGTAACGTTCAACTACCGAATAACTTTGTATTAATCTCTTTAGAGGTTGTATCTTTATTTACTAACATTCTCTCTATTCTAGTAATTGATATCTTAGACACTAAATGGTGAACAATCAAGAACACTTTCAAAAAATAATTTCACAACTTTATTTTTAACAACACGCACTTTAGTTTCAAGAATATTTTCTACAAAAAACTTTTTGGCACCGCCATGGGCTCACAGCCCAATTCTTGCAACAATAGTTTTAGATCACTTATTTAGAAGTGGGGATACACTCAATCATTTTTATATACAAATACGTGGACGATGTGATTTGTTCAGTTCCACATGATAGTGCAGAACTAACCTGGCAATATTTTAATGCCTTCCATAAGAATATTCAATTTGTGTGCTATTTTTGGAAGTTAATTAGGAATCCGGAAAACAAAATTATTTTGGATGGTATCAGAAACCTACAGTATCTAGATTTCTAAACTATTTTTCTAACCACCCAAAAAATTAAAAATATAACAGTAACAGCGATGGAAAATAGGGTAATGCATATTTTTTAAGATTTTCTTCTACAAGAATTTAAATAATTTAAGAAACTTCTAGAGATGTTTTCATATAATGGATAGCCTAAACATATCTTAAAAAAACTAACTTATAATTCAAATGTATATGATGGTCCCACCGAAGAAAATCAACCAACTTAAATATAGAACACTACCTTTTATAAATGGGCCTAACCTATGACCTATGATATATATATATATATATATATATATATATATATATATATATATATATATATATATATATATATATATATATATATATATATATATATATATATATATATATATATATATATATATATATATATATATATATATATATATATATATATATATATATATATATATATATATATATATATATATATATATATATATATATATATATATATATATATATATATATATATATATATATATATATATATATATATATATATATATATATATATATATATATATATATATATATATATATATATATATATATATATATATATATATATATATATATATATATATATATATATATATATATATATATATATATATATATATATATATATATATATATATATATATATATATATATATATATATATATATATATATATATATATATATATATATATATATATATATATATATATATATATATATATATATATATATATATATATATATATATATATATATATATATATATATATATATATATATATACATATATACATATATACATATATATATATATATATATACATATACATATATACATATATATATATATATATATATATATATATATATATATATAATATGTGTTTTCACTCCGATACATCCGTTCACTACTGTTGTTCTGAAAAGAACAGTTTTTGCTGAAATCACATTTGGGATTTTCGTAGCTTTCTTTCTCGCGTCCGAATAGAGACTGAACTGCTAGTGACTGCGACGCTTCCTTTTATACCCCCACCCGGGCCGAAGGTTATATCTGCGCGGCCGTTGGCGGTTTATTTATGTTTTCCGGATGGTGCTATTGTTGTTGCGCTAATTGCTCTTGAGTTTTTACGATTTTAGATGTGTCGATCATTTCTTCCATACTGTTAGTAGTTTTAATGATTATTCAAATCACAATGACAAAAAAACGTCATAATAAGAAAATGATCCTTGTTTGGAACATATTCTGCATCACAGTAAACACAATGATCCATTTTAGTCAAACGACGATCGCGATTTCGCTCTTATTAGAGCTCATCAGGCCGCCATAGACTAGCGAGCCCCGTGTAGGGCAAAGGCACAAAATCTAATCACAAAAACAACTACTCCGCTGGCTAATACCCGACCGGCATTGAATTACATTGTGACTCCTGGTTTTCGTTGGGAGCATTAAATGATAGTATGTTTTCATTCCACGTACACCATCATAACAAGAAAATGATCCTTGTTTGGAACATGTTCTGCATCACAGCAGACACAATAATCCATTTTAGTCAAACGACGATCGCGATTTTGCTCTTATTAAAGCTCATGAGGCTGCCATATATATTTAGGTTATAGGTTAGGCCCATTTATAAAAGGTGGTATTCTATATTTAAGTTGGTTGATTTTCTTCGGTATGACCATCATATACATTTGAATTATAAATTAGTTTTTTTAAGATATGTTTAGGCTATCCATTATTGAAAAACATCTCTAGAAGTTTTTTATTTTTTTTAAATTCTTGTAGAAGAAAATCATAAGAAATAAGCATTACCCTATCTTCCACCGCTGTTACTGTTATATTTTTAATTTTTTGGGTGGTTAGAAAAATAGTTTAGAAATCTAGATACTGTAGGTTTCTGATACCATCCAAAATAATTTTGTTTTCCGGATTCCTAATTAACTCCCAAAAATAGCACACAAATTGATTATTCTTATGGAAGGCATTAAAATATTGCCAGGTTAGTTCTGCACTATCATGTGGAACTGAACAAATCACATCATCCACATATTTGTATATAAAAATTATTGATTGGGGATACACTTCTAAATAAGTGATCTAAAACAATTGTTGCAAGATTGGGCTTATAGGTGAGCCCATGGCGGTGCCAAAAATGTCTTTGTAGAAAATATTATCGAAACTAAAGTGCGTGTTGTTAAAAATAAAGTTGTGAAATTATTTTTTGAAAGTGTCCTTGATTGTTTCCCATTTAGTGTCTAAGATATCAATTACTAGTACTAGAATAGAGGGAATGCTAGTAAATAAAGACACAACATCTAAAGAGATTAATACAAAGTTATTCGGTAGTTGAACGTTACTTATGGCACTAACAAACGAAAAAGTATCTTTGATGTTGTAATCAGTTTCATCTCCCAAAGCATTCTTTAAAACTTCTGCTAAATTTTTGGATATATAAAAGGCAGTAGAATTAATAGAGCTAATTATTGTTTGAAAAGGGATATGATTGTTTATGTATTTTAGGTAAACAATATAGCTTGGGAAAAATGAATTATACATTATAAGTTATTTGCATTTTTGTTCAGTAATATCTTTATTCATTTTTGGTTTTTTTATCAAATCATTATACCCATATATTTTGAATAGACATTGTTGAATCTTTATTTTTTTGTACGTGGACGTATTTTGCAACATTCTTTCGTTTTGTTAATTTAATCACTCTTATCAATAGCAATACTGCAACCACCTTTATTAGATTTAAAAATATAAAGGTTAGGAGGAGGATGGAGTTTTAAAAATAATTTGGTTTTATTATATAATGCAGTAAATTGATTTGGTTTTTCTTTGTGTGAGTTTTGTATAAAATTAGTAACAATGTTGGTAGCTCATGCTCTCAGCAAACCTTTGGATTCGTTAAGGACATCGCCTATGATGTTTTCGAGGTCGACCATAAAAATATTAGACTAAATGTCTATACCTGTGCTCGAAACACCAAATTTGGGTCCCAGGGAAAGAAAGTTTACTAGTTCGGTGTAAATAGCTACAGAAGATGTATTTTCAAGCCACTTGCTGTTATCAATAAATAAACGATTGTGAGTGAGAGGCTTTTTTCTTTCAACTTATTTTTTTTTGTACATTTCAATCTGCTTTCAAATTCATATACAATATGATATATTTCTAATAATTTGGATTTTATTTGTTTCGTTTTTTTTTAATATTCCTAGATATATTATATATACATGTTATTCTAATCTCTAACGACAACGTCTTTTTACTTATAGCGATAAAATTGTCAACTCTGTTATTAGTACCAAAATTATTATCTGTAAACAACAAATTATGTACATTCCTAATAGTATCATGAACGTGCCTTGGTTCAGTTGGTTGTTAGTTTTACTTAGTGGGTCTCGTAACTTGGACTATGCCAGGAGAAAATTCAATTTTGTGTCTTGATATCCAGGGATTTAATTGTGCCTCTGGATTTATTCCAAAAGAACTAGCTGTGTATGATGGAACATGTTGTTCAAATTTTCTTTTCAAACCACCATATAACAAAAGCATGTTAAAAGGCCAGGATTTGAAAACGATATCTGATCTCGAAAACTCATATCATGGTCTAATATGGGAGTCTGGTTTAGTAGACTTGAACGAACTAGCAAATGTCTTAGAATATGTGATGAAGATATGATGCCCAAAAAATATACGTCAAAGGAGATAAAAAGGTGAATTTTCTAAGAAAATTTATAAGTGTGGAAAATTTTTTTAAAATACCTCTTGAGAGTGAACCGAAGCTAAGCAAGTTTAAGAAAGTTCCCGAATGTCACTTTCACAAGGATCCATATGGCACTACTTGGCATTGTGCATTATCAAACACCAAGTTGTTATATAGTTAAAAATACTGTTTTTCTGTTTGAAGATAAATAAATTATTTGTAGAAAACATGTAAATAATATATAATAAATAAAACGTACATGAAACAAAATTATTTTATTAAGTCACTCTACATTATTTTTATCTATCCAGCTATTATGCTTATATACTGAAACCTAACCATTTTACAAATACTTTATTGTTTTTACTTTTTAACACTTTTTCCACTAAATAAATGTCTGGATATTTAACTTTTTGCAATTGAAGTTCATAGAATCCTCCCTTGATGTATTGTTTTTCTGCATCTTGAAGTAGGTATGTCACTGGATTTGTAGGTTGAACTTTTTTTAATATAAATTCGGTTTGGATTTATACAAATTTGTAGTTATAGTGTGTTATGAGTATAGGTTTTTTAAATAAAAAAACATGACATATTTTAATATTTTATTTAATATTATCAGATGATCCGAAACCTTTATTTCCCCTTAATCTCAAAAAAAATACTGTTAGTCGATACAAAAGTGCAATTAATAGATTTTTTTGATGATGATTTGTGCAATTTCGTCTGATTTACAAATTTTAAATGCGATATTTGAATGATTAAACAAAATTATATATACATTCTTGATCAATGATGCCCGCTCCTACTTCGATTCCATATTTGTAGCTTAGGCCCGATCTTGAATGGATTTCAGGGTAGAATCCTTGTGGTATTTCAATTTGTATGCCTGTGTCAATTTTTGTCCTTGATGATGGTTCAATGGTGTGGTCTTCCACGCTGAAAAGATCGAATCCAGCCGCTTCAGAGGTAAATTGTCTAGGAGCTAGAGCCTCTAGGTGTGTTTTTTTTCTTAATTTAATCTGAAAAAAAAAGTAAATTTAGTTATTATATGAAGTAAATATTGATATTCAACAAATTTATTAATTTAGTACCTGCATGGATATTTGGTTTTGTTGTTGTTGATGATGAGACTGATGTTTTATTCGTTCTAATCTACGAAATTCCCTTTTTACACTTTTTGAAGCACCTATCGGATTTTGTCGCAGTACCAAATGGTTGGATACGTAACGGATAGGATCATAAGTTTCGAATGTTCCATCTTCATCCCAACTAGAATCAACCAATTGTGATGATGATGGTACTGCTGTTGTTGTTGTTGTTGTTGTTGTTGGTGGTGCATCAAAAAGTTTGGTTCTTGGTGTAGTCATTTTTTTTTATTTATTCTAAAAAAAAATAAAAAAATAGTAATTTTTTTGTATATCCTATTTATTATAATATTTTTTTGATATATTTAATTTTTTAGAATATGACCTTTTAATATTGTTGTTTACTTTTTGTTCTAGGTGCTTTATTCGAAACAAATAATAGATAAATTAAAAACATTAAAAAGATGAATATTGTTTTTTTAATTCGGTAAATTTTAGTTTTAAGAAAATCCCCATGGTAAAGTATCTGTATATTTGTAATTGACGATTCTTTTATCGTCGTAAGGATTTAGAGCAACGTTTGTCTGATTAAATGTATAAACTTTATGTAATTTTGATACAATCAGTTTTTTGATTAACATTATTACAAGTATTATTAAAAATATGTTGATAATAGTCATCAAAAGTTATTGTTTTAAGTGCAGTTTTATTAATTCCCTCTGCTTTTTTAATAATGTTATAATTGTAAATAAAATTATCAATTTCTTTTAAATCTATTCCTTGATTTTTCATTTTTTTATATCTTTTTCTAATTCCATTTGTGTTTTATATACTTTTATAGAATACGTTTTAGATTTAAGACCTATAAATTCTAACATAATTGTTCCATTTAGTTCATCTTTCATTAATCTTAAATGTTTTTACTTTTTGAGGGCATATTATCTATACGTTTTTATAAGTATAATCTAAAGTATCAAATAAATGAATATCTTCTTTAATATGTTGATAGATATCGTCAACGAGAAAAAAAAATGATATATTAAAGAATCGGTATCTGTATACAAAAGTTTTGCGTTAGATCCAAATTTATTTTTTATATAGTTATAATGAAAGTCATAAAGAAACGTTTTTTTGACAGATCCAAATAAATGCTAAAACCTACAAATATTGGTTTTATTTATTTTTACTTCTAATCGTGACATTTTTATAAGAACAATGTCATTAGAAATACAAGTACAACTATGAAAATTTGGTTGTGAAATATAAAAATTTGCTCCAAATCTATCATTCCATCTTGTTACTAACCTTATATCTTTATGTTTGCGTACGTTTTCTATGGTTTTTCCGAAGAATGCATTATTTAATAACCTAAAAAAAATTTTTTTCAAAATCATTTTTACTTTCTTTTCGTAAATTTGTATTTAAATCAATATATTTTTTTTAACCAACATGATTGATCAAATTTTAATACTTTATCTATTTCTGTAATTTTTAATCCTAATTGTAAAGCTTGTTTTAAATTTCGATAATGAATTACATAATTTTTTTTTAATAAAAAATGTAGTTAGCAATTTTGGAAGTTTTGATTTTGGTGGACATAAATGTTCCGGACAAAGTGGTAAATCTTTATGTAATTGAAAAAGTTCTCTAGGATATTCTATATCAACTTCAAATATGACCATATGAATTATTAACATCAAAATACATTAAATAAGATTGAATTAATTTTGAATGGTAAGATGTTTCCATATATTTATTATTAGCTTTACCATATCTATTCGAACATTGAGATATACCTCCTCGAATACCTCTTTCGATAAATAAAAGCATGTCAATGTCAGTTAGTAGTAGTTCTAATTCGATTCCTTGTGACAAAACAATTTGATAAGTTAAACCTGGAACTGTATAGGTCCACAATGCATCTAGTTCGTATGTTGTTAGACACATATCTCTAAAGTTTTCAAAAATATCAGCCAAAAATAAAAAACGTCAGTTTTAAGGTATAATTCTGCATATTCTTGTAAATTGTTGATATTAAAAGTATTCCAAAAACGGTTTGAGCAAAACAATATTTATCTTGTGAAATATTTTTACCACTAATGGAACTATAAAAAGATTCTATTTTCCGTAATGTTGTGTCTTTTAATTTTTCCCAACAATCTAAATAGCCATATGGAAAAAACTCCTTTAAGTGATAGTAATTCAAATTCGTTATTTGATGTATAAAAACTTTTAAGAATATTTTTTTATCATTAGGTAAATAAGAGGATAAATTGTTAATACTGGAAGACATAAATCTATAAGAATCCAGAAATCTAAAATTAATATTTGTATTTTCTATATATTTTGTGAAAAAAAATATATCTTTCTTTATTAATGGGTAATAAAATAATTTTTTCCCTTTACATTAAGACTGAGTGCTTTAATTAAGAAATAACTATCGTAGCCGGAGAGAGATTGTGGAATAATACAATATGGCGTAAAGTCCCTATGAACTTACCAATACATGCGAACGGCAGCCGGTCATCTTTTCGGAGAGCTGTAGGTTGCAGGTTCTCGGGTACACCTTTCGAAATTAAAATGGGCGCCACCTAATTGACTGTGACTCAATTAGGAAGAAATCTATATTGATATTTAAATGCAGACAAAATAAAGATTTGGAGGGCTCTTCAATAAAACACTATATAAAGTGCAGACTGTCAAATTTTAATGATCACCTTGATCTTTTGTTTTTTTTAAAAAGTTGTTTTATAAAATAATTTTTGACATTACATTCAAAAATTCAATTAACATGAAGATATAAAAAAAATAAATCAAGAAAATGTAAAATATATAAAATATATCAAATATATGAAATGTGATAGAACGTTATTACCATTATATCATCAACCTATGAACATCTGGCGAAATGTCATGTCGCAAATACGAATATATGAAAATTAAATTAAATAGCGCACAGGGAATCAAAAATTCATGAATTTTCTCTTACACTGCCGCAAGGAAAAAAGTTATAAAAATATAAAGTGTTTCGCCAAGGCTGCTTTACAAAAAATAGGTTACTTACTTCCTTTCTGCTACCTTATATAAAATTCATAAATATAAAAATTAAGAATTAATTCCTTGTACTCTTACAGGAAGGAACTCCAAAACCATTGTAGAACTCTTGGTTTATGTACCCCAAAAATTACACCATAAACTTGAATTCTTAACCTGAAACCCTACAAACAATTGTTTGTCTTACAATAAAATCGACATGGAATGTGCAAAAACAAGTTATTTACAACACAACTATTCAAAGACATTGCCTTACCTCTAGTCATCTAGAGGGCTCCTTCGACGTCAACGGTCACTAATAAAGGGAATTTCCAGACATCTAGAAAGGCTTCTCGAGGACCGACAGCCAAAAACAAAATTCAGGACGCCATTCTGTTTATAAAAGATAATTGCGAATTAGCTCACAGTAGGAAACTAATTTGAAAATCGACTTACCACGTGGTTGATCAAATGTGGAACCAAACAAAATGGGACCAAAATTTATGGCCAGATGATGTCCATAAATAGGCCTTAGACTTTCAACAGCACTGCACTTTAAAATAATTATTTATGGCATACTCTCGGTACTTTAAAAAAATTGGTCCATTAAGGCACTTTTATAAAGCCGGACACATGTTGCACCTCTAAGGAGAGCCAATAGAAAGGGACGAGAAAATCAGTTCCAGAAAATTCAAAGAAGTTTGACATTCCCCTCCATCATTCTTCCTCACTTCAGACTTATGCCAACCTAATGCCATAAAATAAAATAATAATTACAGTGGAGTTCACTGCTGGCGCCACTAGTAGAAGGGAGTAAGAACCCGATAACATTCGGTGTCCCCGAATACAGCTGGCGAATTGCTCCCGAGCAGAACCAAAATTATGACTTAAATGAAAAATCAGACACTGTCAAAGCTGGCTGGATGCCGAAAAATAAAAAACTAATGAAACCATAGTGACAGAAGAGAAAGGCAGGCAAATTCCGAATATTTATAAACAAAGCAAAAACAAATTTCTTTTGTCTTAATTTAGAGAAGTTGAAAATACTTTACAAAATGTAATCCAATGAATTATGAATAAAACATATTGAGGTATGTAAAATGTAATTTACATAAAAGTCTTGATATTTTAAAGGTTATATTTAACTGCAAAGTTATAATGTTCAATTTTGTTTCAGATTACTAATGGGCTTAAAATAATGAAAAACCATAAGCAAAATGTCTGTTTAACATTCCATACCAAGCAAACATAAAGAAAGGCAGCAACAAAAAGTTATGTCAACTGAAACTTTCTAATAGTTCGAGTGTTCTCAAAGTCTTAAATTGATATTTACAAGAAAGAAGAGAGTAATATGTTTATCATAATTCATGTGAGTGAAATGGACTGAAAGAAGAAACCAAAAAAAACAGAATATTTTATTGTAAATGAAAAAATTGTTATTTTCATTAATAAATAAGGCCGGTATCTTATGAACTAAAACTGATTATAGATTCAAACTATGTCACTTTCAATAGTAACACCCTATTAATAAAGATTTTATTAACTTTCTTTTATAAAGTGTATGATATGTAAATTTGGAAAAATCCAACTCGTAGAGTTATTCGACAGGATGGTGTTAGAACACTGTGTAAAAACCAATAACTATATAACTAGCCAAATTTAATAATTGCCTCACTGTTACTATAAACTAAATAATTATACATAAATTTGAAAATGTTATAACAAGTGTCATGGGGTCAGTTTCGCAGATAACAAAAGGTCAAGATGATTACAAGACGAATGAGTAGCACCACGAAACAGACAATGATCTCTAACTTTTTTTTTCATCGAATGCAAAATGGTTTTTTACAAATAAAACAATGATATACAGAATAAAATGTATGTAATTCTTCTTTGTTTAAAGGTTTTATTGGAATTATAGTTTTAAAAATTTTGTCAACTTGGTATGCAATATTCTCAAGTTCTTTTACGAACCATTTGATGCAATCTTTTCCTGTAAATATTTTAAAATATGATAAAGAATTATTATATTTAAAATAATATGTAATGCTGAAAGCTTTATGTTCTTGATATATTGTAGTAGTAGTAGTAGTAGACTTTGAATTAATTGTGTTTGGATTTATTTTCTCTAAAATACTTTCTAAATCGGCATAAATTGCAAAAGGAACTCTTTGTTTAAGTTTAAAATTTGTAAATTTTAGAATATTTTTATCATCAGATGGTAAAGTTATTTTGGTTTTATTCATAGTTTTACAAGAAATTAAATGTTTTTAAAGATTTTCTTCAGTTTTAAAGTGATTTAAACATCTTTCACAAAACCATTTTTTGTGACTTATATTTCCCATTTGTTGGTTTAATACACGTGACAGATCTTTAATTAAAGCAAAATGATATATATTTGTATAGTTATTTTCATCATTAAAATAATCTATTTTATTATTACAAGGAATCATTAATACATTTATTTTTGGAGAATAATTTTGTTGACTTGAACACAGTGGAACAATTTGAGATTTTTTTTTTTATAGTGAAAATGTTAATCGATAATTTATTTAATATTTCAAATTTTAATATATTTTTAATGCATATGGGAAATTCAATGTTATCATATTTTAATACCTCACTAAAATGAGGATAAGAAGATGTTCTGTTTATATTTTTGTTTTTTTTTATCACTTAGTGGATATATAAGTTGAAAGGTCAACATTTATAGGGGTAAAATTATTTATATTTACTTTTAAATGTAAAATTTCATATAACGCAAAACCAGAATCTCTTTCTTGAAATTCTTCCAATTTTTCTTAAATTTTATTTTTCACATTTTCAGTATACCAATTTCTTTTAGAGCAGTATTATTGTCAATAATTTCGTTTTTTGTAGAAAAATGTTTTTATATCAGTTTCCAAATTATGTGGTTTAATAAACATTGCGGAAAATATAATATCAACTTTTAATAGATTTTTTTTAATTCCTTTTTTATCTGAATTGAAAAACTTTTATATGCTTTATTTAAAAAAATTGTTGGACCTTTAATATTTAAGTTTATAATAGCACCTGTTCATATTCGTTCCTGAAAACACGATTCAATATCGTGCCATAATAAATTTTTTTTAATTATTTTTAAATAGAGCAGAACGACTAAATTTTATTCTTTTTTGATTTTTAAAATTTTCCTTTAATTTGTTAAATAAGTTAAACTTGATTCAATTTTTGAAAAATTTGCAATACATTTTGATTTACTTCTTTTGACAGTTATTAATTAATTTTATTATTTTATTTAAATATTTTATCCAAAAGTAAAAAAGTATAAATACAAATTTATCATCTTTTTTTAATTAATCTGCTTATCTGCTCGATTTTATGTAGCACTTTAATGACCAACTGATCAAGAGTCTGTAAGCTAATTTCAGAATTAACATTCATTTTTATAATGAAGTCTATTAGAATAGTTGAATAGGGATCTAGGTATATACATGTTGTTGCAGTGAATTAGATTTTATTATAATACATAAGATAATTTCAGTGAATCCAAAATAATAAAGTTAACAAATTAACCCACAATTAAAGAAATAAGTTTTTACACCTTATATAAAAAATATATTCTATTTACAAATTAAGTAATCATTTCTCTGCGTAGTTGCATATGTAAATGTAAGAATGGTTTTGTTCTTATACAATAGGAGAGGTTTGAGTTTTTTGTATTATTCCATTTAAACATTTCATAAGAAATATATTTATCTTAAAATTGATATTTTTTCAAATATAATATGTTTGAAACTAAATTTCCTAGTTTATTTACCCTCCCATTAAAACAAGAATCCACATCTTCCCAAACTAATTTTCTTTTCAACAGACCCTTGTTATTTTTTAAGTGCAATTTAAAACGTAATAAAGTGTTTTTAAAATTGACAAATTACTTTCTATTAAAGTTTTTGCATATACCATAAAAAAATCAGTAACTTTCAAAGAAAATCAACATAAATTAAATAGAATTTTGCATATAGACAAGCTCGAAAAAGTGACTGTCAAAAATATTATCTAGACAGACTTGGTTTTGAAAAAAAAAATTAAAGAATGTGAAAGTGTACTTGAAAAAATTCTAAATACAGAACACAGATATAAAATATACCATGAAAGAATAAATATATTAAATAAGTAAAATAAGTTTAAAAAATAAGTAAGTTCCTGTTAAATAAATATAAGTTGATTCATGACAACTAAAGCCATTTTTAACGGAAAATTAATTTTATCTTTTACCAATACCAGGATTGTAGATGGTGTCGTAGACATTTGTTTTTTTTATTTTAAAACTTTTTAATTAGAAAAAAATATATTTATATATAGAACTATCAAAATGTAAAAAACTAACTCCGCATCGCAGTCGTTCAGTTAGAATTTATGTAACATCGTAAGTATTTTATTTCGGGAACACAGTGAAAAAAAAGTATACAAATATTATTATTTACTTACCCAAAAAAAAAATTAAAAATATTTACTAAAATTACACGTATCACTATTATCTAACTAATCCAAATAATTTATTTTAAGATTTGGTTGTTTTATTAATATTTTGTTTTGAACTATTTCCATTTCATCTTCCTCGAATAGTTACTTTTGAAATTTTATTCACTTTTTTGTTTTATAAAGTTTGTGAATATAAATATTTGATAATGTTGATGATCCCTGATTGGGAATGAAATTCGTTTTAAGTAAAGTAGGAAATTTAGCTTCAAACTTATTGACAGGTCTCTGATTAAAAACAAAATTAGTTTTAAACATTTTTTTTTTGTCAAATCACTTTTACTGTACTGTGTTAATGGATTATATTTTATTAATCGATCGTGTAAAATTAAACAATATGCACTAGTATTTTCTGGAACTGAAGAACTTGTTTCAAATTCTATACGAATATCAACAAACGAATAGACAGAAAACTGATACCAAACGCAAACTCTGGACGAGTATAAATACAAATTTATCATTGAAAAAAAATTTCAGATTTTGACGTAGACGACGATCAAAGTACTCATTATTTTCGAATGAAATTTTCAACAAAATTTGCTATGTTACATATTGCAATACCACGTCCACAGTAAATGCTTCTTTATCTTCTATCATAATTACGAGCATAAATAGAAATATGCAACGTGATTTGTATTTGATAACTGAAAATAAAAATGCAAAGGTCGTGAACGTGACCTATATTTGATAAAACATGTTTTTGGTGCAACGTGACTTATCTTCTGGAACATTTTACATATACATGATTATACCATGCTACTTTGTGTATGTGTCTGTGTTGTCAATAGAAATGACGCGAAGGATTGATAAGAGTTTTGTATATAAATTATCATGCACACACCGAACCTGTCGAGTACATCGCTCTTGTCATTATATCACTTTCAAGTGAGGCGGTCCGAAAAACTGAAATTGTAAGTAGATTACTTAAAACAAAAGAAGATTACCAAACGCATGTTCGTTATCTAAATAAAACAATTGCCATTATTAAAAAATGTTTAAAAAATAGTTCATGTGTTCGTAGTTATAATAGAGTGGAAAGTAATTTGTCAATTTTAAAAACACTTTTTATTACGTTTTAAATTGCACTTAAAAAATAACAAGGGTCTGTTGAAAAGAAAATTAGTTTGGGAAGATGTGGATTCTTGTTTTAATGGGAGGGTAAACTAGGAAATTTAGTTTCAAACATATTATATTTGAAAAAATATAAATTTTAAGATAAATATATTTCTTATGAAATGTTTAAATGGAATAATACAAAAAACTCAAACCTCTCCTATTGTATAAGAACAAAACCATTACTTACATTTACATATGCAACTACGCAGTAAAAATGATTACTTAATTTGTAAATAGAATATATTTTTTATATAAGCTGTAAAAACTTATTTCTTTAATTGTGGGTTAATTTGTTAACTTTATTATTTTGGATTCACTGAAATTATCTTATGTATTATAATAAAATCTAATTCACTGCAACAACTTAAAAAAATATGTATATACCTAGATCCCTATTCAACTATTCTAATAGACTTCAGTCCATGATAAAAATGGATGTTAATTCTGAAATTAGCTTACAGACTCTTGATCAGTAGGTCAGTAAAGTGCTACATAAAATCGAGCAGGTAAGCAGATTCATTAAAAATAGATGAATATTTATTTTGGATAAAATATCTAAATAAAATAATAAAATTAATTAATAACTGTCAAAAAAAAGTAAATCAAAATCAATTGCAAATTTTTCAAAAATTGAATCAAGTTTAACTTATTTAACAAATTAAAGGAAAATTTTAAAAATCAAAAAAGAATAAAATTTAGTCGTTCTGCTCTATTTAAAAATAATTAAAAAAAAATTATTATGCCACGATATTGAATCGTGTTTTCAGGAACGAATACGAACAGGTGCTATTATAAACTTAAATATTAAAGATCCAACAATTTTTTTAAATAAAGCATATAAAAGTTTTTCAATTCAGATAAAAAAGGAATTAAAAAAAATCTATTAAAAGTTAATATATTTTCCGCAATGTTTATTAAGCCACATAATTTGGAAACTGATATAAAAACATTTTTCTACAAAAAACGAAATTATTGATAATAATACTGCTCTAAAAGAAATTGGTATACTGAAAATGTGAAAAATAAAATTTAAGAAAAATTGGAAGAATTTCAAGAAAGAGATTCTGGTTTTGCGTTATATAAAATTTTACATTTAAAAGTAAATATAAATAATTTCACCCCTATAAATGTTGACCTTTCAACTTACACAGAAATACCTCAATTTCTTAAAAATACAAAGGAATTATTAACATTAAAAATAATGATCAATATTGTTTTTATGGTCAATTGTATGTGCTTTATATCCAGTAAGTGATAAAAAAAAAACAAAAATATAAACAGAACATCTTCTTATCCTCATTTTAGTGAGGTATTAAAGTATGCTAACATTGAATTTCCCATATGCACTAAAAATATATTAAAACTTGAAATATTAAATAAATTATCAATTAACATTTTCACTACAAAAAAAAATCTCAAATTGTTCCACTGTGTTCAAGTCAACAAAATTATTCTCCAAAAATAAATGTATTAATGATTCCTTGTAATAATAAAATAGATCATTTTAATGATGAGAATAACTATACAAATATATATATCATTTTGCTTTAATTAAAGATCTATCACGTGTATTAAACCAACAAATGGGAAATATAAGTCACAAAAAATTGTTTTGTGAAAGATGTTTAAATCACTTTAAAACTGAAGAAAATTTTCAAAAACATTTAATTTGTTGTAAAACTATGAATAAAACCAAAATAACTTTACCATCTGATAACAATATTTTAAAATTTACAAATTTTAAATTTAAACAAAGAGTTCCTTTTGCAATTTATGCCGATTTAGAAAGTATTTTAGAGAAAATAAATCTAAACACAATTAATTCAAAGTCTACTACTACTACAATATATCAAGAACATAAAGCTTTCAGCATTACATATTCTTTTAAATATAATAATTCTTTATCATATTTTAAAATATTTACAGGAAAAGATTGCATTGAATGGTTCGTAAAAGAACTTGAGAATATTGCATACCAAGTTGACAAAATTTTTAAAAATATAATTCCAATAAAACCTTTAAACAAAGAAGGATTACATACATTTTATTATGTATCTCATTGTTTTATTTGTAAAAAACCATTTGCATTCGATGAAAAAAAAGTTTGAGATCATTGTCACTTTCGTGGTGCTACTCATTCATCTTGTAATTATCTTGACCTTTTGTTATCTGCGAAACTGACCCCATGACACTTGTATTATTCCACAATCTCTCTCCGGCTACGATAGTTATTTCTTAATTAAAGCACTCTTAATGTAAAGGAAAAAAATTATTTTATTACCCATTAATGAAGAAAGATATATTTCTTTTACAAAATATATAGAAAATACAAATATTAATTTTAGATTTCTGGATTCTTATAGATTTATGTCTTCCAGTATTAACAATTTATCCTCTCACTTACCTAATGATAAAAAAATATTCTTAAAAGTTTTTATACATCAAATAAAGAATTTGAATTACTATCACGTAAAGGAGTTTTTTCCATATGGATATTTAGATTGTTGGGAAAAATTAAGACACAACATTACCGAAAATAGAATCTTTTTATAGTTCCATTAGTGGTAAAAATATTTCACAAGATGAATATTGTTTTGCTCAAACCGTTTTTGGAATACTTTTAATATCAACAATTTACAAGAATATGCAGAATTATACCTTGGGCTGATATTTTTGAAAACTTTAGAGATATGTGTCTAAAACATACGAACTAGATGCATTGTGGACCTATACAGTTCCAGGTTTAACTTATCAAATTGTTTTGTCACAAGGTATCGAATTAGAACTAATACTAACTGACATTGACATGCTTTTATTTATCGAAAGATGTATTCGAGGAGGTATATCTCAATGTTCGAATAGATATGGTAAAGCTAATAATAAATATATGGAAACATCTTACGATTCAAAATTAACTCTATCTTATTTAATGTGGTTTGATGTCAATAATTCATATGGTGCAGCAATGAGTTTACCATTACCTCAAAAAAATTTGAAATGGAGTAATCCAAATAATTTTACACCTAATATTATTTTAAATATTGCTAACGATAGCGCCATTGGATATATATTTGAAGTTAATATAGAATATCCTAGAGACCTTTTTCAATTACATAAAGGTTTTCCACTTTGTCCGGAACATTTATGTCCACCAAAATCAAAACTTCCAAAACTGCTAACTACATTTTTTATTAAAAAAAAATTATGTAATTCACTATCGAAATTTAAAACAAGCTTTACAATTAGGATTAAAAATTATAGAAATAGATAAAGTATTAAAATGTGATCAATCACGTTGTTTAAAAAAAATATATTGATTTAAATACAAATTTACGAAAAGAAAATAAAAATGATTTTGAAAAATTCTTTTTTTAAGTTATTAAATAACGCATTCTTTGGAAAAACCATAGAAAACGTACGCAAACATAAATATATTAAGTTAGTAATAAGATGGAATGGTAGATTTGGAGCAAATTTTTATATTTCACAACCAAATTTTCATAGTTGTACTTGTATTTCTAATGACATTGTTCTTATCGAAATGTCACGATTAGAAGTAAAAATAAATAAAACCAATATTTGTAGGTTTTATCATTTTTTTTGGATCTGTCAAAAAAACGTTTCTTTATGACTTTCATTATAACTATATAAAA
This sequence comes from Kuschelorhynchus macadamiae, assembly GCA_030620095.1. Classification (NCBI taxonomy): domain Eukaryota; kingdom Metazoa; phylum Arthropoda; class Insecta; order Coleoptera; family Curculionidae; genus Kuschelorhynchus; species Kuschelorhynchus macadamiae. The sequence goes on along the minus strand of JAUTXW010000249.1, from coordinate 149,700 downwards.
CATAAAGTTGGATCTAATGCAAAACTTTTGTATACAGATACCGATTCTTTAAAATATCATTCTTTTTTCTCGTTGACGATATCCATCAACATATTACAGAAGATATTCATTTATTTGATACTTTAGATTATCCTTATAACAACGTATATACAGGGTGTTTCTTAATTGAGTGTCAATATTTAAAGAGGTGATTTTTGGGTCCATTTTAAGAAGAAAACTTCATATAAACATATGTCTTAAACGTTATAAATTTTGAGATACAGGGTGTTAAACTTTCAATAATTTCATAATTTTTCGAATACCAGTCTAGATATTGTAATGAAATTTGGTATAGAGGTACGCCCCTGTTTTTTTTTAAACAAAAATTATTTTTGAAATTCCCATTCATTTTTGAGCAAGTTTGATCCCTTGGTAATTTTGTGTTGGACGCACGGTTTTTGTTTTAAAGAATAAAAACCATTTCTCTGCATGGTCCAAACAATCCTGGTCATAAGACGGATATCACCATGCAGAGGAATATTATATTATTAAGCTCGAGAAATCAAATCTTGTCGAAAATAAATACTAAAAGTTTTCAAAAACAAACAAATGAATCAATAAAATTGCTTTATTTTAGAAAAATCAATGGCGTGAAAGTAATTACTATGTCCATTCTTATTAAAATCAGAAATCGCTTTATCTTAGTGAGAGATATTTGTAGATAATAGTATGTAGTCTTCAGCCACCAATCTAGGACCACCATATCAACGTTTTTCAGAAGTCTGTTCCTTCATAAATACTTTTTATAAATTTTATTAAAATAATATGACATTCTTCAACAATAACAAGTTATTCACAAAACTATACTAATACAACTAGGTACATAATTAATAATTTCAACAAAAATAATTAGGTTTTAACAAATTGACAGCACACTTTGTGAAACAAAATAAATGAAAAAATTAGATAAGTTGTTGAAAATGCCCACCACCTTGGAGAATACACGCTTCAGCCCTTTTCCTCATGTTGTCGCGAACTCTTTGAAGGATACCCTCGGTATTTCTGATAATATCGCAAGAATCTCTTATACGATCCTTCAGCTCCTCTACAGTGTTTACTGTTACTGTTTTATTTAAAAAAAGATCACTGGCGTACCATCAATGTCTTGGAAAATATGCAGGTCGGATTCCGTACGGACGCCACTGGTGAAAATAAAAAAAAAATGTTCTACATCAAAAAATTCCACTAGATGCATAGTACCTCTATACCAAATTTCATTACAATATCTAGAGTGGTATTCGAGATATTATCGAAAAATTATGAAATTATTGAAAGTTTAACACCCTGTATCTCAAAATTTACACCGTTTAGGACATATGTTTATATGAAGTTTTCTTCTTAAAATGGACCCAAAAATCACCTTCTTAAATATTGACACTCAATTAAGAAACACCCTGTATAATATGCCCTCAAAAAGTAAAAAAAATAGGATTAATGAAAGATGAACTAAATGGAACAATTATGTTAGAATTTATAGGTCTTAAATCTAAAACGTATTCTATAAAAGTATATAAAACACAAATGGAATCAGAAAAAGATATAAAAAAATGAAAAATCAAGGAATAGATTTAAAAGAAATTGATAATTTTATTTAAAATTATAACATTATTAAAAAAGCAAAGAGAATTAATAAACCTGCACTTAAAACAATAACTTTTGATGACTATTATCAACGTATTTTTAATAATACTTGTAATAATGTTAATCAAAAAACTGATTGTATCAAAATTACATAAAGTTTATACATTTAATCAGACAAAAGTTGCTCTAAATCCTTACGACGATAAAAGAATCGTCAATTACAAATATACAGATACCTTACCATGGGGATTTCCTTAAAACTAAAATTTACCTAATTCTGTTCGAATAAAGCACCTAGAACAAAAAGTAAACAACAATATTAAAAGTTTATATTCTAAAAAATTAAATATATCAAAAAATATTATAATAAATAGAATATACAAAAAAATCTGAAATCCATTCAAGATCGGGCCTAAGCTACAAATATGGAATCGAAGTCGGAGCGGGCATCATTGATCAAGAATGTATTTAAAGTTTTGTTTAATCATTCAAATATCGCATTTAAAATTTGTAAATCAGACAAAATTGCACAAATTATCATCAAAAAAAATCTATTAATTGCGCTTTTGTATCGACTAACAGTATTTTTTTTTTTGAGACATTAAGGGGAAATAAAGGTTTCGGATCATCTGATAATATTAAATAAAATATTAAAATATGTCATGTTTTTTTATTTAAAAAACCTATACTCATAACACACTATAACTACAAATTTGTATAAATCCAACCCGAATTTATATTAAAAAAAGTACTTCAAGATGCAGAAAAACAAGACATCAAGGGAGGATTCTATGAACTTCAATTGCAAAAAGTTAAATATCCAGACACTTATTTAGTGGAAAAAGTGTTAAAACGTAAAAACAATAAAGTATTTGTAAAATGGTTAGGTTTCAGTGATAAGCATAATAGCTGGATAGATAAAAATAATGTAGAGTGACTTAATAAAATAATTTTGTTTCATGTACGTTTTATTTATTATATATTATTTACATGTTTTCTACAAATAATGTATTTATCTTCAAACAGAAAAACAGTATTTATAACTATATAACAACTTGGTGTTTGATAATGCACAATGCCAAGTAGTGCCATATGGATCCTTATGAAAGTGACATTCGGGAACTTTCTTAAACTTGCTTAGCTTCGGTTCACTCTCAAGAGGTATTTTAAAAAAATTTTCCGCACTTATAAATTTTCTTAGAAAATTCACCTTTTCATCTCCTTTGACGTATATGTTTGGGGCATCATATCTTTTCATCACATGTTCTAAGACATTTGCTATTTCGTTCAAATCTACTAAACCAGACTCCCATATTAGACCATGATATGAGTTTTCGAGATAAGATATCGTTTTTAAATCCTGGCCTTTTAACATGCTTTTGTTATAAGGTGGTTTGAAAAGAAAATTTGAACAACGTGTTCCATCATACACAGCTAGTTCTTTTGGAATAAATCCAGAGGCACAATTAAATCCCTGGATATCAAGACACAAAATTGAATTTTCTCCTGCTATAGTTCGAGTTACGAGACACTACTGACGCCTAGTTCAATCTACTTTCTTTTATAAATAAAACTCTACCACTTTTTTTAAATTATTGTTCTTTTGGTGAGTAAAAATCACGTGAATTTACATCACACCCACTAAGTAAAACTGAAAACAAATAAAATAAACCATAGTAGTTTTTTTACATTTTAATTTCAATATTTTTGTACTGTTCTATTTTGACATTAAAATCATAGACCTAATACTATTTACACCAAATACATAATTCGCTAAACAAGCATCACAAAATTTTAATAACTTTACTCTATGTTTTAAGTGTTTATTAATATTTTTTTTCAACTGAACAATTACATCTTTGGCATAAAAATTGTATTCATTTATACAAGGCTTATATATATATATATATTAATTATGTGTGCTATACATATTTTTAATCACCTGGTATACGTTATTATTCTAAACAAATATTATTTATTAAAACATTATTATTGATCATCTCAATACTACACAAAGATCTCCTTATCTACATCCTCGACCTTTTCTTATCTGCGAACCTGACCTTTAGTCTTACGTCGTCGAAAATGAAAACAAGCTATTCTCGGTATTTTTCCAAAAACTAATATTTTACGTATTTATTCAAACATTGCTCATCTCAATACTACACAAACATATCTCCTTATCTACATCCTCGACATTTCTTATCTGCGAACCTGACCTTTAGACTTACGGCGTCGAACACATTAATGAAAATAAGCTATTCTCGGTATTTTTCCAAAAACTAATATTTTACGTATTTATTCAAACATTGCTCATCTCAATACTACACAAACATCTTCTTATCTACATCCTCGACCTTTTCTTATCTGCGAACCTGACCTCTAGTCTTACGTCGAACATATTAATTTTAATTAACAGAAAAACAACTCTCGGTATTACGGAATTCGGCGAGGCGACGCTCTTGTGATGACGTGAGGCTCGGCGAAGCTCGCTTCTTGGAATTTTTTTTGAAAAATAACACCTACCTGTGCAAACCAGGTGTCACGCTTAAGACAGGTGCACAAAAGGTGACAGGTAAACACTTCTTGCAGGCAGGTGAGCCGAAGAGCTCCTGGGACCGATATGTATATATATATATATATATATATATATATATATATATATATATATATGTAGCGGTACGTGGAACAAACTAACATGCGAATATCAGCAAGAGTGGAAGAGCATAAACTCAGCGTCAGAAACAAACCTCAGCTTTATGCCTACATCATCAGGAAACCGGCCATAAAGTAAATTTCGATGGGTAGGGAGATTGCCAATATAGAACATTATAAGACCAGAATAATCCGAGAAGCCATAGAAATTGAAAAACAAGGTGATTTGAATAAAAGGGACGAATCATTAAAACTACCAGCAGTATGGAAGACAATAATCGACAAATCTAAAATCGCAAAAACTCACGCGCAATTAGCGCAAAAACAACAGCACAATCCGGAAAACATAAATAACGACCAACGGCTGCGCAGATATAACCTTCGGCCCCGGGTGGGGGTATAAAAGGAAGCGTCGCAGTCACCAACCCTTCAGTCTCTATTCGAACGCGAGAAAGAAAGCTTCGAAAATGTCAAATGTGATTTTGGCGAAACGTCAGCAAAACTGTTCTTTTTTCAGAACGATAGTAGTGAACGGCTGTACACCCGGAATAAAAACACACACACACATATATATATATTTAGGAATATACGTTTCTGGAACCTTTAACTATATTCTTATGGAATTTTCTAATGGATATAAGATAATATCGCTTGACGTAGTTTCTCTATACACCAACGTCCCAATACAACTCGCTCTAGATATTATAAGACAAAAATGGAACCTTATCAAACAGTTTACTGACATAACTCTGAAAGAATTCCTGTCAGCAACTGAGTTAACATTAAAGTTTACTTACTTCTCATATAACAACACATACTATAAACAAACTGAAGGATGGAAGGAAGGATTTTTTATCGATATGTGGATGACTGTTTCACTGCAGTTCCGGAAAACATGTGTGACGATATTCTAAAATCATTCAATTCTTACCATCCTAAAATTCAGTTTACCATTGAAATAGAAAATAATCAAAAAATTAACTTTTTAGATATGACCATCCATCGTGAAAACAATTCTATTAAAACAGAGTGGTATACCAAAACCACCTGATCGGGCCGATATTTGAATTTTTTATCAAACCATCCAATGTCCCAAAAAAAATCGGTCGTAATTGGACTTGCAGATCGTGCTATAAAACTGAGTGACACAATATACAGAGATAAAGCAATAAATAAAGCAAAAAATATTCTAATCAAAAATAGTTACCCATCTAAACTCATTAATTCTATCTTTAAGTCACGACTGCAACATCTCATAAACAATCCCCTGCTACTACAAAAAAACAGAAATAAAAACAATTACTTGTCACTCCCGTATATAAATGGCCTATCTGAAAATCTACAAAAACTTTTTAATAAATATGATATATCAGTTCAAAGGTCATAATCTATTGCAACAATATTTCAGCTCACTAAAATGTAAAACCAATAAAAATAAAAAATCTCATACAATATACGAAATTCCAAGTAACAACTGCCCTAGTGTCTACATTGGTCAAACCTCCCAATACTTACAAAATAGATTAAATGGACACAAATATGATAAAAAAAAATAAAACAGCCTTAACTAATCACGAACAGCAATTATCACATTAATTTAATTTTCAAGAGACTACGATACTTAAAACTGAAAAAAAAACCAACAGAAAAGGAAGTTCTTGGAAATGATATATATTAAAAAAAACAAAAATAGTATCAACGATAAAACATTAAAAATGTAAGTAAAATATATAACAACTTAATTGTGTAACATAAACATCAACGAACGTTCAAACGAAAAAAAAAGCATCAAAACAAATAAAATCAGTACGAATCGCTTCTTACTCCAATATAAATTTAGTACCATTTTAACTATTCGTATACTTGTTTACGGTTAAGTTAATTGTAACGAACTGTGGTGTATGGAAATATGTTAAAATGCCGACATTTAAATCTCGGATAATGTTTTAATTTCTAGGTAAGCCGAAAAAAATTACTCTTTTTTATTCTGGTTAAAAAATTTAATTATCGTAATTTTCTGTGCCGTGACTTATCTATATATCCCATTACAGACAACTGATGAAGGATGTTTGTTTAGCCGTTTCAAACTAAAGGGCATATACAAGAGCTTCTGAAATCTTCTTTATTCTAGCCATTCTTAAAGCCTGGTTGGTATCAGGATCACGAAGGCCTTCAATAAAACTGCTTACGGCCAACTTTTGCTTGATCTCTTCAGGGTAGGGTGGATAAGTCAAGTTAATAAGTCGCACAATATCTGCCTCATACTCTTGAAGACTTTCGTTACATTTATGCCTTCGACATTGAAGTTGGACTTTATAAACCTCCACTAAATGTGCTTCATCATAACGCATTTCTAGATGGCTTACGAATGTCCCAAAGTCATTCTGTTTATCTTTGGGTATGTTCCTTAACACCTCCATAGCCTCTCCACGCAGAGAACAAACTAGTGCTCGCGCCTTTTCGGGTAAGTAACCCATGGCACTTTACCATCAAACGTAGGTAGTTTTATCACATGTGATGAAGAGACAAAATCGGATTTTAACTCACATTGTTTTACAAACTGTATATGGGATCGTAGACTTTGGACTTCCTGCTGCATTTGGTCATGAATCTCCTTAACTTGCTTTTGTACCTTCTTCTCCATTTGTCCCATTTCCTCTTTTACATCTTCCTTAGTCATTTTCAATTCAAATAACATTTTTGTAGTTATTTCTTCTTGTTTCTTCTTTATGTCTTCTTGGTTTTTCTGCATGTCATTATGCATTGCAATAATCAGGTTCATCAAAGAATCCAAATTTGCTGGCATCATTATTGCTACTAGTAGAAATTACTTTCTTACTTCTTTAACTTCAACTGGATCCTAATCCAGCTTCCGACACCAAATGTTCCGGATTGGCCGGTACACAAACACGTAGTTTCTGAATGCACTCCTTTTATTTAAAACACAGGTTACGGGTATCAAAGGTACACAATGGTTATACCTAACATTCGTAACTAAGGTAGCTTTAAACTTGTCAATATCAGGTTGTTAACACTTCGAAATCTCAATTACAACTAAATCAAAATGTGGCCTCGCAGCGCGCTTATATTGACTTTAAAAAAGGATTGAATGATCTAGAAAATTCTAGAATAATCTAAATACTACAGGGTGAGAAGAATTAAGTCCAACAGAAGATGCGAGAACGATTTTTGACACTATCATAGTCGTTACATGGATAAAAATTAAGATAAGTCTACTTCAATAAAATAACAAATAAATAAATTCATCTAAATCTTAACAAATCTATAACTAGGGCTAAATTCGCAAAAATATATATATATATATATATATATATATATATATATACATATATATACACATATATAGGTGTTGAAATCATCCTCGATATCGCTTGTAATTATATTTATGTCTGTTCATTTCTCTTCCCCATATTATGTATTTCTAAAATTGTTTATATCATAAAACATGTTTTCTTTCTTGGGTTCCAGGCAATTCTACTACGGATATTATCGGAAAATAATGTTATATTATTATTAACAAATATTTTTACAAGTTTTGTTTCCTTCTGTCAGTTATTGAATAAATAGATAAGTCTATTCACATCCATATAATCATAAACAAATACACTATTTCGTTTAAATTCCAGCTTTATCTTTAACAAATTATTCTTCCCATTTTTTTTTCTAAGTATATCTAATACTGCCACTGAAGTCTATAGAATTTGATGGTGATCTATAAAGTAAAACACCAATGAATATTTGCGCGTGGTCATGAATTTTCACGTATATTATTTCAATATTTTCTAAAGAACTTAATAATATAGGAATTTTTCTATGAATTTTTCTTTAATCACCAGTCAAAAAAATTGTCTAAAAATAATTGTATCAAAAAGCATTTAAAGTTGTCTAACAGTATGAGATATTCATCAAAAAGCTTATACATACTTCTTATATTGCGATGAAAGAATTAAAAAAAAAAACATATTTTGGTTTATTTGAAAAATTCATCTTCATGAACAATATTCTGTAAAGCTTCAAAATTCGCAATTTATTTTTTATTTAAAAAAAAACTTGACCGATCAATTTGCTCAAACAGCAATTTTTGTTTCTCCTCACTTAGATAGTTCTACATGATATAAACTAACAGTTTATATCATCTGTTGATGAGAGAACGTAACAAGTTGTAGTGTAGTGTGGTTAGAACTCTTGTATTTTGATCTGAAAAATAATAAGTAAGACAAAAAAATGTGTAGTACCTGTAAAAATTTAGTTCGGCATTTCCATGGGAGTTGTCATTGGATTGAATATAACAAAGTAATATAATAACATATTTTTCAAAATTTTGAAATCCCATTTCAGGCATTTTTGAAGCGAAGGTATTATTATTAGGACAACATTTAAATAATACTTATTAATTATTATTTATTTTTATCAAGGTAGGAATAAGCTTTATTTAAAATATTAATAATATATAAAGTACCCCATTCAAAAAAAGCCAAATATTTAAAAATAGATAAAAACCTAGAAAAATCTAATAAGCTGCTGCATTCTATGCAAAAAAAGATCTTAAGTTTTTTTTTAATTTTCGATAAGTTAAGAACTAAGCGAGATACGAGGAACGCCTCAAAATTAATTTTTTTAATATTACACCCTATATCTCAAAAACGAAGCGAGCCGTGAAAATTGTTATAATATTGTAATTTTTACATAAAAAGTGGCACAGAACAGTAGTTATTTAAGGAGAGAAGCCCCTCCTCCTCCGCATTATGCATCTACTACGGCAAAAAAGGCGTTAGTGCCGATTTTTTGTGAACATTTCATAGATAAAATATTTTGTATTTTTCAAAGTTATGTGATAGTTCGTACGGTATTAGACATAAAAAATACATTATGTTATTTTTGTTATTACATACATCAATTGTCTCTTGGAAATTGTTTTACAACTTAATTCTATGATTAAAAAAAATATTGTTGAAGAGAACTTGCAAACAACTTATTCTAATAATATCATCCCAGAAGTTAATTATTATTTTAGAGGACAATAATTGTAATCGTATTGACGAACCAACTGACGAAATTTTAGAAGACATGTTTAAATTTAAAGATTACTTGATTATAGGATCTTCAAAAAAATATCATATCAATATCTCTTCTCAGAATTCTAATTCAAATTCAGCAGGCGTTGTATTTAAACCAGAATTAGTAACTGAGGGATTAAGCAACTGGGGACCGATTGAGAATCTCTCAGAAACTAATTCTGATTTAGATATATTACAATTTAATGAAGACGAACTTTTAGAGGTTCAGTCACAAAATTTAGGAGGCATGACGAAATCGAAAAACTATTTAGGTATATTTTCGGCGGACAATCACGATAGTTCAGATTCAGAAGATTTTTATTTTAATATTGATACCATACCTTGCCTTAACAATTTGCAATATTTAAACGATACCGAAAATGTTTCAGGTTGTTTCTAAAGAACCCACTCTCTGTGATAATAGGTCACCTTCTGGTTCGGATTTCCCAGTTGGTCGAAACAATTGCATTTTTTTAAATAATTCACCTCCGAATTACCCTTCTGTTTTATCCCAAATTGTAAAAAATTATCAGGATTCGGATAGTGATATCACTTGCGGGCAGAGAAGTCCAATTTTTCTCCAAGGGTTTCAGTATAGTGATATTTCTCAGACAGAATTTAGGCCTAATGAAAATACAAAGTTGCAACTATGTTCTCCAGAACCAAAAATACCTGAGCAATTTTATTTTCGTAGGACAAATTTGACGCAAACAGACATACGATGCGTCAAAAAAATTCATTTTGGCATTAAAAAAAAACTAAAAGGAGAGAATCACGGACTACTTTGACAAAATTAAAATCTTTTGGCTTTTGTTTAAACAACTTGTTTGACTCACAATTTAAAAATAATTCCATCGATAAGGAAGAGGAAATTTGGAATAGAATTAAAGCTATATTTGATGGGTGGGCAATGGATTCAAAAATATTCACACATTTTTGTATCGCCCCCTCTCCCCTATAGCCTTTTTTAAAATCCTATTTAAGTTTTGTTCCTACAGTTTTAACTCAGTACGTAAGAAACCTAATGACAGCTTCCCAAAAAGAGAAGTAGTTAAGGCATATTTTTTTACTTTAGCCCAAAATGAATCTTAAATGTTTAAACTGTAACAATTTTTTTACTAGAAGAGACAATTTAATTCGCCACTTAAAAAATAAGTGTGCAAAAATATCAGCAAGAGGCAAACAACAACTAGAAGTTTTGGAAAATTTATCGAAACAAAGACTGAAAAAGAAAGAAGGTAAGAGTTTATGTTTTATAGTATATTCTACATTTTTTTTACACCTGGCAACACAAAGCAATACATTGTTTGCACTTCGAAACAATCTTGGATACTTCAGGTATTGACTTTCCTATAGCTTTACAGGGCGTAGAAAAATTTGAAAGACAGAACAATATATCTATTAATATTTATTTTTTGGAAAAAATTAGAAAAAACTTTAGGTTTAGTTATGAAGTAATAAGCCCTCTACATTACTGAAAATCTGAAAAACCAAACCATATTAATTTATTATTAATTAGTGATGATGATGGGAATTTTCACTACTGTTATATTTCTGATTTAAGTATCTTAATATCAAGTCAAGTTTCAAAACATAATGGAAACAAATATCTATGTGATGGATTTCTTCAGTATTTTAGTTCAGAAGACTAGTTAACTAGACATAATACTTTTGACTGCGATTTTGTAAGAATAAATTTACCATCAAAAGATTACAAAGAAGACAAATTTGGGAAAAACGTACCGGGACATATTCTTAAATTTGAAAATATTCAAAATCAAAAGGAAGTTCCTTTTGTCATATATGCAGATTTTGAATGTGTACTTAAACCTTTTGATAGTACCGATAATGTAGAATTATGTTTAGATAAAACTTACACTGTAAAAAAATTTGAACATGTCCCTTATTCATTTGCGTATTATTTAAAATTTTTGATGATAATGTTTCAAATCTAGAATTATACAGAGGACCTAATTGTGCTCAAGTGTTTATAAATTTTCTAGAAAGAGGATGTTCATTACTTATATATTAGGTATTTAGGAAACTTTAAAAAAATGGAAAAATTAACTGAACTAGAAAAATTGAGCTATTAGTATTCAATTAACCAGAAAATATAGAGGAGTTGCACATTCCTTGTGCAACTTAAATTATAAACAACCACATTTTAGTCCAGTCATATTTCATAATTTAAAAAATTACTATTCCCATTTATTTATAAAAAATATATGCCACAGTCAAGAGCAATTGTCCGTAATAGCAGAAAATAAAGAAACATATATTTTCTTTCAGAAACATATAGAAGTAGACAATTATTATGACCGAAACTTGGGATTAAAAAAAAGCATATACATTTAAGATTTCTTGATTCTTTAAAATTTTTACCTCATTCACTTGCAAAATTATCTGAAAAGCTAAGTGATAATCAATGTAAAGTGGTTCATAAATATGTTACTAATATTGAAAAATTTAAATATATTTGACTCATGGGGGGATTTCCATACAGTTACATTGAAGACCTTACAAAATTAAATAAAAAAGCATTACCTAAACCAGAGAAGTTTTATAATGACTTGACGAATGAACATATTAGCAAAGAATATGAAAGGGCAATAAAAGTGTGGAAATTATTTAACTGTAACACCCTAGGTGATTATTCTGATATTTATCAAAATTTTAGAAAAACTTGAACACCTATGAATTAGACCCGGCACATTATTATACATTTCCTGGTTTGAGTTTTGATTCTTCTTTACGCTATACAGGCGTTCAATTAAAACTTCTGACGAACCCTGATATGTTAAATTTTTTTAAAAGTAGTGTGCGAGGTGGTGTTAGGACTTGCGCATGTAGAAAAGCCGTATAAAGCCAATAACTAATTTCTTTCTGATTTTGATCCTTTAAAATCTACTAATTTTATTATGTATGTCGATGCTACCAATCTTCATGGATACGCAATGTCTCAATATCTTCCACAGAAAAATTTCATATGGCTTTCAAAATCAGAAATAGACAATTTAGATATTACAAACCTTTCCGACACTTCTGAGAAAGGCTATGTCGTTGAAGTTGATTTAAAGTATCCCACTGACCAATGACTTTTTGTCCTGAAAATTATAAACCCCCCCAATTCTAATTGCACAAAGTTAATAACAAATTTAAAAGATAAAGTAAAATATGTAATTCATTCTACACTTTTAAAACAGCGCATTGAACATGGATTGAAATTAACTGGGGTACATAGAGTTTTAGGATTTACTCAGTCACCATGGTTAAAACCGTATATCGATTTAAATACAAAACTACGCAATGAGTCTAAAAATGAATATGATAAAAATAATTATAAATTAGCAAATAACAGTATATATGAAAAAACTATGGAAAATGTCGAAAAAAGAATTGACATAAGGTTAGTTACACAGTGGTTAGAAAATCACAGAAAAGATTTCGCAAAAAATCTAACTGCCAAACCGTATTTAAGAAAGCAAAAAGTTTTAGTAGAATATATTAAGCCAATTTACGTAGGATTTTCAATTTTAGATATTTCAAAAACTATAATGTATGAATTTTTTTATAACTTTTTGAAGCCTCTTTATGAAAATAAAGTTAAATTTTTGTACACTCACACAGACTCTTTCATATTACAAATACAAACGCAAAATATGTATGAAGATTTAAAACGTAATATAGAAAAATTTGACACATCAAATTATAAACCTAATATTACTCATGAAATGCCAATAACCAAATCTATAGTAGGGAAGTTTAAAGATGAATATGCTGGTGAACCCATAAAGTGTTTTATGGCACTTCAGCCAGAGCATATTGTGTCAAAACCGAGAGTGACACTCTTAAAAAGCCCAAGGGAATTAAAACGAGTAGTATTTAAAAACAATTAGATTTTGTTCATTACAAAGATGTTGTTGAAAATAGCTCAAAAACCTTCTGTATAACGTATTTATTTAAATCTCGTTTACATACAATTTACACTGAATTAGTAAGTAAATTGACCTTAAGTTCTTCTGATGATAAAAGATTTAAAATTCCTAACAGCTTCGACACACTTGCGTGGGGTCATCAGGATATTCCTTTTTACGAATGGTCAATGAACCATGAAGACCTTTCAAATTTGTAAATTCAATTTTCCCTTCCTCTTTTAATTTTCAAGGTTACAGGTTATATTAAATATCAGAAGAACTCGTAGTCAGTTTTCAGTTGTTTCTGTAACTGCTTTAGTACTTGAAGTAAATATGTGTTTAGAAAGCTTTAATTTTTGATGATATTTACAATTTCTATAGAAATTATGAAAAACGACTTTCCTCATTTAAAAATTGGAAGGGAAAATTGAAACCAGAAGTGTTAGCAAGAGCAGGATTTTACTACACTTAATATAATGATAATTACAGATATTTTTACTGTGGTGCAGAAATATTTGAGTGGACATATGATGACCGTCCTATTGATGAACATTATAAATATTTTAAAACTTGCGACTTGGCTGTATGTTTGTGGTTTTCGAAAAGTAGAAAAAACAAAGAAAAATATGTATTTAAATGTACAGGGTGGCCATTTTATGGTGATACAGTACCTGATCTAGAAAACGGTAATAGTTACGACAAAAAATTAAATACAAAAGTTGTTGGGATTCAATTAAGTTTTTATTTTATTTCACTTTTGCTTATACAGGGTGTTTCGTTTTGACGTGACACATGTCAACTTTCTTAATTTAAATGGGATACCCTATATATTATTACATATTTCGATTCTACTGTTAATTTGCAAAAGTTTTTATAATAACATCTATATTTGAATTCTTTATCGTTTCTGAGTAAATTGAGTTTTTAGAATTTTTTTTTAAAAAAACATTTTTAAAAAAAAAATTTTTTACCTATTAAACTTTAATGGAACTGACTAATATCCTTAATATAATATAATAATTACTAAGGGTTCAATTCAACGAGTTTCCATGCTGGTCTTACCAATTCATATACAGGGTGTTAAAAATTGAGAGCAAAACAAACAGAACTTTAAATGTAAAAATCTCCTGTTTTTTAAATGGAACACCCTGTATATTTTTATTTCATCTGATTCAGCGTTCAATTACCTATCATTACTCATATATATGTCCTATACCTAAAATGAACAGTTTCGATTTTATTAGCCGTTTTCTGATTTGACTATTTTTTTTAATATAAGTAAACAGATGAAGTGGGCTAAAATTACCGTAAACTAAGCCGTATTCTTATTTCCTTAACACAGATAGCGACTATTAATAATGCTAGAAAATACAAATAAAAGCGAAATATTATGTAATTTATGTTCTTATTATTTAATGTTTACGAAAATAAGGAAGAGACAAAAAAATATCTTGTGCCACACGCTATAACTAATAACTGAGTATTAAACATGATTAAAACAGATTATAAAAAATTTTCAATATGGCCACCGTCCATTGCGATACATGAAGTGTAAATAGCCTCCATTTTTCGAATAGCGTTCCTTACCGAATTAGATGCATTAAAATTATTGATCTCTACCCTGATTTTTATTTTTAACTCATTTCTATTATTAGATCTATTTTTATAAACTTTATTTTTAGTGCACCCCACAAAAAAAAGTCTAAAGGGCTTAAATCAGGGCTTCGTGGTGGCCAGGATATTAAACCATGTCTTCCTATCCACAATGGAAAATGTTTATTAAGGAAATTTACTACCGGTGCAACCGTGTGGTAAGGGGCGCTATCCTGCTGAAAAATGATATTTTCTCGAATATTTGCTGGCAAGTCGTTGATAAGGGGCATAATTTCATTCCTAAGCAGCTCCAAGTATATTTCGCCATTTAACGACCTGTCAAAAAATATTGGTCCGATAATACGGTCGCAAATAATTCCGCACCACACATTTACGGTTTGACGGCCTCGTTTTTTAATTGCTTTTATTAAATGTTTATTAGTTTGAGACCAGTAATGAGTGTTTTTCCGATTAAAAATACCCGCCGTATTAAATCAGGCCTCATCAGTCCAAAGCACTTTAAAAAAAACACATTTTCGAACTGCTGGTCCATAATATCACAACAAAAGTCAATCTTTCATTAAAGTCTAATTGTGATAATAATTGAGGTAGAAGAAATTTATAAGGATGATAACCATTCACCTGCAGTGTTTTTTGAATACTTCCTCTACTGACACCTGCAATGTCTGTCAGCACCTCTTTGGGATCTTTCATCATCTTCCTCGAAATAAAGTAAAATCTCCAGTTGTTTTTCCTCGGTGAGGACAAAATTGGGACGATTTTTCTTAGAGTTTTTAAGAACACCATTTTCCAAATCACGCACAATTCGAAAAAATATAGTCCTGGAGAAAACTCGATTATGAGGATATTCCCTCGAATATTCTCTAAGGGCTAACCCTGGACTTTTATTATTTTTTATGAAACAGTTGTATAATTTCAAACGTTCATCTAAACTATATAAAGCCATTTTTTAACAAATTTCGCAGCAAAAATTTGACAAAAACGATAAACAGAGCAAATGTCAACTTAAGTCAACAATTGCATTAGGTTATTTCCTAAGCCTATCTTGATTTTTTTAGTTTCTGAACTCATTTACTGGCAAAATTCCGGGATAAATCAGAAAACGGCTAATAAAATCGAAACTGTTCATTTTAGGTATAGGACATATATATGAGTAACGATAGGTAATTGAACGCTGAATCAGATGAAATAAAAATATACAGGGTGTACCATTTGAAAAACAGGAGATTTTTACATATAAAGTTCTGTTTGTTTTGCTCTCCATTTTTAACACCCTGTATATTAATTGGTAAGACCAGCATGGAAACTCGTTGAATTGAATCCCTAGTAATGTATGTTTAGGATATTAGTTAGTTCCATTAAAGTTTCATAGGTAACATTTTTTTTTTGTTTTTTTAAAAAAAATTCTAAAAACTCAATTTACTCAAAAACGATAAAGAATTCAAATATAGATGTTATTATAAAAACTTTCGCAAATTAACAGTAGAATCGAAACATGTAATAATATATAGGATGTCCCATTTAAATTAAGAAAGTTGACATGTGTCACGTCAAACACCCTGTATAAACAAAAGTGAAATAAAATAAAAATTTAATTGAATCCAAACAACTTTTGTATTTAACTTTTTGTCGTAACTATTACCGTTTTCTAGATAAGGTACTATATCACCATAAAATGGACACCCTGTACTAATGACAAAATAGGCTCCTATAAAACGATGTTTCGTATATTGACTTTTTTGTTTAACATTTTTTTGATCAATCAATATTTAAAGTGTTAAGAATAATTACTTTGTTTTCCAGAAGCATTAAAATGTTTATTTTTTACTATTGTGTACGTATTAAAAAGTACTAATGAAATTTATTAGTTATAAAATGATTTTATATGTTTAAAACGTAAATAATGGATTTTATAACTAATAAATTTCATTATTTAATTTATCTCTTTTTTTCTATATATTTAGCATTTTGTGGCTTATTTAATAAAGTGTGCAAATGAAAATTATCAATACTAATATTTTTCTCTATAATTATTGGTTTTCCAAAAATAGTTATTAATCATTATTTGAAATTTAAAAATGTAAAATGTATTTTGAATTATTGAAAATTTTTGCAAAAGTATTTAAATTTACTTGTTCTTGTATTATAATAATTCTCTTCTTGGCATTAATATTAAACACATTGCCATTATTTAATCCAATTTGTTTTATTATGCATACCCATAACTTATACGCAATTCTCGCAAACTCTATATTTGTTTATCATCCATCTAAAGTGCTAAAAAGCGAAATGTTTAAAAAAAAAACATTGAAACAGTATGGCCCGAATCAAGCCATTTCATGAAAACTGAAAAAATTAACAATAGTACAGTTGTTTTTTCTTACCAGATAAAACAAGCTGATACAGTAATTTTTTCAAAATTTTATAGTGTTATTATCTTATAATAATACGATTTTTGACACTAACTGGATTAAAAAATTTGTAGAAAACCCTTAATGGGAATTTAATTATAATTCTACTCATTTCGATTTTGGCATATCATACATATTATATGTTATAATAATTTTATTGGTATTTTAAATATTAACTTCTCTGGGGTTTATTTATTATCGATATAAATTAAATTAAAATACTATTTTCAAGTTGTTTGTATATGAAACATTTTCAAAAAACCTTGAATTCTAATGCAGAGTAGTGGTGGGTTTGATATAAAACCGAGAGATGTTTTAATAAGTAAAGTTTTAAAAATAAATATAACAACAACAATGTTCAGTAAAACTACCCAAGCAAGTGTACAGTGAAAGTGAAGTTTGCGAAAAATTAACTGAAAAACTTATTAATTTTTAATTTATTATCTGAACAATTGTGCCTCAAAGTTTCTTCATGTTTGATTGCGATTAGATGATTTTTCACCAACAATTCAAATAGGAAGTTAAAATGGATTTTTTATTAGTTTTAATGAAGAAGATTGAAAGAAGTTAGCGATATATCAGGTAGTTATAACAAGTTATTTTTATACGCTTGGAAGTGACTTTTCCGGTTATTATTGGTGACCTTACTTTATATTTTAAAAACATTTATTCTACTCCTATTATAAGAATTCAAAAAGTGGACGAAGTTTATGTTTGCCTTGCGTGTGATTCCATGGATAAATTATGGGAACTGCAAGAACTTGTTGAATATAGGCTTAAAATACTTAGAAACCAAGAATTCGATAAGTACTTCAATATATACCAAATTTCGAATCTCAATGAGGGAGGTAAATTGTTAACGAATGTATATAATGTTCTAAATCCAAGCCAAAACACCAACAGTGAAAATGTTACTACAATGTTGGAAATGCTAATAATGCCTCCATGCGAATTGGAAGATAAGCTAAAGAAAAATACCGTAAAAAGAAAATATTATGAAGAAATCAGTGCATATTAATGAAGCTAACAATAGAGCTTAAGTTAAGTGGAAGTTTGCATATAGGCATGCTCGAATATGTGAATATCAAAAGTTTTATTTAGACAGGTTGCGATTTAAGAATAGGATTTTGGAGTAGAAAAAAATTATCAGCAATATTTTAGATAAAGAACATAGAAATCTAATTTATAAGGAAAGATTTAACGTATTTAAATACATATTTGAAATAAAAAAATTGAGTACTTGGTTATCTTTTATTTGTATATAAAAATCAAAAATATTTAAAAAATATATTACAGTGCACATTTTTTAAGAATCCAAAAATCGTAAGTTTTATCTAATCTTAACCATTTTACTAAAACTTTATTTCCTTTTCGCCTTAAAATTTGTAGGAGTACAACCCTTTGTAAAAGCTTCTCTTTGTTTGCTATTCGGATATAGTCACCAATTTTAAATTTTGGTTTTCTAAGGTCAATTGTTTACTTATATGTATAAGATGATGTCAGAACTTCTTTTTCATTGTTTTTATTGATTTCAGATGGTTTTTTTCCAGTAGTGGAATGAACTGTATTATTATACGTTTTTACAATTACGTGTAAAATGTCTACCCGTTTATAATTTCCACGTAAACTAAACTTTTTCCACATTAGAGTTTTTAGTTCTATTTACTCTCTCCACGACACTAGCTTTGTAGTAGTATTGTAGTGATTCATGTTAAATTTAACCATTAAATGTTTAAAATTTGTATTAAAAAACTGTTTTCCCATATCATTTTGTAGATTTTTCGTTTTATATTTTGCTCTCTGTAACATTTTTTGCATCGCCAAAATTACGTCATTTGCAGAGTTTGATTTAAGTGGTTCTACCCACAGACAAACACATTGATAACTACAAGAATATATCTGTATCCTTTATTTGATTTCCAGTATGGTAACATTTCAACTAAATCGCCTTGCCATAGATCATTTATTCTTTTTACAATAACCCTTCTTCCTCTATATTTTTTTCTGCTTGGTCTATGAAGTTCATTAACAATATCTTTAATTCTATTGCTCATGACTGAAATTGGACAATGATTAGGTTTCATTAATTATCGGACATTTTATTACTAATTCACCATAAAAAGTTGGTACAGTCACATTATTTTGAGGATGAAAACTAATTGCATCATTCTGGTTGATATATATTCGCTTTCCATATGGAATAGGAATATTGTTTATTTTTAACAAAACCGCATCTTTGAGGTACTTAACTTTGATTATTTCGCCTGAAGTAAATGGAAATTTATATATTAATCTTTCATCTTGAAGTAGTTGATAACTTCTTTTAGATGCATCATAGGTTCCAATAAAGGGCATAACAATGTTATAAAACAAACTTGTTTTGGCGATATTGACAAAGTTTAAAATTTGATAAGCATTTATGTTTAATTTATTTTTATCTCTAATATGTGATCCAAATTTGTCAATCGACATATTGGCATGAAAGTCCTACGAGGAATAAATATTTTGTTGCAATACAGTGTTTTTATTTAATTACTTTTGCCTCCCTAAGTTCTTCTAAAATTGACACAATTTCATTTTGATGACCTGTATGACCCGCCATTAGCGATGATACAAGTAGTTTCAATCTTTCAACTATTTCATTAATATTCTCGAAATAAATGTAGTCAATTTTTTTGTTAGATAAGTGTAACATTGCTCCACCTTTTTTTGATGTCGAGGATCGTGGTCTCTGAGGAGGTCTTAATTTGCTTAAACTACTGAAACTAGAGATACTTGAAATGCTAGATGCAGAAGATCTTGCAGGTTTAATACTGTTTTTTTCTATTAAATATGGTTTAATTATTGTTATGTATTTCAGATCTGTGGTTCCTTGAACTTGATATTTGTGGTTATAATTTCTTTTGTAAGCATTTGATCGTTTTAATATGTCTATATAATTTTCTAACCTTTAGGATATTTTAAAAAAAGTACTTCGTACAAACCCAGTAGTTCCCTTATAAATTAGATCTTTAAGTTTTAAGTTTTCATCCTTAAACTCAACCGTAGACTCTCAGATTTTCCATTTTTCTCGTAAAAGGTCGTGAACAAAACCATGTGTATGATCTAGTTCACGACTTCCCCTAATCGAGTCATCAACAAATGATCTTACGAGTGGGTGATACACTTTTCAAGCATTTCCTTTCTTATATCTGCTGCCGTAGGTTCAATAAAAGATGATTCGGATGGACGACTGGGTTGAGTACCAGTTGGTTCATCTAAGAACACATCTTCATTATAACTCTGTAAAATGTCTTCATCTTGTAGAAATGATGGAATATCATAAGGAAGATATTTATTATAAATATTGGTTTGTCTTCTTCCTGGTCTTTTTTTTGTAGTTGAAAAACTACTTTACCGATTTTTGCAACGGTTCAGTTACTGGTTTTAATTCTTCTTCTTGTACCAGTTTCTTTGCAACTTTCAACATTCATGTTGACTAAAATATGTCATAAACTAAAGTCGATTGTAAATAATGTAATATATATTATTTAAAAATATATAAAAGTGTCAAATCCTTTTCGATATCTCCCAGATTTTAAACTGCAATCCTTATCAATAACTAAAAAATCATAGTTAGATTTCCAACACATTGAACACATTTTTTTAAAAATTTCGAATGACATATCTGAGGGGACATGATCATAATAAACATGTTTTAAATTCGTTCCATCTTGTTTAAATAAAATTAATAAAGTTGCGTTATCTCTAATTAGTTGTTTTGAAATTGAAGAATAAGTTTGACACAAATAAAAGCAATCGGTGTTTTTATGTCCTCCAAAGGAAAAGTAATCTCGGCAACGAGAAAGATTGTTTTTCTAACCACATTTCTGAAAAATATCTTCAGGTTTTTCATTTAAATATATGACCTCAATTAAGCTTCAGTATATATAAAATGGGAAGCCGAAGTAGATGTAGACATATTAGGAGGTCAAAGCTCATGACGAGAGGTGGTTCGTTAAATACTTTAATTAAAGTTACCATTCGAATTACACATTCCATCATACAATTATTGTGGTCCAGGAACCAAACTAAGTAAACGGCTTGTTAGAGGAGATAACAGCAAAAATCCTTTAGACGAAGCTTGCAAACAACACGATATTGCTTACTATAAATTTTCTGATTTAAAACATCGCAACGAAGCGGATCAGGTATTGGCATCAAGGGCATTTGAAAGATTCAAGCCACCTGAGGCACCAATCTGTGAAAAGATTGTTGCTTTAGGAATATCTGGAATTATGAAAGCTAAATCAAGATTGGGAATAGGGTTACGAAAAGGAAGAGGAATAAAGTTAAAAAAAAAGACAAAAGGTTCAATCAAAAAAATTTCTTTTCAGTCTAGAGTTCAAAAAGCTAAGAAAGGAATAATCGGAAAAAATATAAAAATTTACGTGTTGCAGCCGAAGGTGCGTTGTCTTTAATCACTAATTATAAAGGAAGAGTAAAAAATTCCGGAAATCGAATTATACCAATTCCAAAAACCGGCGGGGTTTTACCATTAATCCATCTTTTTGCAAGATTATCTGCGTTAGGAGCACTTAGCGGTGAGACTGCTGGACTTGCTTCAGCCGTTAATTCGGCGAGGAGCGCTAAAAATAAACAAAAAATACATAATAAAGTTATGGAGCAATTATCTATTGGAAAAGGTTTATTTTTGCGTCCATATAAACAAGGGCGTGGATTATATTTAAAACAAAAAAACTGTTAAAGATGCTGCCTCGCAAATCACTAACATTGACTTAAGAAAATGTCAAGAAATTACACATTCGAAATTTTCGTGGTGTAATTATGCGAAATAATTTGCCAAACGGTATCAGTAAATATGAAACTGGTATTATAAGTTTAGATAATAGTAATGGAGCAGGTACACATTGGACTGCTTATATTAAAAATGATAAAATTATCAATTATTTTGATAGTTTCAGCAATTTAAGACCCCCTTTAGAGATTATAACCTATTTTTTAAGGTTGGTAGCAAAAACAAAATTATATATAATCATAACTCTTACCAGTCTTACAATTCTTCAAATTGTGGTCAATTTTGTTTAACATTTCTTTATAAAAACACACAATAGATAATCTCAGAATCATTTAAGAACACAATACGTTAGAATGTCGTTCACAATAGTGCTCTATGCTTAAGGAGCAACGTTGCATGCGGATTTAAACCCTCCAATTTATTTAAATGCTCACTCTCAGTATATGTTATAGGATTAACTAATTTTGAAACTTTTAATGCTATTCCAAATATTGATGAAAAAAAAATAAATTTTTCTATGGGGATGGTAACGATTTTATTGAATTCCCCCCCGGAAGCTATGAAATTCAAGATATTAATAAATATTTAATAGAACAATTTGATAAAATAGGAATTTCGTTTCATTTATTTGCAAATAATAATACTCTACAATCGGTAATTAAATCTTCTACAAATATCACATTTAAAGAGGGTAGTATAGGCAAAATTTTAGGATTCAAAGAAGAGGTGACGGAAAGAGTAAACATTCAGATGTTCCTGCAGAAATTATAAAACTTAATTCACTATGTATCGATTGCAGTATTACTGAAGGTTCCTACTTGAATGGAAGACCTGTTCATACTATTCATCAATTTTTTTCCAAACGTCTCTCTTGGATTTAAAATAATTGTCCACAGTCCACAAAATATTATATATTTTCCTGTAACCGTGAAAGTGATAGACAAAATTACTGTAAGAATTAAACGGGGAAATAGTGAATTTTCGGAACGAAACAGTTACACTTAAACTGTACATTAAAAAACTAGATTAATAAATGGTTATATTATACACCAGAAATTTTAGTATTCCAAATAAAAGTGTTCAACAAACATAACATAGGCATAAATTAGTCAAGAAAATCATTCGTAGACGTGTTAACGTTAAACAGCTAACAACTGCAAATAAAAAGTTTCTGGAGTCTCTAGAACTCTAAAACGTTGATTAATAAATAGTTTAATTGCCTTAATTTTTAAAGAATAAGATACCAATTAAATGGTGTTACTATAGATTCGTTTAGAAATGTTATCACATCAACTCTAAAAGGTTATCTTTCATTTAATGAAAACGAGTCAGCTAAATTATGAAATGGAGGCGGGCATCCTGTTAAAACTGTTCAAACAGGTGCGACTACGACAACAACTGCATCTATCATCGATGAAAAAACAGGATTTTTTAATGTTTGCATACCCCTTAAAACTTTAATGGGATATAATAATAGCTTTTAGAAGTTGGAAATTAATTGAGTATCCAGAACTATTAAAAACTAATAGACACAATTGGCCAGTTAAAACTTCAACCCTGCGTTGAAACCCCCCGTCATACTTGCATTTCAACACGAAAAATGGAATAAGAAAAAGAGCAATATGATTGAATTTAATGACATAGACTTAAGGAACATCAAAGTATTCTTAAATTCTGAAAGGTATCCTTATAATGATTTCATATTAGATATTCGCTATCTTGTATGAAATGTATTTCAATTTCCGTAATAATTATTATGGAAACACAGAAGAACCATTATTTGATCCTCTCGTATTCAAGGAGAAGGCCCCCATTGCGTACATTAATTGTTCTCATCAAAAAGAATCTTTGCAAGCAGGACCTATTGTAATGAGAGTAGAATTTGAACTAAATAAAGACATAGAAAAAGACACAACAGCGTATTGTCTAATATTACATGATAAAGTTTTTAGTAACAATCCTCTTACTAAAATTGTAAAGCAACTGTAAATTAGCTACGCATGCGGGATTTTAACCTCAAAATTAAATTTAATTCCTAAATATAACTTGCAAATAACAAAAGAGTCAGTAGTTACTAGACGTTTGACAAGAAAACGTGACTAACTGATAATGTCACTTAGAGTAGGAGAGATAGAAACTTTTATCAGAAAATTAAGAGAACTCAAAAAGGATATTGAAGATTACTCCAAAAAAACATTTATTTATGCTAGTATTAGACATTCAAGACGAAAAAAAATTATTTATATCTAAAGAATTGGCAGCTTACGACGGAGATTTCGCCTGAACAACATAAGCAATCTATTTGGTTAATGAAAAATTACCATTGTATATACTGGAATTATTGACATACCACACTTCATTAATTTTCAAATATAATCAAAGAATTGACCAAGAATACTGAATTTGTTTACGTTCAGGGGAATGAAAAAGCTGAATATATAAGAAAGTATTCAAAAAAGCCAATTATTGAGTTAGATGAACAACCAGTTTTAATGGCATCTAAACCAAAATGTTTTTATCACTCTAAATCATTATGTATGTGTGCACTTTCAAACGTTTTATACTTGTTTGATAATTTTTTTATGAATGAATAAAAATAATATTAGCTTTATGTACTTTGTTATATTTAAACTTATTATAACATAACTTTAAAATTATATTGTATTTCTAAACTGTCAATATCAGCAAAAAATTGTTTTTTGTTTTTGTTTTCTAAAAAGTTTTTACACACTTGCACTATTTTTATACAAAATTCAGCATGTTCTAAATATTTGTGACTTCATTATATCTTGAGCATTCACGTTATTATCACCACCCGCAAAGGCTAAATATCTTGAGCAAGCTTCTAACATAACAAACTCTTCAAGCACTTCGGTCATTAGTGTTTCCATCACAATTACACAATTTCCTAGACTAAACCTTCTTGAGATATTGACAAGTAAAAAATCTCTTTCAGCTTCTGCCGCTGATATTTCTTTCAAAACTGTTGAATTTTGAAGAAATTTTTTTAAACTTGGCCTCACTAAAAAAGCCTAACTTTATCAGTCACGCACAAATTCTACCAAATCAAAATCTTTTAAATAGTCAACACACGACGATACTGCCTTTGAATAATGTTCTGAAAGTTCGGAATAAAATGAAGAAAAAGATGGTCTACTTCTCATTTGATGCTCATTAACTTCATATAGTAATTTGCTAAATTCACTATGCAATTCTTGAATTGTTGATGTTAATTCATTATTTTCAGTATTAAATACCATGTTAACACGAGGTTTAGATTGACAAACAAAAATCTTTTTTGGCTTTTTCGCAACTGAATAAAAATATTTAACTTTTTTTTTTAAATTGATCGAAGCAAATATTTAACACTGAGCTTAAGTGGTGATCCTTTATATTTAATGTTTCCGCTAGGCTACTATTTTAACAGAGAGGATAACCTTCTGCGGCGAGGCTAAATTAACGAAGTCGATTCAATAATTTCCAATATTAGGGAAGAGGGGGAGGAGTAGATGCATAATGAGGAGGAGGAGGAGGAGGGGCTTTTCTTCTTAAATAACTACTGCATAGTTTTATTTCACTTTGATTAATTACTTTAGTATTTGGTTAGTTTAATTTGCTTTATTAAGTGCGAATTTTCTATAAAATAATGATTAACTTATAGAATATATCCATACTCGTTAATTATTCTTATTCTTATAGTAAAAAGGGAAAAAAATCGGATTTAAATAACTATAAAAATACATTTAAAAAATGGAAGGTTGGGTTGGGTCATATCTCAAAAATGGCACGTTTAGATGACCAACTGACTACGCTACTGGATTCTAGTAGAAAATTGTATCATATTAAAATTTCAAGATGGCAAACGATAAACAAACGCCAAAAGCGATCTACGAATTATGTAAAATTGCGGCGGTTTCCGCGACAGTTAAATACGTAAACTGTACTAAATACTGCCATGACAGTTCCAGCTCCAAGAAAACTGTACAACAGTGCTGTGAAAAACAAGAATTAAAAAGGCATTAGCATTAGCAAGTTACTCATCGAGAACAGACTATAGAGGGGAAGTATAGTATTTTTAACGAAGCATAATTTAGACTGTAGGAATACAACAACTAAACCCACTGAAACACATTGTGAATTTTGTGTAGCCGAAATGAAATTTGATAAACCATCACCATCTGGTGACATGTTTTTATTTCCATATTGTGTGATTTGTTAGGTGGACTGTACAGTTAATTGGAGGAATCTTTAATGTTGATAACAATAATTGAATTAATGGCGAGCTATGAGCTGGAACCTCACGGAGTTGGGATGACACGAGTAACAATCACAAATGAGTCTCAAATTGATAATATATCTAGCAATTTGCCTATAGATAATATCTCTTCTGATACATGTTATACCCCTATTTCCAATCAAAATATTATAATTTTGAATATCAATGGTCGAGAAAGGCGATCCTTAACATACACAAAAAGAAGATTTTTCAAAGAAGGTAGTATATATCACCGAAATGAATCTTATAGCCATTAGTATCCAAGACATTTTTCCAGTTAGCTCGACTACAACAGTTTGAAAAATTATTGAAGTTTCTTTTAGTGTACAGTCTCCCACGTCTTGCATAACATCTTACTTTTGTTGTTTTTAGTATATATCTCCGAAATGAATCTTGGCATGATGTTTCTCAGCAAGAGGGTATAGATGAGAAGTATGAGGTATGATCAGCAAGAGGGTATAGATGAGAAGTATGACTGCTTTTCCAACATACTATTTTATTATTTTAATATCTATTTTCCAATGTGCTCCAGCAGACTTAAGCAGAATGGGTAAATGCTGACATAAAGAACTATTAGAGCTATATTAAAGATCTTTATGTTACTTACCAAATTACAAATATTGTAAATACGCTTCTGAATATAAGAAAACCCTAAATGACAATAAAATATTAAATTCTAAAAATAAATCTAAAACTAGATGGAAAATGTTTAATGCTGACACAAATAAAACTCATTGTTCCTCTAATATTACACTAAAAATATTTGATAGTGAACTGATTGAAGACCCTTATCAGATCCCGAGTAAAATCAAAGTCACAAAGTAGCTTTAATGTCTAAAATGTTGATTTCATTATTGACAAAACCATGCTATTCAAGAATACAGAAATGCAGTATATAAGCTTACATAAAAGTTATATTATAAAGCAAAACTAACATAAAAATCTAAATAAAGTAACCATATACCAGTCATATTAAAAAATCATACATAAAAAATAACAAAAAATAAACAAAATAAAACCAATTTAAAAAATATATATAAGCAAACAAAACAGTTAAACAATTCACTAAACATAGTCTAAAATTCTGACATTTAAATCACTCTAAATGGTCGTTAAAAATTCTTGAATATTATAATACGTCTTTTTAAGTATTAACCTTTTAACACCCTTTTAAAACTTTTCTGGCATTGCAACATACGCAGTTCAAGAGGAAGACAGTTGAATATTTTGCGACCGTTATAAACAAAAAAAAATTATCATTTGTGACTTAGGAATTGGCAGCCTCATCTGATAAGTTTGTCGCGTATTACTGTTATTTTTCTTTGAGGTTAGTTCACCTTTGTATTTTATATGTACTAAACAAGCGGTCTCCATTATAAAATACAGCACAGAGTCAAAATAGATTGTCTTATAAATAACGGGCGACAAGAATCTCGTAACCTAGCTCCGCACATATACCTTACTGCCCTCTTCTGTAGTAAAAAGACATCATTATACAAAAAATTAGAACAAGAACCCAAAAATATTATTCCATAGCATATCTAGTATATGTGATTCAATCAGTGCAAAGTATGTGCTACGCGCTATTTATATATCCAAATTATTTGAGATAACCTTCATAGCAAGTTGATGATAATTTCTTGCATAGATTGCGTATATGCTTATCGAATTTTAAAGAACTATCAATTACAAAACCTAAAAACCTACTTTCATCAGGTCTAACAACAATTTCGTTGTCCAAATGAATGTCATCGGTTACACGTTTAAAATTTAATATTTTTGATTTTGTAGTATTAAAAGACAGTACGTTTGCATCGCACCACCGTTTAATCTTATGTAAGTCACTGCTTATCTTTTCCTTCAGAACATCAACATCAGTGTCATGCCAAAGAATGGTGGTATCGTCAGCAAAAATTGTGAATTCACCCTGGATCTGCAGATGAGGAAGGTCATTCACATAAATTAAAAAGAGCAGAGGTCCTAGTACAGTTCCCTGAGGAACCCCAACGTGGATATTCAACTCCTAAGAGTTGTCACTGTTGAATACGACAGTCTGAGTCCGATCCTTCAGATAAGAACGAAACCATTCCAGAGCCACACCCCTAAAGCCATATTTCTCCAATTTCTACAGAAGTGTCCTGAGGACCACACAATCAAACCGTTTTGAAAAATCACAGAACACCGCTAAGGCTATTTCTCCAGAGTTTGGGCCAATATACAGGTATTCCAGGAACTGAAGGATAGCATCCCCTGTGCTCCTTGAGGTTTGGAACCCAAACTGATGAGTGTTCATCAAGTCATGCTTACTCAGAAACGACACCATTCTCACCTCGATAAGTTTCTCAACAATTTTTGCCAATGTTGGTATTAATGAGATAAAATTTGATGGGCTTTGACTATCTTCACCTTTATAGACTGGAATGACCACAACCTTCTTCAGGCAGAAGGGTGGATTCCCCTAGTGAAGGACATGTTTATAACCTCAATTAAAATCTTTAAAGTAGTATTCGTCAGTGCCTGAAAAACCTTTAGGGAGAGTCTATCCCAATCTGCAGTTGATTTATTTCAATAACAGTGGTAGGAGCAAAAAGGAATGTCTCAGACACTGGGACATGGAATACGTAATTCTTGGGATCATTTCTTTGTGTAATTTTTTCAGACAAATCTCCAGAAATAGTGCAGTAAAATGAATTTAATTCATCAGCACACAAATTGCTCTGTACCGGAATGACATTTTCACCCCTCAAATTATTCAGAATTTTCCAAGCCTCTTTTGATTTGTTAGAAGAAAGAGCAATGCGCTTCATAAAATACTATTTTTTAGCAAATTTAATAGTTGTACGATAAATCCTTCGGTACTTATTGTAGTATGTAAGAAAATTAATATTATCATTTGAGAATTTTCTTATGTACTGCAAGGATCTAATATTTTTCCCAGATATCCGCAACCTGATGGTGTACCATGGTTTTCTTTTTTCTTTTTTATATTAACGACTGGAAAGGCATTTTCAAAAATTTTGCTTAAAATAGAGTGACATTTCCCTAATGAGCCATTAGTATCCAAGGTATTTTTCCAGTTAGCTCGACTACAACAGTTTGAAAATTTATTTTTTTTTCTTTTAGTGTACCCCATGTCTTGTATAACATCTTACTTTCTTTGTTTTTATCGGATATGAACACATTACTGCTTCATGAGCCGATATCCCTGCATTAACTGTAGTACATTTCAACTCACCCTCACTACAATCCAAACACAAATAATCCAAAATAGATAAGGAAAATTGTGTAATCCGAGTTGGCTGTTTAACATGCATCACTAGATTAAATGAGCAAGCGCCTAGGTTTAAATCTTCCAAATAGTTAATATTAAGATCACCAGTCAAAATCAAAGACACATTGACAGTTATCTCTGTTAACAGACCTTCCAGCTTATCAAAAAGTCCACTATATCAGAAAATAGTGACCTGTAAATACCCAAAATATAAATATTCCCTTCAGGTCAGTATATTACTGAAAATTCAATTTTTTTTCCTGTAATAAGTGATCAAATCTATTAATACAAACAAATCTATAACTCTGAAAAAAAATTTTTTGTACCATAATAAGAGTACCTGGTGTATAGATTGTACACAAGAGTAACAAAACAATAATACATAATTTGGCATGTAAAATGGGTCATTAGGTTTTAACCAATGCTACCAAAACTACAATACTCGGAAAACACAGCGACTCTAGAAATAATTACTCATCAATCTTGGATCTAACAGACTGGACATTCAACATACATAATCACATCAAAACTATTGCTTGTGTCGGATGAGATAAAAAAGACGAATTTGAGGCTATATCATTTGATAGGTCAACATTTACTATTTTTTGTTCATACTGATTTTTTATAGGCACTGACTTCAAAATAACCTTAGGTAAACTCGGGACACACGTAACATATAATAAAAATATCTTACAAAATGCCTTTACAGAATGACGATGCCGATTCGCTTTATCACAAATATCTGTTATTAATCTAACGGAAGATTTTCCATTACGAATGACTAATCTAAATGAATTCATAAAATTATTATAATTATAATTAATAAAGTTAATTATCTTTCTTACTGATAGTAATTCGCTAAGTAGTGAATATTTCGGCAAGTAAAAATTAATAATGAGGCACAAAATAACTGTGTCCTTTTCATTAAAATTAATAATGTGATAAAAAATATTTTTTACAATTTGTTTCACATTTGTAACACTATATACACAACCTAATATTTGGTAACTAGGATCCAGATACTTGCTAAGATAAACAGCTTAGTTCCATACACTATTATTACTATATATTAAAATCTTATTTCTAAATCAAATCAAATCAAATATTCTTAATTTCATATTAAAATGTAAAATGTCCATTTTACATTAGAAATTCGAAGTGCGTCAACTCGTACATATATATGTATAGGACGATATAATTTATATATAACAGTTATATTTTTGTCAATAAACCATTAGACTTAAACTATAGAAAGGCAAAAACTATCACCTAAATTAAAATCAACATAAAATAAATTACAAGTAAGTACCTACTTCATATTAACAAAACAGATTAAATAATAATAGATTAAAATAAAATAAGACGAGTCTCCTACAGTCGCTAAAACGGTAGAATTATGAGTAAAACTCTTGCATAGAATAACAATTTTTATTCATTTATGTTATTGGACAATGAATTAAACATTTTACACCCATTATAGATCACACCCCTAGTATAAGGCAGTATAGCACTCTACTGCCTCTCAGGGATAAGATCGGTCTTGTAAAATATTTGTGAGGAATTTGATTCCTGAGAATCACGACCTTATTCTTGAAAACGGAACAACACATCTCATAAATATATATATTAGTAAGAGTAAGTATCTTTAATCTCTTAAAAGCGTCTCGACAAGATTCCCGAGGCATTAAAATGTCCAGTATTCTTATCACATACTTCTATACTTCTAAGTATGAAAAGTCTCTGTATGTTGGTGCCCAAACCCCAAACCATTATACCATACCTCAAATGACTGTGTATGTATACATAGCATAAAGCAAGCAAAGCTTCCTTACCGAAGTGACTTTTTCGGGAACGAATGCCATGTAACCCTCTAGTAATTTTTATGCTCAAATTATCTATGTGAGTCGATCACGTTCAATTGCATCGAAAAGAATCCCAAGAATTTTAATTGATTCCGCCAGTAAAAAGTCTTTTTGCAGCGCCGCAGGCTTTTCCTTTTTAAAAAGAACCCAATATTGATCCCTGGGGTATCCCAGCCCTAAGACCAAGTTTGTCGCCCATAGTATTATTTACTGACACAATTTGAAATCGGTCCTTAAGATACGAAGAGAGAAAATTTAATGCCGGACCCCTGATACCATACCGAAAAAGCTTTGCAAGAAGTATATCGTAGTCCACACAGTCAAATGCCCATGAGTAATCAATAAAGGTAGACATTTTTTATCGACCCTCTCAAAAATTGCAGTTGAAAACTCGACAAGGGCTGTATCGACACTTTTATCTTTTGTAAAACCTGTAGTTATCATAGGCATTTTTATCACCTTTCTTAAATAAAGGCAGAACTTTACTTATTTTTACGAATGACTAGTCCTAAAATGCATATTGAATTTATTAGCAACTTCAACATCATTCAGAAGAACACCGTTCTCTAAAATCTCAATGCCCCGTTCTCTAAAATCTCAATGTTTATGATTGTCCAAATTGTTTTTATTTTATTAGATAACTGAAGAATCCTGTTTTCGTTTAATCTTATTTTGCTCTCCCTTAATTTATTTTTGTAATCCATATTGACGTCCTTTGAAACTTTTTTCAGTTCAGGATATTTTTTTAATAAGTCCGAAAAAAGGCAAACTCTATGTTTAAGTTCTATTTTTCTTCTGAAATCCAATTAGAAGCTGGATTATTCTTTTTTACTTTAATTTGTCCTAAAGGGAAACTAAGTTCGAAACAGTTATTAACAATATAAATGATAATTCTGAAAGCTTTCTCTGGACATGTCTCCTTATAAACGGAAAACAAGTCTGCTGCATTCAAAAAAATATCGAATTTTTGGATATTTTCGACACACATATTTCTCTTTATAATATATTTAGGTTCCTTTGTTGCTGTTTTCAGCTTGTTCATTAATAAAAAAGTTAACAAGACATGTACCGGTCGTAGGGGTAATTCTTGTAGGAATTGTTGGTTTAAAATTATAAATAGAAAGCATGTCTGTTAAATAAAGTTTTTCGGTACTATCAACCAAAATATTGATATTAAAATCACCACCCACCACTACGGCCTTAGAATTATCGAATATAATTAGAATATTCAGCAACGCACCGAATAACTCCAAAAAAAGTGATATATTACCATTGAGCGGTCTATAAATAACTCAAACTATAATACGAGGACTAAGAAACTCTACACAAGCACATTCAATCACACCTTCAACGCAATATTCGCAAGTAAGATGCAAACTTATAGTTAGGTAAATAGGTACAGCCTATTTGAGATGCATTATTGATCCAATGCTCAGTTAAGAAAGAACATATCAATATTATTTCTGCTAAGGACAACTTCAAGCTGTAAAAGTTTTCCGAATAGACTCTGAATGTTTTGGTGCATGATGGATATTTTGATGTCAAAAACGAAAAAACAATGCTTCGCTCTGATCAGAACCTCCCCCATAAAATGCACCAGAAGAATGTGTACCAACATTATGATTAACTACAGGTTCTAGTCTGAAAGTATTTCCTTATCTGTGATATAAACGACAATCTCGCCCAAGACACACGTAACATATAATAAAAATATCTTACAAAATGCCTTTACAGAATGACGATGCCGATTCGCTTTATCACAAATATCTGTTATTAATCTAACGGAAGATTTTCCATTACGAATGACTAATCTAAATGAATTCATAAAATTATTATAATTATAATTAATAAAGTTAATTATCTTTCTTACTGATAGTAATTCGCTAAGTAGTGAATATTTCGGCAAGTAAAAATTAATAATGAGGCACAAAATAACTGTGTCCTTTTCATTAAAATTAATAATGTGATAAAAAATATTTTTTACAATTTGTTTCACATTTGTAACACTATATACACAACCTAATATTTGGTAACTAGGATCCAGATACTTGCTAAGATAAACAGCTTAGTTCCATACACTATTATTACTATATATTAAAATCTTATTTCTAAATCAAATCAAATCAAATATTCTTAATTTCATATTAAAATGTAAAATGTCCATTTTACATTAGAAATTCGAAGTGCGTCAACTCGTACATATATATGTATAGGACGATATAATTTATATATAACAGTTATATTTTTGTCAATAAACCATTAGACTTAAACTATAGAAAGGCAAAAACTATCACCTAAATTAAAATCAACATAAAATAAATTACAAGTAAGTACCTACTTCATATTAACAAAACAGATTAAATAATAATAGATTAAAATAAAATAAGACGAGTCTCCTACAGTCGCTAAAACGGTAGAATTATGAGTAAAACTCTTGCATAGAATAACAATTTTTATTCATTTATGTTATTGGACAATGAATTAAACATTTTACACCCATTATAGATCACACCCCTAGTATAAGGCAGTATAGCACTCTACTGCCTCTCAGGGATAAGATCGGTCTTGTAAAATATTTGTGAGGAATTTGATTCCTGAGAATCACGACCTTATTCTTGAAAACGGAACAACACATCTCATAAATATATATATTAGTAAGAGTAAGTATCTTTAATCTCTTAAAAGCGTCTCGACAAGATTCCCGAGGCATTAAAATGTCCAGTATTCTTATCACATACTTCTATACTTCTAAGTATGAAAAGTCTCTGTATGTTGGTGCCCAAACCCCAAACCATTATACCATACCTCAAATGACTGTGTATGTATACATAGCATAAAGCAAGCAAAGCTTCCTTACCGAAGTGACTTTTTCGGGAACGAATGCCATGTAACCCTCTAGTAATTTTTATGCTCAAATTATCTATGTGAGTCGATCACGTTCAATTGCATCGAAAAGAATCCCAAGAATTTTAATTGATTCCGCCAGTAAAAAGTCTTTTTGCAGCGCCGCAGGCTTTTCCTTTTTAAAAAGAACCCAATATTGATCCCTGGGATATCCCAGCCCTAAGACCAAGTTTGTCGCCCATAGTATTATTTACTGACACAATTTGAAATCGGTCCTTAAGATACGAAGAGAGAAAATTTAATGCCGGACCCCTGATACCATACCGAAAAAGCTTTGCAAGAAGTATATCGTAGTCCACACAGTCAAATGCCCATGAGTAATCAATAAAGGTAGACATTTTTTATCGACCCTCTCAAAAATTGCAGTTGAAAACTCGACAAGGGCTGTATCGACACTTTTATCTTTTGTAAAACCTGTAGTTATCATAGGCATTTTTATCACCTTTCTTAAATAAAGGCAGAACTTTACTTATTTTTACGAATGACTAGTCCTAAAATGCATATTGAATTTATTAGCAACTTCAACATCATTCAGAAGAACACCGTTCTCTAAAATCTCAATGCCCCGTTCTCTAAAATCTCAATGTTTATGATTGTCCAAATTGTTTTTATTTTATTAGATAACTGAAGAATCCTGTTTTCGTTTAATCTTATTTTGCTCTCCCTTAATTTATTTTTGTAATCCATATTGACGTCCTTTGAAACTTTTTTCAGTTCAGGATATTTTTTTAATAAGTCCGAAAAAAGGCAAACTCTATGTTTAAGTTCTATTTTTCTTCTGAAATCCAATTAGAAGCTGGATTATTCTTTTTTACTTTAATTTGTCCTAAAGGGAAACTAAGTTCGAAACAGTTATTAACAATATAAATGATAATTCTGAAAGCTTTCTCTGGACATGTCTCCTTATAAACGGAAAACAAGTCTGCTGCATTCAAAAAAATATCGAATTTTTGGATATTTTCGACACACATATTTCTCTTTATAATATATTTAGGTTCCTTTGTTGCTGTTTTCAGCTTGTTCATTAATAAAAAAGTTAACAAGACATGTACCGGTCGTAGGGGTAATTCTTGTAGGAATTGTTGGTTTAAAATTATAAATAGAAAGCATGTCTGTTAAATAAAGTTTTTCGGTACTATCAACCAAAATATTGATATTAAAATCACCACCCACCACTACGGCCTTAGAATTATCGAATATAATTAGAATATTCAGCAACGCACCGAATAACTCCAAAAAAAGTGATATATTACCATTGAGCGGTCTATAAATAACTCAAACTATAATACGAGGACTAAGAAACTCTACACAAGCACATTCAATCACACCTTCAACGCAATATTCGCAAGTAAGATGCAAACTTATAGTTAGGTAAATAGGTACAGCCTATTTGAGATGCATTATTGATCCAATGCTCAGTTAAGAAAGAACATATCAATATTATTTCTGCTAAGGACAACTTCAAGCTGTAAAAGTTTTCCGAATAGACTCTGAATGTTTTGGTGCATGATGGATATTTTGATGTCAAAAACGAAAAAACAATGCTTCGCTCTGATCAGAACCTCCCCCATAAAATGCACCAGAAGAATGTGTACCAACATTATGATTAACTACAGGTTCTAGTCTGAAAGTATTTCCTTATCTGTGATATAAACGACAATCTCGCCCAAGACACACGTAACATATAATAAAAATATCTTACAAAATGCCTTTACAGAATGACGATGCCGATTCGCTTTATCACAAATATCTGTTATTAATCTAACGGAAGATTTTCCATTACGAATGACTAATCTAAATGAATTCATAAAATTATTATAATTATAATTAATAAAGTTAATTATCTTTCTTACTGATAGTAATTCGCTAAGTAGTGAATATTTCGGCAAGTAAAAATTAATAATGAGGCACAAAATAACTGTGTCCTTTTCATTAAAATTAATAATGTGATAAAAAATATTTTTTACAATTTGTTTCACATTTGTAACACTATATACACAACCTAATATTTGGTAACTAGGATCCAGATACTTGCTAAGATAAACAGCTTAGTTCCATACACTATTATTACTATATATTAAAATCTTATTTCTAAATCAAATCAAATCAAATATTCTTAATTTCATATTAAAATGTAAAATGTCCATTTTACATTAGAAATTCGAAGTGCGTCAACTCGTACATATATATGTATAGGACGATATAATTTATATATAACAGTTATATTTTTGTCAATAAACCATTAGACTTAAACTATAGAAAGGCAAAAACTATCACCTAAATTAAAATCAACATAAAATAAATTACAAGTAAGTACCTACTTCATATTAACAAAACAGATTAAATAATAATAGATTAAAATAAAATAAGACGAGTCTCCTACAGTCGCTAAAACGGTAGAATTATGAGTAAAACTCTTGCATAGAATAACAATTTTTATTCATTTATGTTATTGGACAATGAATTAAACATTTTACACCCATTATAGATCACACCCCTAGTATAAGGCAGTATAGCACTCTACTGCCTCTCAGGGATAAGATCGGTCTTGTAAAATATTTGTGAGGAATTTGATTCCTGAGAATCACGACCTTATTCTTGAAAACGGAACAACACATCTCATAAATATATATATTAGTAAGAGTAAGTATCTTTAATCTCTTAAAAGCGTCTCGACAAGATTCCCGAGGCATTAAAATGTCCAGTATTCTTATCACATACTTCTATACTTCTAAGTATGAAAAGTCTCTGTATGTTGGTGCCCAAACCCCAAACCATTATACCATACCTCAAATGACTGTGTATGTATACATAGCATAAAGCAAGCAAAGCTTCCTTACCGAAGTGACTTTTTCGGGAACGAATGCCATGTAACCCTCTAGTAATTTTTATGCTCAAATTATCTATGTGAGTCGATCACGTTCAATTGCATCGAAAAGAATCCCAAGAATTTTAATTGATTCCGCCAGTAAAAAGTCTTTTTGCAGCGCCGCAGGCTTTTCCTTTTTAAAAAGAACCCAATATTGATCCCTGGGGTATCCCAGCCCTAAGACCAAGTTTGTCGCCCATAGTATTATTTACTGACACAATTTGAAATCGGTCCTTAAGATACGAAGAGAGAAAATTTAATGCCGGACCCCTGATACCATACCGAAAAAGCTTTGCAAGAAGTATATCGTAGTCCACACAGTCAAATGCCCATGAGTAATCAATAAAGGTAGACATTTTTTATCGACCCTCTCAAAAATTGCAGTTGAAAACTCGACAAGGGCTGTATCGACACTTTTATCTTTTGTAAAACCTGTAGTTATCATAGGCATTTTTATCACCTTTCTTAAATAAAGGCAGAACTTTACTTATTTTTACGAATGACTAGTCCTAAAATGCATATTGAATTTATTAGCAACTTCAACATCATTCAGAAGAACACCGTTCTCTAAAATCTCAATGCCCCGTTCTCTAAAATCTCAATGTTTATGATTGTCCAAATTGTTTTTATTTTATTAGATAACTGAAGAATCCTGTTTTCGTTTAATCTTATTTTGCTCTCCCTTAATTTATTTTTGTAATCCATATTGACGTCCTTTGAAACTTTTTTCAGTTCAGGATATTTTTTTAATAAGTCCGAAAAAAGGCAAACTCTATGTTTAAGTTCTATTTTTCTTCTGAAATCCAATTAGAAGCTGGATTATTCTTTTTTACTTTAATTTGTCCTAAAGGGAAACTAAGTTCGAAACAGTTATTAACAATATAAATGATAATTCTGAAAGCTTTCTCTGGACATGTCTCCTTATAAACGGAAAACAAGTCTGCTGCATTCAAAAAAATATCGAATTTTTGGATATTTTCGACACACATATTTCTCTTTATAATATATTTAGGTTCCTTTGTTGCTGTTTTCAGCTTGTTCATTAATAAAAAAGTTAACAAGACATGTACCGGTCGTAGGGGTAATTCTTGTAGGAATTGTTGGTTTAAAATTATAAATAGAAAGCATGTCTGTTAAATAAAGTTTTTCGGTACTATCAACCAAAATATTGATATTAAAATCACCACCCACCACTACGGCCTTAGAATTATCGAATATAATTAGAATATTCAGCAACGCACCGAATAACTCCAAAAAAAGTGATATATTACCATTGAGCGGTCTATAAATAACTCAAACTATAATACGAGGACTAAGAAACTCTACACAAGCACATTCAATCACACCTTCAACGCAATATTCGCAAGTAAGATGCAAACTTATAGTTAGGTAAATAGGTACAGCCTATTTGAGATGCATTATTGATCCAATGCTCAGTTAAGAAAGAACATATCAATATTATTTCTGCTAAGGACAACTTCAAGCTGTAAAAGTTTTCCGAATAGACTCTGAATGTTTTGGTGCATGATGGATATTTTGATGTCAAAAACGAAAAAACAATGCTTCGCTCTGATCAGAACCTCCCCCATAAAATGCACCAGAAGAATGTGTACCAACATTATGATTAACTACAGGTTCTAGTCTGAAAGTATTTCCTTATCTGTGATATAAACGACAATCTCGCCCAAGACATATTTTATTACATTGTCATTCACTTCAGTACTAAAATCAATGCCTAACTATTGGCAAAAAATAATTGCATGACTATTGGCACATACGAATACAATCATGAATGAGCAGATATTGAAGAGTAGTAAGATGATCTACATATACCCTTATTTGGAAAGCTTGTGTGCTCCTGTGCACCATTCTCTGCTAGAGTCGGTAACTCAGTACAGTTAGCATTGATGTATTCTTCTGATGGCATCTGATCTGGTAGTTTATTAGCTGACACTTTTTGGCTGGGTGGTTGCGTCTGACTAATATTGGCTAAGGAAGCCTTTAGCTGTACAATTTCCATGTAATAGGATTGGTTTTCCGTCTCCAAAGTATGAATAAAAGTAACCATATTCATATTTAATTCATTTAGATCATTCAAATCCTTTCTGAGAGTAATCTGCTCAGAAGAATAAGTAGCTATGATTTCCTACAATGATTTGACAATGCAGCCATTTCTTGTCTTAAATTGACAACTTCATTGTGCTTTGCATTTCGTGCTTCGGCCAGTTTTTGTTCCTACTTCCTCTTCAAACTCTTGAGTTTTACACCATTGTCTTTTGTATATTGACTCCCTGGTCGTAATTTCTGTTTTTAGAGTAAGGATTTGTTCCCGAAGTTTTGTAATTTCCTCACACTTTTCGCCTTCAATGATTTCAATCTGTTCGTTTCTTAATGCAACTTCAGTTTTAAGTTGATGATTTACCTGTTTAATTGTCTCTAATTCTTTCAAACATTGGTTATTATCAAGATCAACTTTACTGCATTCTTTGGAGCAAAATATTGTATGTTTCTCCAATTTACTGTGAGTCTTAAAATCTCTTTCTAGATAACTTGGGTAAAATACACCATAGGATTGAATTATAATAAATTAATGTTTTGTTTCTGGAAAGTTTCCAAATAGCCTAAAAAAGGCTAAGCTCATTTCCATTCATAAGAAAGGAGACAAACCAAAGAGTGCAAACTATCGCCCCATTTCACTCTTTCCTTCCATTTCAAAGATTTTTGAGAGATCAATTTCCAATTGCCTTTTAATATTTTTGAACCAAAATCATATCAATCATTTTTCATACCTTAGTATATATTTACGAAAATATTGATAAAAACTACAAAGTGGCAGGTGTTAACTTTGACTTCTCAAAAACCTTTTTTACTCTGGATATCACAAGCAGTTGTTAAGAAAATTGCAATACTACAGGATTTGTGAGCTGCTTTGATAGACTCATACTTGGATGGGAGAACCCAAACAGTGTGCATTGCACAAAATGGTACACATTATTTTTCAGATACTGTTCAGCTCAGAATGGGGGTACCTCAGGGCCCCATTCGGGGCCACTTTTATTTATATTATATGTGAATGACCTCTTCCATGGATTTGATGAAGGGCTGGTTTGCCAATATGCAGACGATACATCTGTATTATTGGTTGATCATTGCTTGCATGGCTTGTCGAGTGCATGTTCACGTGTTGTAACGTCCATGGCCGAGTGGTGCGAGGGCAATTCTTTAAAGCTTAAAGCAAGAGGAGTAACCAGGAATCATTACTTGTCAAACTCAACCAAAAATCTATTCCAGTGTCTGACTCAGTGCAGTTTTGGGAGTTGACCTTGATCAGTGCTTGTCCTGGGATGCCCACATTGAGTCTCTTGCATCGAGATTGAGTAGAACATGTGCTATGATCCATAGATTCAGCCTATTCGTAAACATTATTTTGCACACATTCTGTCAATTATGTGCTATAGAATTTGCTTTTGGGCCTCTTCGAAGGATGCCAAGAGAATTTTCATGATTCAAAAAAGAATAATTTGATGTATTCTTGGTTTACCACCAAGAACATCTTGCAGAGGACTCTTAAAGGAGTTAAGCATTTTGACCGTACCATCCTTATATTATGTCTCTAGCGATGCTTGCCAAAAAACAACCTTAGCTCTTTACTCAAAACCGTAATCTCTATACCCAAGACATGGTCGTTCTAACTAGAGAACGCAATGAACTGAGTGTGCCTGCACATAGCTCCTCATTATCTAGAAATGGCCCATATTATATGGCAGTTGTGACCTATAGCCGAGCCCATCGATCACTACCAACTAACAAGAGCTTAAATAGTCACAATATTTTTAGAAGATCTGTAATAGAATGAGGTAAGTTGAAATGTTTTCATTAAAAAAAAAACATTATATTTGTAAATGTAATGTCACAATCATATTTTATTATTTGTATGTTGTGATCATGTTTATTTAAATGTCTATTTGAAATAAGTATATTTTGTAAATATTTATAATAAAATAATGTTGTGATGTAGTATGTATACTTTATTTGTGCTGACGTTGCATTCTTCTTTGTGATTCTACTGGCTAAAAGGATGTTTATTATTATTATTATATCCAGTTTCTGCCCTCCCAAATCCCAATAACTAAAACAATAATCGAGATTCGAGGGTGGTCCCAACATTTTCAATTTCGCTTGTTTCTCAAAAACGTTATTCTTTGACTATTGCCTCGTAAGTTTCCTAAAAAAGTGGTACAGTATTGTGAAAACTGCATCCCTCTATCTTTACTAATCACGGAAATATACCGCAAAAAGAGTCGAAAATGAGACACCCTGCACATCGTAAGATTCGATTACTTAAAATGATAGGACGGACGTCATGGTTGTCTTTAAGAACCGTGGCTAGGAGTGTATGATGAATATCTTAGCTAATGTGCTCTGGCACACCAGGGTCCATATACGTATCATCGGATAGGTTGCAAGTGGTTCGCTAAACTTAGCGATAACATATTGCAAAACCGCCGTTAATAAATCAAAAATAAGATATAGAGAACCTATGGAATCAGGCAATTTATAATATACCTCTTCCAGAATTAAATGCCGACGGCGATTCTCACATGTTTGAACATAAAACATAAAAATGGGACCGTTGCTATCCACTAAAACATTAATAAGGTTTGTTCGAACATTCATGATA
This sequence comes from Kuschelorhynchus macadamiae, assembly GCA_030620095.1. Taxonomy (NCBI): domain Eukaryota; kingdom Metazoa; phylum Arthropoda; class Insecta; order Coleoptera; family Curculionidae; genus Kuschelorhynchus; species Kuschelorhynchus macadamiae. The sequence continues at coordinate 107,747 of JAUTXW010000249.1, read as the reverse complement.
CACTTGCTGATGTCTCAAGTAAATTTTCTATTGTAGTACAGAGGCAACAAAGCTGATAAATTGACCAGACCGGCAACCATTATAATCCTAACAACTTTTGCCACCTCCAGCAATAGTGTACATTAATAAAGAAAACCCCTACAAGGAATTTAAAAAATTGTCAAATAAAAATATTAGGCTGCGAATTTACTAGATAGATTCTGTGATACCTCAGCAATGAGCTAATTATTTATCAGGCATCGAGGATAAAACTGAAATTCTTTGACTAAATTCACATTGGACGATATGAGCTAAAAAATGAATTACTGGTTTAAAATAGATCTGCCTCATCATGACCTATTTCATTAGAATATATTGGCTAGATGATAGCCAACGATGAGCACTGGGCCCATCAAGGATGTATAAAAGATCCAATAAATCTCAGGTGATGTGGCTCTAATGAGCCACCCTATCCCTAATTCAGAACAACAGATACTTAAATTTAGAGGCTTTACTTTACCTGGTATTTTAAATAGAAAATGATCAGCCACAGTATGCACTATTCTATTTCTTGTAAGATAAATTTTTGCTAGAAAGTAGTAAATGTCTACTGGCATTGCCCCATGATAATAAATTATCAGAGCAGGACCGCTGATTGGTAAATTTTCCACACCTTGTATTTCATATCCTAAAATAAATGTATTGTTAAGTTATGAGTACAAATAAACGATAAAAAAATACCTACCATGCCAAATCCATCCATGTGCATCCCACATAACCGCAATACATTTCCGAGCCGTTTCCCATTTGTCTCCAGTTCTTAAAGCTGTTTGGAGGTGGTTCCAATGCAGTTTATAAACATATAACGTGAATGCACTTATATACAGTAACAAAGCTATTATAGCAGGTAAAAGGAAAGTTACGAGTAAAGGAATCAGGCACCAGGTTAACCATAGTGAATAATCGATGTCAACATACTCAACTAAAAAGAAACATATTATATAATTTTTTTCTACTACCTAAATAAGGCTGATTAAAAAGTATTTGTGATTCTATACTATTACACTGTATACATAATAAGAATCAAGTACAAAAATAGAAGTCTGTAAAACAAAAAAAAAGTAAATTCGAACATTGCGGGCAGTTAAATTAAAGAGACTGCAAATACAAGTCAAAAAGCTCCTTACAGAAAGAAAAATTATGAAAGAAAATGAATGGTAAATATGTAAAAAATTCGTCATTTGAAATTGTCGACTTATTGACCATTAAATTATCTAAAAACCTACACCACTTACAAAAAAAAACTTCAAATAACTTTTTACATATTTGTATGCTTTCTAATGTTGCCATCAGAAATTTTGATTTCTCAGTTTCACCTACTTGCCTTCACGTATTTTTTGTGCTCCTTGTATACTATGTCGAAAAATTTCTTGTAACCAAACTTATTTTTATAATAAGCAAAACTTTTTATGCAAAATAACTTTTGTTACTAAAGATGATGATAAAAAAGTTTTCCATTTGTTAACTAAAATTGAACACATGCTGTATAATTATAAGTTGATAAGTATAAAAAATAAAGTTGTGCTGAGTCAAAGAGATATATAATAAAATAATAATAATAATAATAATAATTTTTTTTGTAAACATGACAACTTCACTATTTTCATTAAAAATAATATTTGTGATATAAATATCATAAGATCACTCTAGCAATCTTGTACATATTTTTTAAGTTGCCTTTTATAAAAAATATGTTTTATATTAAGTGCCTACTACCTTTCAAAAACTTTAGTTTTTTTCCTGTAATTTGAAAAAAAAATGGTTCAGCTAGACATTTTTGTGTTTAAAGTAATTAAAAACGGCAATCCTTCCAATAAATATTTCAAATTTTTCAAATACAGTAGGACTAACAAGTTAACTTTGACAATGGTTCAACCCGATTATATTCCTTACGTACTGCCAAAGAAATGTAAGTAAAATATATCTAGACGTGACCAAATGCTTATACTTTTTAGTCAGTTATAACAGTCAGTGGTGGATTGTTAGGGGAGGCAGTGCCTCTTCTGAAAATAGTGTAAATTTGTATATTTAATACAAATCTACAAAATTTGATTTGCCATTAAATAATGTATTTCAGATTTGTTTTCAGAATCGTGAACGTAGGCGACTTTTAAATCGCTTGCTGACAAGCTAGTAGCTAGTCGAACAGAAGCCAGGAACTCGGCATAATATCGGTTGTCTCGCTATCTTTTATTTCAAATTTGTTACATAAATATATAACAAAAGAAAATGGAGTCAGAAAACACTGTTACTAGTCTTCAACAATGACACTAAATTCATCACTACACTCGAAAGACAAAATTACATACTTAAACAATCATCAAGGCAGTAAGGTTCCGGTTTAATTAACATTTATTTTGAAAGGTCGTGGGTTTAACTCATTTAATTCTGATGGGTAATTCATTATAAAATTTAATACACATATAATCTGGACCCTTCTTAGTAATTTAAAGGTGATGCATGGGGTAACTGAAATGTTCTGCTCTTGTGTTATAATTATATCAAACGATCTAAATAAAATTTGATTCTGTAAACAAACAGAAGGCACTCAAAAATATATAGTGCATATACAATCATTACTCCTGTTTTTCTAAAAATTGTTCGGCAAATTATTATATTCCATTTTTTTATTATTCTTAAGATGCGCTTTTGGACCACAAACAGTCTTTGAGCTCGGCTATTTCGACCCCAAAAAGATATTCCATATTTTACAATTGACTCAAAATTAGCAAAATAAAATATTTTTAGTGCTTTTAAATTTTAGTATCTACTCACTACCCTTATTCCATAGCAGATAGAGCAAAGCTTTTTTAACGCTTGACTTATGTGAAAAGCCCAATCTAAGTTTTCATTAATACGTAAGCTTAGAAATTGTGTATTTTCAGACACAAGTAACATCTTATTATCCACTTCTCTAAACCAATTTTTTTCAGATTTTGATTGTTTGGTTCTAAAAAATATAATATTAGTTTTATCAGAATTGAGAACTAATCTATTTTCTGTAAACCATTTGGAAGCTTCAGAAAGAAAATCTTTGCTGTTCACCAAAGTTTAACAAACCATTTTATTGCCTACCCATAAGTTTGTATCAACTGCGTAGTTAATTATGAATTTACACCCACCTGCTATACAATAAAAGTCATTTATAAGTATAACCAAAAGAGTTGGTCGAAGTATACTTTCTTGGGCTATTCCTGGGTTATTTAATAATACCTCTGACTTATGAAGTATGCCATTTTTATGTACACATACCATTTGACCTCTCTCATTAAGGTAAAATGTAAGCCACTTTAGGGCAAATCCTCTTACCCCATACATTTCCAGCTTTTTTACAAGTAATTTTCTTTCTAGGCGGTCATAGGCTTTTGACAGATCGAGAAATATTCCAATTGCAGTCTCACCATTTTCAAAAAAAAATTAAAACTAATTGAATAAACTGATAAATAGCTGTTTGTGTAGATTTTTCCTTTTAAAAAGCCATGTTGCTTATTATTAAACAATTTACATTCATTCATAAACTCATAGCAAGCTCAAATAATTTAGAAAATCCCGGCAAAAGACTGATTGGCCTATAGCTATTTTTTTAGGGTCTCCTTTTTGTAGAGAGGTTTAATTAATGCTAGTTGGAAATATTCCATTTTTAAATGTATTATTAATTAGAAAATATTGTAAGCTTTTTATCTCGGGTACGGAACATTTTATAATGCTTGTTGGTAGTTCATCTATGCCACTGCTATGTTTATTCTTAATATCATTAGCTAACTCACAAATTTCCTTGGAAGTAACTGGTCTTAAATACATGGACTTATTGAGTATACTAATATTACAGATATGTGGTAGGATGTCTATATTTATTAAAATATTTGGTATCACAGATATTAAAAATTGATTATAATTGTTAGCTATTGTTTCAGCGCTTCCCTCTAATTGCATTTTATCGTGGGAGTCTACTTTTCCACTAATTTCTTTACTAATTGCCCACATATATTTCATTTTGTTATCAGAATTTTTAATTCTTATTTCATATTATTCAGTTTGTATTGTATTCTCAATATACCATCGTACTATTTTTTAGTTTGCTTGTAAGCCTCGTTAAATTTAATATTTTGGTTGCTCAGAGCTAACAAAATATTTTATCTACGTTTACAGTCGTGAAGTTCTGGCGGTATATTTTTATTTTTTTTTTAAGTTCTGTTTTTATGAACTATTTTTAGAGGGAAATTCTGATTAAAAGGCCTATATATGTATTTATACAATTATTCCATTGACTATTTACATCATTATTATTTACAGAATACACATTTTTTCAGTCTTGATCTCGCAGACAGATCAAAAAATTCTTTTATATTCATACTTGTTGACTTTCTTCACTTCAACTTCAAAAACTTTCAATTACTTTAGCCTCAACGAAATCTGAATCTGTGAAAAATATTATCATTACAACTAGCCGAAGTTGGAGTTACTCTTGTATTTTTTAATATATGTAGTTTGGTTTAAATTAAAACCATTTATTATTGCCACAAATTCAGTTCCCTTTTTACTCTCCTTAAGTAACTCTATATTAAAGTCACCTATGAGGAAAATAGCTTTATTTTCATTACATATCTTTGACATTAGTTTTTCCGATTTGTTAAGGAAAATTTTTATATCCCCAGATAGAGGTCTGTAGACTGAAACCACTATTATGCTAATGTCACCGAGTCTACATTCAGTTGCTGCACATTCAAATGCATTGATATTTTATTCAGTTTTGGTCTTGTTTAAGCTTTCACTTTTTGTCGCACATAGATTGCGGAACCCCCATGCTGTCCTTCACGCCAAAACATTGACACTAACCTAAAATTCTTAATCCCTAGTTGTTGTAGTTGACTTTCTAACTTCCAGTGTTCTGATATGCAAAGGACTTTGCAGTTAGGCTATCATTTATTTCATCAAGTGAGTTTCCAAGTGATTGCATATTTTGATGTAGATGCTCGACAAGGTTTTTGACATTTTGGAATTTCTAAGCTTCTCATTATCTATTGGATTTTTCATAAAAAATTATCGATGTAATTTATTTTGTTCCTGTAGTTAATTAACCTTTTAACATCACGTACGGTTTAACGAAGTTTCTAAATTTTTTCAAGTATAGCTGTATAATCGAGGTAACTTTCTTAATTTCTGAGCAAAGAATGCGGTTTTAATTCGTACCTGGTGAATAAAATACATACATGTTGACTTTGGTCCATTTTCCGTCGCGCAAACATCGGGATACATTTAATTTCCATTTCCTAAACTCCGCTGATTTATTATATCCGGGCGCACCGTAGAAAAACAACGCCCGCCAGCGAATTTTTACGACGCGAGACGTTCCCACTAAGAACGAACGTGGCCGAGTACTACCGAGAAGCACGAGTCTTGCCTCTTTAGGCGAAGCCACTGTCGCACAATGTACCACTTCGATCACCGTTCTAGTAGCGTCGACTTCGAGACCTAGCCATCGATCGACACCAGTACAGGCTAGGTAATTCATTGGAAAATATTTTTAACAGAGTATATCTACCGTTTCAGGTTAAGTGTTTGAATAGTTAATTTATTTAAATTTTATTATCTTCGTTGAAAATATTCCAAGTGTTTAAGTTTAAAAATGAATTTTTTTCGATTTACCGAAATTTTATAACTGACTAAACTTAAAAATACAATATAAATTCTTTTCTGATTTGCCAAATTTTATAAGTTCTATAATATTAAACAACCGAATGCTCTTTTTTACGTGGATGTATAGATTCTGAGTTGCATGATTACTAGATCTTGTTTAAAGTTTGCCAGTCAAAATTAAATACATTCGAGTTGAATGCCTAGAAGTTCTGGGTTCAACTTGTAACTTGCCTTGTTACCACTGCTCCCTCTGTATTCAGAGATTCTGACGCAGAAAGAGTAGTGAATTCTCCTGCTAAAATTAAAACTAAAATAATAAGTACTAATCTCCGAACATCTCTTATTTAAAACCTCAAGACCGTAGAGAACCCATAATTATTTTATTTTCTATTCTTTTAGAGTGAATAATACTAAGAGATATTCTGTTTTAGATCCGTTTTAACTATAACATTTGCAAATATATTTCATAAATCATCCGCATGACTTTATTTTTTTATGCTTTCGCATGGCTTTTATATTTAATTAACTGAGATTTATTCACCGCCCTAGTTACACTCCGAACTGAACGAAGTTTCTATTGGGCACAGGTATTTAGGAACACCATATTAAGATGTAAGTAAGACATTGAGTAATTCTATTCAACTTAAATGAGGTATTTAATCATTTTTAATAAGTCTGGTTAAGCCTTTAGGGAAGTCCAGTAGGGAAAAGTAGAATTCTATTTTTTTTCATTTGACTTTATTTTCTCGGAAATAAAATAATAAATCACTAATTAATTTTAAATTCAGACTTTCTATTTAATTAAAAAGAAAATATATAAAACCTTATATCTTCGACTGTCGAAAGGCTATCTTGAGACATAGTAGAGGATCCTTATCACTTAAATCCAAGGACTGGCGCCCGAGTTTTCCCGAAGAAACCGAAAGGGCGTCAAAGTAAGTAGAAAAATCACATCATCAGCAACGAAACGTCGCAGCGGAATGATAACTCTCTTCGGCTTTATATTTCATTTTTATGCAATTTGGACATTTTAACTCTACTGAGTTGAAATCCTTTCCACTGTGGGTATTGGCCCCACATTTGTTGCAGCATAATGTTTCTTTGCAGTACTTAGCCACATATTCAAATCCAGCGCAGTTAAAGCACATGGCTAAATTTAAGTATTCTTGAACATAGACTTTCATAAAATAAAATTTATTGTCTGTTTTTTTTAAACCATTTGGCAATAGCTGGTTATGCTTCTAAAACCCTCTTTATTTATTTCCTGACGAATGTTTATTTTGGGAAGATCAATTTCTATTTCGTTATTCAATCTAATAAGTTTTTCAATAAATTCTTGATTTGAGTAGCATTTCAGAATGCCTGTGATTACAAACATTGGATTTAAAATGTGTGTCTCTTTTATGCCTATATTGCTTTTGTTTTGCAATACAGATTTTAATTTTTCCTGTACTTTCAACAACAATGGCTCTGCTATTCAATTGTCTTATGTTTTTAAAACCTCCATCTGTATTTGTGGTTCCTATTTCTTTTTTAAGTTGTTGCATTGTTTCTTTAGAGTCGGATATATTATTCATTCTAACTATTGCTTCTAGTTTCTTATGCATTTTAGGTGTTTCCCAAGTATCTATTGGATTTTCTTTGAATGTATTTTGTGATCTTCTGCTTTGTACTATGGAGGTGTATGTTTTCTGAAGTGAATCTTTGCTATATGATTTTTCCATGACAGTTCCCTGGTTTACAAAAATCTCTTTTTGAAGTACTTGTATTTACAAATTGTGTTCCAAAGTCCTTTTCTCTTGTTCTATTTTTCCTATTTTATATGTAATTAAAGTAAGATTTTTGTATATCGAGGCAGATAAGTTTTTAGAGACAATTAAATTATTCTAGATATCTTTAATATAAACTGTTAAATGCACACATGTAATTTTGTCTACCACGGAGTGGAAAATTTCGCTAGACTATTTATTGTCTTGTATTGAAATTTTTCTTTCCTTAGACCTAAAACATTTTTACTAGCGTTTCATTATCTCTTTGAAATTGTCACAGTTGTGGATGATAAAATTTGTTATTTCGAAATTTAGCCCGTTTTTGTACTCATTTCTCCGATTTTTACCCTTAGATTTAAAGGTAGTGTCTTAAGAAACTTGGGAAGCAAAAATAGTATGTTTTTTTGTAAATGTGATTTATCGAAAAAGTGTGACAGTAAATCATTATTTCTTTTAGAGCGACAATGTAATGATAGTCTAGTTTTCCAAAGATGTGCTTAATCTGCTCTAAAATGTAAGACATTAAATTCAGAATAAAGGCCAACTGTAAGATATTGATTGTTTTCATTTAATATTATTTTCAGAATTTTGTTTTGACATACCTTTAAAACTTGCAGTGCATTATCATAAGACTTCCCCAAATTACTATACAATACCTTAAAATTGATTTGACTAGTGAGTTGTAGACTATCTTTATTGTTTTTTCAAATATATCGCATCCTCCGTACTTCTATTCCGTCTAAATCCAAATTGTTCAGTAAAAAGGACATTCTGAGAATCAAAAGAATCAACTAGGCGTGTCTTTACACGTTTTTCTCATAATTTTAAAAAGTTGCTTAAAAGAGAGATTGGTCTGTAATTTGTCATTTGGTATGGGTGTCCACTTTTAAAAATAGGAACAACTATAGCGGTTTTCCATTCTACAGGTATCCTGGAACTTATAAAGGTTGAATTAATTATATGGACTAAAGGCTTTAAGATATACATATGGATTGTTTTGATTAATCTCACAGTTATACCATCCTCACCACGGGAATAGTCTGATTTTAAGGATACTGTTTTTAAAAAAGGGGTTTTGTTTTAATTTTTTGTTTTATATTGCTGATTTTTAGAAATAATTGTGTTAGCCATATTTCATTATTTTTATTTACTGCTTGGTTAATGACTTCCCATACCTTTTTATAGTTTTTACCTGCATCTGACTGCAACCTGAATTTTTGTTTTATAATATTGGAATTTAGTTTTACAGATTAATTCTTGTAAGTCGTTTCTGTATTGTTTATGCTGTTCCTCTTTTTCAACAGTAAAGTTCTTTAACAATTTTTGTTTTAAATTATCCCTATGTTTAATAGAATTTATTAACCCCAGAGAAATCCGTTTTTTTTTGTTTAATGATTAAAGTGTTTGTAGACATGTTTATATGATTTTCAAGTGTGAACATAAATTGTTGATAGGCTAGTTGAGCATGGTTCAGAGCTGTACAGCTTGACCAGTCTCTTGCGATAAAAGCTATTTTAATTTTTCATAGTTATTTTTCTTTAGTACTGTGCAGAGTTTTTACTTTTTTCTCGTAATTTCATTTCTGTCCTTAAGCCTATTAGGTAATGATCGGTCATATCATTTTTGTAAATAAAAGTTTGTTTGTTTAGATATAAATTCTTTGTGTAACGTTGTACGGTCTATTCAACTCGATGAAACTGCATTAAAACTTTATTTATATAAGAAAAAAGGCCCTTCTCGTACATTAAATTTAAATATTCATTTGTTTTTAGAGACATGATAAATGATGATTACTCCAATTTATCAAGTATTGTTCTAAATCATTTAAAAATAGATCTAAATTTGTTGAAGGAGGTCTGTAGCAACATGTTACATAGATGTCTACTTTGTTTATTTCCAAGCATATTTGAATACACCTAGTTTCTGAAAAATGTATTATGTTTGTTATATGTCATACTGTTTTTTATGTATACAATTATGCCATCATTTTTACTAAATTGAGAATTATTATAAACTAATTTAAAATTAGGCAAATGAAAGAGACTTACCTCATCTTTTTCCAAATTAAAAGTTTCCAATAACACTAGGATATCAATATTATTTTGTTCGATCGATTCAATTAGTAATGTTAGAACATCAAAATGTTCTCTTATACTTCTGATATTTATGTGGTATATTTTTAACCTACTTTCTCCCTCAATCAACGTTTTTACCTCTCCGGCGCTTGCTAATATGGCGCCTCATATATTCCGCTCCCCTCTATGGCTCCGAAAGAAATTAATATAACTAAATATTTCGAATTATGCTACTTATATAATATAAAAATATAATACTTGTATTCACTCACCCAACAAAAATGAAATATTTCCAAGAATTTTTTGAGCTGCTTTAAACAAAAAGAACCTTGATTATGTCAAGTCCTCCACTATTCCAATTTTAGTACCTTTGAGGTTACTCTTATGTTTTAATATTGTTTTTTTTTTTTGTTGTAGTCAGCACATTTTACCATTACTGGGAGTGCTTTTTCTCGGTTTTCTCCCACTCTATAGCACTTAATTATGTCTTCTTTCGTGGTATTTATTTTTAACTTCTGAGTAAAAAGTTTAACCATCTTTTCCTGAATAACTTCGCCGTCATTTTCTTCTACACCATAAACGCAAACATTATTTATATTTTCGCGTTGGCGAACACTCTCCACTACGCCTCGAGCTGCTTGATTGCGGTGCGTTGGGTATTCGGAGTATTTTGTATCTCATCCATTTTTTCACACATTTTTTTAAGAATGCTATTGACAAAATTCTCCTCCGATAGTACTTCTTTTATTGTTTCGTTGATAAGAGCTTTTTGGTGCGTGGTCCTGGGTGCAGCCATTTTATGCAGCAATTATAATAGACTGTGACTTGAACTATCTAATGAAACAAAATTCTTGACGAAACTCGCGTTTTTCACTGTTGAAATGTATACGTTTATTTGCGATGCTAAATACACACGTCTTTACAGCATGGCTACCATACTTAACTGAGATACTTTGTGTTTTGTCTAATGATCCAAATATCTCCAACACTATCTTATCCAAAGGAACTCGGTCTTCAGTTTGTTTTTTCAGGTATACGCATTGTACTAGAGACTAATTTTTAAGTATCGTTTTGATGGGAGACATCCAAGCTTAGCTCAATGCATGATTTTTTATTTACATTCTCATTACCAGGAGAATATTCCACTCTTAAGCGTTTACCGCCTATTGGCAATTTCATTTTGTTTTTCAGTGGGCTCTGGTTCCGATGAGTATTCCTGTCTAATTTTGCATACTTTTTAAACGCGCTGGTATTATTTTTAATGCACATATTAAGGGGTGACCGGATGCAGAACCGCCTTCGCTACAAGTGTATACGAAATGTTATGATTTTATGGTTATGCTTCGAAAATTGGATACATTCGGGGGCGGAAGACGATAAACCGTTTATTGCTTTGACAGTTTAGTTATATTTATGTGGGTAAGAAGGTTTAATATTTATTTCGTTCACATTTTGCGTGTTAATTTTTATTTTCTATTGTGTAGATGTATTTACCGAGTAGGGGTAAGCCGAGTAAGTTTATATTCTAATTAATTTAATTTAGTCTGAAATGAACAACAGTGTCAGGAGTTGTGAAGATATTGTTAATTTTCTCATTAACGTTAAATTCGAAAGGTTGTCGAATGATGACAAGTTAATCATTAAAGAGTTAGGTGTTCCCCATCCCGATTTGACTAAAATTATAAACCAAGTGAAACCACCTCGTAGTTTTGTCAATTCCTGGTACGATAAATGTAAATTGCTTACAGGTAGCCCACATTTAAAAAAATTATTTTGTTGGCCGTGCTTATTATTTTTGAACATGGAAGATGTATGGTCATAAAACGGATAAGACAATCTAAAAAATGTGTCTCATTCTTTAGAAAGACAATCAAAAAATATATTAGTTGTGGATATAAATTGCATCTTTTGGGGAAACAAAATATAAATATTGCAAACTTTTTAGACACAGTTCATCAATTCGGAATTCAAAGATATAATGGTTCCCTTACAAAAAATAGGGAAATATTGAAGACATCGAAAACTGTACAGAATGAATTGATTCGATTGCTTTTATTATAATGGAAAATATAGATTCCGGAATTAAAAACGCCCCATTTTTTTCATGGTAGGTAGATGAAACTACTGATATAACTTGTCGAACGCAGCTTTCTGTAATTATCAGGTATGTCAATAAGAACACTATTAAAGTAATTCATATAGCTCAATATTCCAGGTTAGAATTTTTTTTTGCAAATTTATCCATTTTTTCCTTACATTTTTCAAAATCGACGAAAAGAACACATGTTTTGGATACCATCTATAGTAAACGTTTACCGACAACAACCAATATTTAAGAATGATGATCTAACTAATGCCATAAATTATAGAGGCATAGCAAAAGTGTCCATAATTTCGAAAATTTTTAATGCTATAGTTGCCAATTATATCTCACTACATTTTAAACACCTAATAGTTCCCGAGGAGCATGGGTTTACTAAGTTTAAGTCTACCTTGTCAAACCTCTTAGAATATCAAAACATTATCTCTAAGTCGTTGGAAAATTATCATCAAGTTGATGTAATTTATACGGAGATGGACATGGAGAAGGCATTTGACAGAGTGGACCTTTCAATTTTGATTGGCAAGCTATATGCTTACGGTGTTACTGGCTCACTTTTGCATTGTGTCGTAGTTATCTATTGGAAAGAAAACAAATTGTTAACATTAAAAACTTTTTATCTGATGAATTTGCTGTGACTTCCGGAATACCTCAGGGTGAACATCTTTCCCCACTGATGTTTTTGTGTTTTATTGAAGATTTGGTGCAATGTCTTAAGTATTCAAATGCACTAATGTATGCAGATGATCTAAAAATTTTTAGAATAATCAAATCTCCTTCTGATACCAAAAAATTAGTGGGACCTCGATAATATTGTTTCATGGTGCAGCTTAAACAATTTAAATTTGAATTGTACTAAGTGTAATAGATAATAGTTTCTATAGAATACAAAACCCAATTTTATACCCATATCATGTAAATAATCACAATCTTGAAAGAGTAGATCTTATTAGGGATCTAGGAGTTGTGTTTGACAGGGGACTTATACTAAATCATATTGAACATGTGTCAAATAAAGCCTTAAAACTCTTACGGCCGGTGGCAGAAAGCTCAATTAAAGATGTTTAACGGAATGTCAAATTTGACAGCGAGTTCCTAGATTTCTATAAGCAGCTTGACAAATCAGAAAGCAGGGTTAAATATTCTAAACAGCAATTAAGTTTTGTGCAACCGGCTGTTAGGTTTTGTATTGAGATCTTTAAATAATTTTAATAATATTTTGCGCTAAAAGATGTTTACTGTGCAGTGGTTCTTTCTGTGCTGGAGTATGCTTGCCCTGCATGGTCACCATACGTTAGGTTAGGTTAAAAGTGAGTGGCTCAAACCGACCCTCCACTGCGACTCTGTTGTCTATTGTGGCTCACACCTAAGTTTACACTTCCCCGAGCAACTCTAAGTCCTCAATGAGTCTTATTATTGCCTTTGGAGAGGTATTGTTCAAGTCCTCGGGCAGCAAGATATCTCTACCGAAATAGAGAACTTGATCCTGGCAGCTGCCGGGCATTCACATAGGACATGTCTGGCTGTCTCATCATCACCCATACATAGGCGGCACTCGGATTCGTTTTCAAGCCCCATCCTGTGCAGGTGATGTCTTAGACCACAATGGCCAGTGTATAGGCCTACTGCTGTTTTGAGCTTAATTCTGTTCATATTTAACAGACTTTATGTTATCCTCTTCTTCATAGGAAGGGATATAAATGCCTTAGCATGGGACAGACCTGGCAGTCCAAGCCAATAGAGATTAGCTTTTTCCTCAACCAGGTCCAAAATTGCGCGCTTGGCCGTTTCGTGGGATACTCCTAAAGCTGGTTCAGGTCCCACGAATCTCGTCTCTGCTCCTTTCTTTGCTAGAACGCCCGCAGACTCATTTCCCTCCAAACCTGCATGTCCTGGTATCCAGATAAGAGCGATTTTATTGTCGCTCCCCAGGCCAGCAAGTGCCTGTTGGCAGTTCCAGACTGTTTTGGATGTACAATGACGCGCTTCAAGTGCTTTAACGGCCGCTTGACTATCCGAGAATATTTTTATCGTTTTATGTGTTGTTTGTTGATCCTGCAACATTCTAACACACAATTCGAAAGCATGGACTTCTGCTTGGAATATTGAGGTGTTATTTCCCAGGTTTACTGACAGATCAACCTTCGGTCTTACCCCATGTATTCCAGCTCCTACACCTTTATTGGTTTTGGAGCCTTCCGTGAAGAGGCACAGGTCTCCTTTAAGTAGATCAAATTTATTCTGATCCCACTCCTCTCTCCCTGGGAAGATCACGGAGTAGATGGTCACCTTATTACAAGGTTCATACGGAGATTATTGAGAGAGTTCAAAGGAAGTTTTTGAAGTTTATTGCTTATAAACTGAAAGTTAGTAACGATGGGATTAATTATAATCAGCTATTAACTCTGCTTAATCTTGCACCATTGGAAAAGAAACGAGAATATCTCGATATATGTACTTTTTTTAAAATTATAAGGAATCTTATTGACTCTCCAGCTTTATTGTCTGTTATTGAGTTGCATGTCCCACAACGATATACCAGACAGAATAATTTATTCAATATTAAGTATCATAGGGCGAATTATGCTGTTAACAATCCAATCACTAGATTTTGTAAGAAAGCCAATAGCTTACCAGCCCACGTTGATGTTTTTTCAATGTCGTACAATCAATTTAAATATATCGTTCGTAACGCTTTGTGATATGTAAAAAGTACAAAGTTATGTTTTTATTTACGTTAATATGTTAATAAAATTAAAAAAAACTAAAAATTATGTATTCTAAATTTGTCAAAATTGTTTATTTATCTGTTTATATATGTATATTTATATTGAAATGGCAAGTCCGTAAATATATTATTTATTTATTTAATATACTATTCTATTCTATATATATATATATATATATATATATATATATATATATATATATATATATAGATATATAGATATATAGATATATATATATATATATATATATATATAGATATATAGATATATAGATATATATATATATATATATATATATATATATATATATATATGTAAGGATAACAATGAGAAAAATAATATAATTAACAATTAAACAAACGCACATACATACACATACAGTGACAAGATACTCTAAGACACTTGGCACTTGGCAGAGTTGAGACTTAAAGAAAAAATATCGATTTGACTGAAATGTTTGTTGTGTAAATATCTACCATGTTGTGGATGATAGCTCTTTGGCCATAGTTAGTTCTATGTACTTGTTCTGAGAAAAGGCGTCTGTTTCTCAGAGCTTTGACCGGAACATTAAATCTTAAGAGACACAACAGTTTAGTGCAATCAATAGTCTCATTAATTAGCTTATGGAGAAAGAACAAATAGAAGTTCCGGCGCCCGATTTCAAGAGATCTAAGACCACAAAGCAAAAGTCTGATAAAATGGACACCATATGACTGAGCAGTATTCAAGTATACTTCGAACCACAGAGTTAAAGAGGCATGTAATTGCTTTGTTGTCCTTCATACAGATGGTGTTTCTTCTCATAAAGCCTAATAGCCTCAGACTTTTCGATACTATTTGATCGACATGACAGGTCTTTGTCAAATATCTTCTTCGGATAGGTAATGTCTGTATGTAGTGAAGATTTCATCGATCAAAATTGATTCCAAGATCTTAGGAATTGTAGAAGGTAATGATATTCCCCTGTAGTTCCCGACATCAGCCTTATCACCAGACTTAAATATGGGGATGACAGTGGAGTTTTTCCAGATTGATGCAATAATGCCCGTGTCAAATGTCATCTGAAATATTGCTAGGATGGGTTTTATGAGTGACTCACAACACCGATTCAACAACAGAGGGGAAACACCGTCTGGACCTGCTCCCTTGCCACAATCAAGCTGCACTATTTTGGATCTTACCTCTTCTATAGTAAAGTGGTGATCCGTAAGTATACCACCGTGATGGCTGAACCCCAGAATAAGACGACTGGAAGTGAATAGCAAAGGCCTCAACCACATCAACAGGACCGTCTAGCGGAGCTCCATTGTAGTACATGGTCTTTGGAATACCTGGCCTTCCTCAGAGAATTGACGAAGGACCAAAAGTGCTTTAAATTATTGGCATCAACATTTCGGTATTATTGATGTGAAGAACATAATACAGATCGATTTGAAACGGCGGATTCTCGAAGAGGCGTCGTAGTCCCCTAGAGCTCCACTCCTTCTGTATTCCCTGTAAAGCTTATTCTTTTAGCCTATCAGCTTTCTCAAACCAGAAGAATATCATTTTGGGAATCTCTGATCTTTCACCACTGTTTTGGGAACAAATAACTCGATTGCATTAGACAGAATGGCATAGAATTTATCGATCATTGCATCAATGTCCACGGAGTGATCTATAAAAGAACAATCAACATTATTGAAAAGTTGTTAATTTTAAGATAATCTACTTAATCTAGCCATTGGATGCCAGGAAGATTAAAGTGTCCAATAACAATAAATTGTGAGCTCTGATAAGAGTTTTGCATTATCAACATCTTATTGCCAATTACAAATACGTTTCTAAATTAATATAGCTAGCTCATCAACTACCTTAATATTACCTAAAACTAAATTATTAAACTAAGTAACAATGTTATATTATTTGCCTAAACAAATTGTTTGCTTTTTATTTGTTTTCTAAATTTGGAATGACTTACAATAAAGGGATCTATCAGTCCGTAGGTATTTATTAAAGTTCAAACACATCCTTACTAGTTGGGAGTTCCTATATGTATTAGTTTTTACAGCTGTTACATAAAATAGGTCTGTGGACCTAGTATTGGATAACCCTACTCAAAAAGGTAAAAGGCCCAAAAATTCCGAATTGATAACTTTGTTATTTAAAAGTTTATATAAAAATATTAGGCTTAAGAACTGGAGGCTAGGAAAATTAAACATATTGCGTAATACAACCTGATCGAATCACCTTTGAGGATACTCAGAAAACATTTTATAATTTTAAAATTTTCTCTGTATTAATTCTAAAGCATCAATTTTATTTGCATAGTGTGGATACCAAATGAGACATGCATATTGAAGTTTTGACACAACTGATAATCTATATAAAGATTTTATGTGTCAGTATTGTAAAATAATTTACAGCTTCTTATAATAAATCCTAACATTTTCAGGGAATTTGAAATGACATTATCGATATGGATATTAAAATTTAGTTTTTGGTCAAAATACACAACCAAGTCTGTTACTGATATTTTCCTTGTTAAAAGGGTGTTGTTTATATGATAATCAAAAATAATGTTTTGCTTTTTAAGGCTTAAGGTCATTACAGCACACTTATTAGTATTTATTTTTAACCTGTGATTCTCACACCAGGGCACAACCGCATTTAGATCCTCTTGTAGATGAGCTGCGTCATTCTGGATTTTAATACTGCAAAACAGTTTATAGTCATCCGCAAAGATAAGCCCTCTAGAAAGTGTTGCTTCTTCCTATGTTATTAGTTACTAAAAAGAACAATATGGAACCTAAGTTGGACCCTTGGGGTACTCCAGAACTTGGGCTATAACTATTTAGTTCCACAAAAACGCACCTATTCAACCCTATCACATGCTTTTTCTGAATCGGTATATATCACATCAACCTGATGTCCATTTTTTAATGATTCATGTACATATTGTGTAAAATTCATAAGATTAGTTATGGTTGAGCACATGGGAAGAAAACCATGCTGTTGTTCTGATAGTTTATTTCTTACAGTACAACACAATTTTACTAATTATTAATTAAAATATTTTTGAGCCTGATAAAATGGTAACCGATCTGTAATTACAAATTTTATTCATATCATTACTTTTAAAGATTGGTATGACTTTACTTTCCTTCCATTCCACTGGATATATACTATTTTTTAGGCACATAAGTCCTGTTTCTTTCTACTTTCATCCTACTTATAAGCAAGAATTAATTGATACTCTGCATAAAATTAGGAACAAAACATCCAGTGATCAGAATTGCTATGGATATTTAGGCTGCAACAATTAATCACTCTTGGATTAATGGAACTTTTCCTTCTTGCCTGAAATCAGCGATAGTAATTCCTATACATAAGGGTGGTGTTTATGAGGAGCCTATCTAAACTATCGACCTATTTCTTTATTATCCACTTTCTCTAAGTTAATTGAAAACATTTTAAAGTCGACAGTTTGGAGCTACCAAGAGTCTCTTAACCTAATTTTCCATAATCAGTTTAGTTTTCAAAAGGCAAAGGGAACACCTGACGCCATATTTAGCTTTTTCGATAGTGTTTACACCAATATAAATCAGGGAGAGGCGGTGGCAGCGGTATTCTGCGATCTATCAAAAGCATTTGACTGCATGTTGGCAAAGCTTGAGCGTTATGAATTCAGAGGTTGTGCGCTTGCCTAGTTTGTCTCTTATCTTTCGGACCGTAGCCAGGTGGTGGTTGTTTCTGGTTGACGGTCTTCACCTCTAAGTATTGAATGTGGGGTTCCTCAGGGGTCTGTGCTGGGACCTCTTTTATTCTTAATTGATATAAATGACCTAGTTCATGTAAAAATAGTGGTAAATTCACGCTGTTTGCCGACGATACTTGAGTGGTCTGGCAACATAAGAATGTTAATCTGCTGAAACAAAATATCACTAATGATGTATTCGAAATTAAGAAGTGGTGTAATTCTAATCGTCTTCCTTTAATTCCCTTAACGTAGAAAAAACTAGTATTGTAGGGCTTAGATGTGACATGGGTGACTTGGAGTTTGAAGGCAATTCGAACCATGCAAGAACTGTCATAAAATTTCTGGGTTTGTGTCGACAGTGAACTGCCTTTTGAGGATCACATTGTGGGACTGGCCAAACTTTCATCAGGGTGCTATGCGGTTAGGACTGCGAGACATGGGCTTGGTTCAGCGGTGGAGCGTGTAGTCTATTTTGCACTGTTTGAATCTCACCTCAGATATGGCATACCTTTTTGGGGAGTATGTAGTCAATATCTCCAAAACACTCTATTTATGCTACAGAAGAGAGCTGTTAGGTTCATCGCTGGCGCAGGCCGAGTAGAACCTTGCAGGGCTCACTTCATTGCTCAAAAAATTATGGCAATCAGATCTTTGTTTATTCTTGAAATCAGTTGTGTTTAAGAATCGGCACAACATTCAGCGTCCTGCATGTCAGCGAGATACTCGGAAAGCTTTGAATTTACCCTTGCCCATACTTACCAGAACACTGACAAAAAGGTCTCTGATTTATAAGGGCAGAAAGATCTTTACTCACTGCCACCGAACATTAAAACTTCTAGTTCACTAAAGCTTTTTAGGTCACAACAAAAAAAAATCTTATTACTTAAAGCGTATTACAGCCTGGGGGAGTTTTATGCTGATATATTTGCTTAAGACTACATATATTGTATTATTGTTATTATTTAGGTTAAATATCTTTATATTTGTTTAACTTGTTCGAGTTTTTTTATTTTTATTTATTATATTTAACTGCATATATATATATATATATATATATATATATATATATATATATATATATATATATATATATATATATATATATATATATATATATATATATATATATATATATATATATATATATATATATATATATATATATATATATATATATATATATATATATATATATATATATATATATATATATATATATATATATATATATATATATATATATATATATATATATATATATATATATATATATATATATATATATATATATATATATATATATATATATATATATATATATATATATATATATATATATATATATATATATATATATATATATATATATATATATATATATATATATATATATATATATATATATATATATATATATATATATATATATATATATATATATATATATATATATATATATATATATATATATATATATATATATATATATATATATATATAATATATATATATATATATATATATATATATATATATATATATATATATATATATATATATATATATATATATATATATATATATATATATATATATATATATATATATATATATATATATATATATATATATATAATATATATATATATATATACAGTGTGTATCAGCCAAATGGAATAAATTCGATAATAAATAAATGGGGGCGTGTTCGGAAAAACGCTTGGACCCGTCGATTGGTATTTTTAGTTGCTCATTTTCTCCAATAAAAACTTTTTATACAGGGTGTGTCCTGTAACAGTGGTCATTGCCAACTTTCTTATTTCAAATGCAACACCCCGGATATTATTTAATTTTTGGATTCTTTAGGAGATTCTAAACATATTTTATGTTCAATGTCCTATACCTATCTTCAACTATTTCGGCAATATTAAGTATTTTCAAATTTATTGCAAAAATTAAGATTAAAAAAATAAAATTATTTATTTCTTCATAATGTATAAACAAAAGTAAAAAGTTAATTTAGGAACTGTTGAATATGCTCGCAGCGAACGTCTTGGCAAATTCCTAATCTTAAATAGAAATTTCTTCTAACGTTATTTAGCATCTCAGGCGTGACCGATCTAATCGCAAGCGTTATTCGTCTTCTTAAGTCAGCTAAGTCGAGGGGTTTAGTTTTGTATACAACATTTTTAATATGTCCCCATAAGAAAAAGTCTAATGGCGTCAGATCAGAGGATCGCGCTGGCCATTCTATCGATCCTCGTCTCCCTATCCACCGATTTGGAAATATTCCGTTGAGGTACTGCCGGACATTAATTTGGTAATGGGGCGGTGCTCCATCTTGCTGAAACCATATCATATTCGCTGGAACTTGTGGGTTTGCTGGATCCGGATACAAATTTGTCAAAGTTGGCACGACATTATTTTGGAGCAGTGCTAAATAATTATCGCCATTCAAATTGCCGTCAATGAAAAAGGGGCCTATGATATGATCCCTAACAATTCCTGCCCAAACATTAACCTTTTCAGGATATTGAGTATGTTCTTCGCTGATCCAGTGAGGATTTTCCCTAGACCAATAGCGGCAATTTTGACGATTTACATGACCGTGAAGTGTAAAGGTGCACTGATCCGAAAACAAAACATGTTCTAATTGAATAACATTGTTATCTAACATAGCCATCATTTGTTCACAAAAATAAGTTCTCCTATCATAATCGTCTTCCATGAGCTCCTGAGTTGGTATCACTTTATAGGGATGCATTTTATTTTCTTTTAATGTTCGAATAATCGACGAATGGCTAATATCGAACATTGCGGCGGCTTGTCGACTAGAAATATGTGGGTTTTCCTCAAACTCAAGCATAATATCCAATTTAGTATCATCATTTATTGAATTAGCAGCTGCTTTTTTTATCTACCTCACATGTCCAAGCTCGCGAAACTGCTTTTCTATTTTACTAATTGTCCCTTGGGATATATGCGGCAAATTTGGAAATTTTTCATGAAATAAGCGAGCAACTTCCACTTGTGTTCGTGTGTTATCTCCATAACCAATCATTTGTAGAATTGTTATTTTATGCATTTCTGTTAAATGAACCATTTTTCTGGTATTAGGTATTATGCAGTTAACGAAATTCAAAAGACTATGACACTGACACTGACAACTACTGTCTTGCAAAGAGAAAGGCCAGGCATTTTACACAAAAGTAAACAAAACTGGCTCTTTTTGTTCCATATCAATAAACAGGAACGCTAAAATGGTTTTTGCTTACATTCTTAATATGAAGACCTAAATGGTAAATAAGTATTGAGTGTGTTGTAGCGAATTTTTGTAATCAAATAAATAGTTCAGTAACCAGAGCCACTTTCATGAATAATAAATTCGAAATAAATAAAATAAAAATAAATTTGAAAACACTTAATATTGCCGAAATAGTTGAAGATAGGTATAGGACATTGAACATAAAATATGTTTAGAATCTCCTAAAGAATCCAAAAATTAAATAATATCCGGGGTGTTGCATTTGAAATAAGAAAGTTGGCATTGACCACTGTTACAGGACACACCCTGTATAAAAAGTTTTTATTGGAGAAAATGAGCAACTAAAAATACCAATCGACGGGTCCAAGCGTTTTTCCGAACACGCCCCCATTTATTTATTATCGAATTTATTCCATTTGGCTGATACACACTGTATAAATATATATATATATATATATATATATATATATATATATATATATATATATATATATATATATATATATATATATATATATATATATATATACATACATTGTATTATTGTTATTATTTAGGTTAAATATCTTTATATTTGTTTAACTTGTTCGAGTTTTTTGATTTTTATTATATCCTTTATTTAACTGCATATATACGCATATATATATATATATATATATATATATATATATATATATATAAATATATATATAAATATATATATATATATATATATATATATATATATATATATATATATATAGTATAGTATAGTAGGAAGTTTAACGGTCATTCGGACAAATAATTCTGCCTTTGATAAACTTATTCAGGTATAGGGTCCAAAAATCATGGACCATTATACCAACAAGCCTTTAAGCATTTTTCATCATCTCTACCGGCACAATTGACGACGTTTCGCCCTTTTGGGGCTCATAAGGGCAATGCAGCCATATGGTAGAGATGATGAAAAATATTCAACGCCAGTTTGAATATATACGAATACAAAGAGTAAAGAGGTGTCATCTATGGGTATCAGTGTGAGGCTTGTTATTTGAACCTCTAGTAGCAATGTAGAAGTATATAGATGTAAAAGTTAAAAACACAAGCGCGATATGCGTAAGCTTTCAATTTTTTGTTTGCCGTACGATACCAACTATTTTGTTGGCGAAACGACGGCTCCAAAGGATGAAAATCCGTGATATCGGCTTTTTTAGGCCAAAGTTTCAATAAGAACAAAAAAGTAAATAACGTCAGTAGATCAAAAGGCAGAATTATTTGCCCGAATGGCCGTTAAACTTCCTACTAATTTATCTACGGACGTTATTAACTTTTTTGTTCTTATTGAAACTTTGGCCTAAAAAAGCCGATATCACGGATTTTCATCCTTTGGAGCCGTCGTTTCGCCAACAAAATAGTTGGTATCGCACGGCAAACAAAAAATTGAAAGCCTACGCATATCGCGCTTGTGTTTTTAACTATTACATCTATATACTTCTACATTGCTACTAGAGGTTCAAATAACAAGCCTCACACTGATACCCGTAGATGACACATCTTTTCTCTTTGGGTTAATTTCTTACTGCCTTAAATTTTCATCGTATATATTCAAACTGCCGTTGAATATTTTTCATCATCTCTACCACATGGCTGCATCGGCCTGATGAGCCCCAAAATGGCGAAACGTCGTCAATTGTGCCGGTAGAGATGATGAAAAATGCTTAAAGGCTTGTCGGTATAATGGTCCATGATTTTTGGACCCTATACCTGAATAAGCTTATCAAAGGCAGAATTATTTGTCCGAATGGCCGTTAAACTTCCTACTAATTTATCTACGGACGTTATTTACTTTTTTGTTCTTATATATATATATATATATATATATATATATATATATATATATATATATATATATATATATATATATATATATATATATATATATATATATATATATATATATATATATATATATATATATATATATATATATATATATATATATATATATATATATATATATATATATATATATATATATATATATATATATATATATATATATATATATATATATATATATATATATATATATATATATATATATATATATATATATATATATATATATATATATATATATATATATATATATATATATATATATGTATATATATATATATATATATATATATATATATATATATATATATATATATATATATATATATATATATATATATATATATATATATATATATTTATATATATATATATATATATATATATATATATATTTATATATATATATATATATATATATATATATATATATATATATATATATATATATATATATTATATATATATATATATATATATATATATATATATATATATATATATATATATATATATATATATATATATATATATATATATATATATATATATATATATATATATATATATATATATATATATATATATATATATACAGTGTGTCCCAGATTCGCTTCTCTATACAGGGATCTCGGCTCCTATTATACTTACAGTAAAGGTTAAATGGGGAAAGCTTTAGAGGAAACTTACTGCATTCGCTATCCGGCTTCAGATTTACGATCGATCAATTGTTTTTGGAAATATCGGGGAAAAACCGAAAATGGCGGATTTCGTTTTTAGCGAATATATCCAAAACGGTAAATTTGACAGCTGCCAAAATGTGACCTTATTCTTCATTGTTTTTGTTAACCCGCAACCCGCCTCAACTTTAATTTTTCTTATAGCAGCCGTATTTGATGTTTCGATTTTTGGAAAGAGCCTAAAATTTCCGGTCTAGTGATATCTCACAAGTGCATTAAAGATTTTAGTATCATCGAAATATTACAATTCGTAAAGTTAGGTTTCAGTTTTTTCTAAGGAGGCCATGATTTAAAGTAATGTTAGCTCTCAATGCTTTTCTAAGGAGGCCATGATTTATCTGTAACAAAATTGGATTTTGACTTTCACGTTAAGTTAAATAGTTGAAAGTATCAAAGCTGTGTTTCAATAAGTAGTAGGTACGCTTATATCCAAATAAAATCATAAATCTGACACATAAATTGTCAAAACCTATAGAAAATGGCCGGCATTCCGTACTCAAATGAAGAAAAGGTTGACATGTTAGCTCTGTATTTTCAATCATACCGAAACGCCGACGTTACCTCAGCAAGGTATTTGGAGATGTACACCAACCGACGGCAGCCTCATAAAACCAAATTCAAGAAAATCGTAGTTAATTTAATTAACCATGGTGCCTTCGAACAACCTAGAAGCGGATACAATAATAACAATGAAAATCGAGACAGAAACATTTTACAAGCTATCAACGAAAACCCGAGTGCATCGGTAAGAACTGTAGAACAGGAAACTAATGTGCCAAAATCAACAGTACAAAGAGTTTTAAAAAAGAATAAGTACCATCCATACAAACCCATAATAGTACAAGGACTTAAGGAAACTGATTTTCCAAGACGACTACAGTTCTGTGAGTGGTATACTAGGAGATGTAATGAAAATCCTGATTTTGTAAATCATGTCTTGTGGTCCGATGAGAGCAGGTTCAGGAATTGTGGAGTCTTTAATAGGCACAACCGTCATCATTGCGCTGTGCAAAATCCTCACGAAGTGGCAGAGAGACGTCTACAGATCGATTTGGAAGTAACGTTTGGTGTGGGATCATTGGTAAGTTAATCTAATCAATCTTTTTTAAATAGGCACCAAATGATGGTCAAATAATAATCTTTTTTTTTCGTTTAGTTCTTTAATGATACTAAAAGAGTATAATCTAATAAAAAAAAGTAAAACGTTCTACTCTAGTCAGTCAACTTACTTTTTTGATATTGTATTACATTTTTATTCAATCATTTTGTATTGTAGTTTTAAAGAACCTATAAAAATAGAATTTGGTTCTATAAATATATTAACACTTTATCTAAATTTTCTGCAGATTTAGCTAATTCTCTAAACTGTCTTAATATTCTTATTTGTTTCTGTTCGCCAAAAAGCCAAAGTTTCTATGCGATTCCACAATAAAGGGTGAATGATGTTACTTAGTTTAAGGTGTAACTTTAAAAGTTCTTTCTCTGTCTCGGCTAGTTGTTTTCTAGTTTGATGGATTTGTTCTTTTAATAACGCCTTACTAGCATTTTGAAGTATGGTGTTAGTTTTTCTAGTTTTAGCATGATAAGACAACCGTGTAAAAGTAGGAAGTAAATCGCTGTCACGACACTTAATTTGAAAGGTTAGATCACATAAAAGATTAGTTTTCTTACCTCTCAGTCTCTCATACATCTTGATCGTCTTGAAAATCTCCTCCCCGTAGAGGTGTATGGTGTTGATTTTTACTCCTTCACGGATGGAAAAATACAATGTGTTTTCATTCCGGGTGTACATCCGTTCATTACTGTCGTTCTGAAAAGAACAGTTTTGCTGACGTTTCGCCAAAATCACATTTGGCATTTTCGAAGCTTTCTTTCTCGCGTCCGAATAGAGACTGAAGTGTTGGTGACTGCGACGCTTCCTTTTATACCCCCACTCGGGGCCGAAGGTTATATCTGCGCAGGCGTTGGTCGTTATTTATGTTTTCGGGATGGCGCTGTTGTTGTTTGCGATTTTAGATTTGTCTATTATTGTCTTCCATACTGTTGGTAGTTTTAATGATTCGTCCCTTTTATTTAAATCACCTTGCTTTTCAATTTCTATGGCTTCTCGGATTATTCTGGTCTTATAATGTTCTATATTGGCAATCTCCTTACACCCATCGAAATTTATTTTATGGCCGGTTTCCTGATGATGTAGGAATAAAGCTGAGGTTGTTTGTTTATTTCTGATGCTGAGTTTATGCTCTTCCACTCTTGCTGATATTCGCCTGTTAGTTTGCCCTACGTACAACTTTTCACAGTCCTGGCATGGAATACTGTACACTCCGTGGTTTTCCAGTTTGATTTTATCTTTTGGGTTTCCGAGTAGTTTACCTATAGTTGTTTGTGGCTTGTGTATTGTTTGTAGGTTGTGTTTCCTCAGAATTCTTCCGATTCTGTCTGTTGTGCCTTTTACATATGGTAAGACTACTCGTTGCTTTCCCGGTTCATATTTTTTGTTGTTCGTTGTTCGGGAAACTTGTGCATTAATAGCTTTCTCTATGGTGCGATTTGTGTAGCCATTTTTCTTTAAAGCACTAGATATTACCTTAAGTTCGTTTTGTCTCGTCTGTGTTTCAGTTAGTCGCACGGATCTAGATATTAGAGTATTTGCCACAGCTTGAATTTGTGCTGGGTGATGATGTGATTTTGCATTTAAATATCTGTCTGTATGTGTTGGTTTTCTATACACGGTGTATTCGAAATGTTCGTTATGTAGTTTTGTGACCAAAACATCTAAAAATGGTAGTTTGTTGTTTTCCTCTAACTCTAGAGTAAATTGTATTCTGGGGTGGATTGAATTTACGTGAGTCAGAAATTTTTCGAGCTCTGCATGACCATGTTGCCATATAATAAATATGTCATCCACATAACGAATCCATAATTTTGGTTTTAAACTTGCTTTCTCAAGAGCTTCTTTCTCGAAGTATATCATAAATAAATTCGCGACTACTGGTGATAGCGAGGACCCCATTGGAGCACCATCCATTTGTTTATACATTTGCCCGTTGAAAGAAAAATAAGTATTTTTGAGGCAATGCTCCGAGAGTTCTATTATATGTGCCTGGAAATTTTTTTTTCTACAGTTGGTTGCATAATTTCAGAAAGGTATTTCTCCAGTTTTTGTAGCGACGAATTAACAGCACTAACAATAGGTCTGATAGGCGCGCCTGGTTTGTGTATTTTTGGTAAACCATAGAGTTTAGGACATCTGCTCGACTTTTCCCGTGGTATGATTTTTTGTTGAATTTCGGGGTTTATTGGTGAACTTTTTATTTTATTTTTAGTTGTTTTTTCTAGGTACGTTGTCGGGTCCCTTGGAACAGGCCTATAACAATTGTCTTGTAGGATATCCTGCATTTTTTGTACGTAATCTTGAGTATTCATAACCACAGTTGCGTTTCCTTTATCAACAACAAAACCTAAATGCCACTGAACAAAGAGCCCTAATAAACCTCCGAAAAAATAAAAACATCACAATCCTTCCAGCAGATAAAGGAAACGCAACTGTGGTTATGAATACTCAAGATTACGTACAAAAAATGCAGGATATCCTACAAGACAATTGTTATAGGCCTGTTCCAAGGGACCCGACAACGTACCTAGAAAAAACAACTAAAAATAAAATAAAAAGTTCACCAATAAACCCCGAAATTCAACAAAAAATCATACCACGGGAAAAGTCGAGCAGATGTCCTAAACTCTATGGTTTACCAAAAATACACAAACCAGGCGCGCCTATCAGACCTATTGTTAGTGCTGTTAATTCGCCGCTACAAAAACTGGAGAAATACCTTTCTGAAATTATGCAACCAACTGTAGAAAAAGCTGATTCATTTGTAAAAAACTCGGAGCTTTTCACTCGAATTATACGAGATATCGTCCTTGAAAAAAACGACATCATAGCAAGCCTAGATGTCAAATCGTTATATCCCAGTATTCCCATCGACGAAGCATTGGACAAGATTGCTATGAACGAGGATTTCCAGGCACATATAATAGAACTCTCGGAGCATTGCCTCAAAAATACTTATTTTTCTTTCAACGGGCAAATGTATAAACAAATGGATGGTGCTCCAATGGGGTCCTCGCTATCACCAGTAGTCGCGAATTTATTTATGATATACTTCGAGAAAGAAGCTCTTGAGAAAGCAAGTTTAAAACCCAAATTATGGATTCGTTATGTGGATGACATATTTATTATATGGCAACATGGTCATGCAGAGCTCGAAAAATTTCTGACTCACGTAAATTCAATCCACCCCAGAATACAATTTACTCTAGAGTTAGAGGAAAACAACAAACTACCATTTTTAGATGTTTTGGTCACAAAACTACATAACGAACATTTCGAATACACCGTGTATAGAAAACCAACACATACAGACAGATATTTAAATGCAAAATCACATCATCACCCAGCACAAATTCAAGCTGTGGCAAATACTCTAATATCTAGATCCGTGCGACTAACTGAAACACAGACGAGACAAAACGAACTTAAGGTAATATCTAGTGCTTTAAAGAAAAATGGCTACACAAATCGCACCATAGAGAAAGCTATTAATGCACAAGTTTCCCGAACAACGAACAACAAAAAATATGAACCGGGAAAGCAACGAGTAGTCTTACCATATGTAAAAGGCACAACAGACAAAATCGGAAGAATTCTGAGGAAACACAACCTACAAACAATACACAAGCCACAAACAACTATAGGTAAACTACTCGGAAACCCAAAAGATAAAATCAAACTGGAAAACCACGGAGTGTACAGTATTCCATGCCAGGACTGTGAAAAGTTGTACGTAGGGCAAACTAACAGGCGAATATCAGCAAGAGTGGAAGAGCATAAACACAGCATCAGAAATAAACAAACAACCTCAGCTTTATTCCTACATCATCAGGAAACCGGCCATAAAATAAATTTCGATGGGTGTAGGGAGATTGCCAATATAGAACATTATAAGACCAGAATAATCCGAGAAGCCATAGAAATTGAAAAGCAAGGTGATTTAAATAAAAGGGACGAATCATTAAAACTACCAACAGTATAGAAGACAATAATAGACAAATCTAAAATCGCAAAAACTCAAGCGCAATTAGCGCAACAACAACAGCACCATCCCGAAAACATAAATAACGACCAACGCCTGCGCAGATATAACCTTCGGCCCCGAGTGGGGGTATAAAAGGAAGCGTCGCAGTCACCAACACTTCAGTCTCTATTCGGACGCGAGAAAGAAAGCTTCGAAAATGCCAAATGTGATTTTGGCGAAACGTCAGCAAAACTGTTCTTGTCAGAACGACAGTAATGAACGGATGTACACCCGGAATGAAAACACATTGTATTTTTCCATCCGTGAAGGAGTAAAAATCAACACCATACACCTCTACGGGGAGGAGATTTTCAAGACAATCAAGATGTATGAGAGACTGAGAGGTAAGAAAACTAATCTTTTATGTGATCTAACCTTTCAAATTAAGTGTCGTGACAGCGATTTACTTCCTACTTTTACACGGTTGTCTTATCATGCTAAAACTAGAAAAACTAACACCATACTTCAAAATGCTAGTAAGGCGTTATTAAAAGAACAAATCCATCAAACTAGAAAACAACTAGCCGAGACAGAGAAAGAACTTTTAAAGTTACACCTTAAACTAAGTAACATCATTCACCCTTTATTGTGGAATCGCATAGAAACTTTGGCTTTTTGGCGAACAGAAACAAATAAGAATATTAAGACAGATAAACTTTCGAAAAAGTATGACAATCTTCTAAGAAAGTCGAGTCAGCCACAAAGATCGTCAGTAGACGTCGATAAATTAGTACATAATATATCATCCTACAGTCTCTCAGAAAGTGAAAAATCCGTACTGAGTAAGGGTTTTAATTTTGCGATATCTCCTAAGGAAATCCCTAAAGAAGAAATAATAGCTGGAGTGGAAGCTGTCCTTGACTCCTCTGAAGAAACAAAAGCAGAGGAGATTCGACAAGAGGTGGCAAGAATTTTAAGATCAAGCAAAACACCAAAACAAAACCTAAATGCCACTGAACAAAGAGCCCTAATAAACCTCCGAAAAAATAAAAACATCACAATCCTTCCAGCAGATAAAGGAAACGCAACTGTGGTTATGAATACTCAAGATTACGTACAAAAAATGCAGGATATCCTACAAGACAATTGTTATAGGCCTGTTCCAAGGGACCCGACAACGTACCTAGAAAAAACAACTAAAAATAAAATAAAAAGTTCACCAATAAACCCCGAAATTCAACAAAAAATCATACCACGGGAAAAGTCGAGCAGATGTCCTAAACTCTATGGTTTCCCAAAAATACACAAACCAGGCGCGCCTATCAGACCTATTGTTAGTGCTGTTAATTCGCCGCTACAAAAACTGGAGAAATACCTTTCTGAAATTATGCAACCAACTGTAGAAAAAGCTGATTCATTTGTAAAAAACTCGGAGCATTTCACTCGAATTATACGAGATATCGTCCTTGAAAAAAACGACATCATAGCAAGCCTAGATGTCAAATCGTTATATCCCAGTATTCCCATCGACGAAGCATTGGACAAGATTGCTATGAACGAGGATTTCCAGGCACATATAATAGAACTCTCGGAGCATTGCCTCAAAAATACTTATTTTTCTTTCAACGGGCAAATGTATAAACAAATGGATGGTGCTCCAATGGGGTCCTCGCTATCACCAGTAGTCGCGAATTTATTTATGATATACTTCGAGAAAGAAGCTCTTGAGAAAGCAAGTTTAAAACCCAAATTATGGATTCGTTATGTGGATGACATATTTATTATATGGCAACATGGTCATGCAGAGCTCGAAAAATTTCTGACTCACGTAAATTCAATCCACCCCAGAATACAATTTACTCTAGAGTTAGAGGAAAACAACAAACTACCATTTTTAGATGTTTTGGTCACAAAACTACATAACGAACATTTCGAATACACCGTGTATAGAAAACCAACACATACAGACAGATATTTAAATGCAAAATCACATCATCACCCAGCACAAATTCAAGCTGTGGCAAATACTCTAATATCTAGATCCGTGCGACTAACTGAAACACAGACGAGACAAAACGAACTTAAGGTAATATCTAGTGCTTTAAAGAAAAATGGCTACACAAATCGCACCATAGAGAAAGCTATTAATGCACAAGTTTCCCGAACAACGAACAACAAAAAATATGAACCGGGAAAGCAACGAGTAGTCTTACCATATGTAAAAGGCACAACAGACAGAATCGGAAGAATTCTGAGGAAACACAACCTACAAACAATACACAAGCCACAAACAACTATAGGTAAACTACTCGGAAACCCAAAAGATAAAATCAAACTGGAAAACAACGGAGTGTACAGTATTCCATGCCAGGACTGTGAAAAGTTGTACGTAGGGCAAACTAACAGGCGAATATCAGCAAGAGTGGAAGAGCATAAACTCAGCATCAGAAATAAACAAACAACCTCAGCTTTATTCCTACATCATCAGGAAACCGGCCATAAAATAAATTTCGATGGGTGTAGGGAGATTGCCAATATAGAACATTATAAGACCAGAATAATCCGAGAAGCCATAGAAATTGAAAAGCAAGGTGATTTAAATAAAAGGGACGAATCATTAAAACTACCAACAGTATGGAAGACAATAATAGACAAATCTAAAATCGCAAAAACTCAAGTGCAATTAGCGCAACAACAACAGCACCATCCCGAAAACATAAATAACGACCAACGCCTGCGCAGATAAAACCTTCGGCCCCGAGTGGGGGTATAAAAGGAAGCGTCGCAGTCACCAACACTTCAGTCTCTATTCGGACGCGAGAAAGAAAGCTTCGAAAATGCCAAATGTGATTTTGGCGAAACGTCAGCAAAACTGTTCTTGTCAGAACGACAGTAATGAACGGATGTACACCCGGAATGAAAACACATTGTATTTTTCCATCCGTGAAGGAGTAAAAATCAACACCATACACCTCTACGGGGAGGAGATTTTCAAGACAATCAAGATGTATGAGAGACTGAGAGGTAAGAAAACTAATCTTTTATGTGATCTAACCTTTCAAATTAAGTGTCGTGACAGCGATTTACTTCCTACTTTTACACGGTTGTCTTATCATGCTAAAACTAGAAAAACTAACACCATACTTCAAAATGCTAGTAAGGCGTTATTAAAAGAACAAATCCATCAAACTAGAAAACAACTAGCCGAGACAGAGAAAGAACTTTTAAAGTTACACCTTAAACTAAGTAACATCATTCACCCTTTATTGTGGAATCGCATAGAAACTTTGGCTTTTTGGCGAACAGAAACAAATAAGAATATTAAGACAGATAAACTTTCGAAAAAGTATGACAATCTTCTAAGAAAGTCGAGTCAGCCACAAAGATCGTCAGTAGACGTCGATAAATTAGTACATAATATATCATCCTACAGTCTCTCAGAAAGTGAAAAATCCGTACTGAGTAAGGGTTTTAATTTTGCGATATCTCCTAAGGAAATCCCTAAAGAAGAAATAATAGCTGGAGTGGAAGCTGTCCTTGACTCCTCTGAAGAAACAAAAGCAGAGGAGATTCGACAAGAGGTGGCAAGAATTTTAAGATCAAGCAAAACACCAAAACAAAACCTAAATGCCACTGAACAAAGAGCCCTAATAAACCTCCGAAAAAATAAAAACATCACAATCCTTCCAGCAGATAAAGGAAACGCAACTGTGGTTATGAATACTCAAGATTACGTACAAAAAATGCAGGATATCCTACAAGACAATTGTTATAGGCCTGTTCCAAGGGACCCGACAACGTACCTAGAAAAAACAACTAAAAATAAAATAAAAAGTTCACCAATAAACCCCGAAATTCAACAAAAAATCATACCACGGGAAAAGTCGAGCAGATGTCCTAAACTCTATGGTTTCCCAAAAATACACAAACCAGGCGCGCCTATCAGACCTATTGTTAGTGCTGTTAATTCGCCGCTACAAAAACTGGAGAAATACCTTTCTGAAATTATGCAACCAACTGTAGAAAAAGCTGATTCATTTGTAAAAAACTCGGAGCATTTCACTCGAATTATACGAGATATCGTCCTTGAAAAAAACGACATCATAGCAAGCCTAGATGTCAAATCGTTATATCCCAGTATTCCCATCGACGAAGCATTGGACAAGATTGCTATGAACGAGGATTTCCAGGCACATATAATAGAACTCTCGGAGCATTGCCTCAAAAATACTTATTTTTCTTTCAACGGGCAAATGTATAAACAAATGGATGGTGCTCCAATGGGGTCCTCGCTATCACCAGTAGTCGCGAATTTATTTATGATATACTTCGAGAAAGAAGCTCTTGAGAAAGCAAGTTTAAAACCCAAATTATGGATTCGTTATGTGGATGACATATTTATTATATGGCAACATGGTCATGCAGAGCTCGAAAAATTTCTGACTCACGTAAATTCAATCCACCCCAGAATACAATTTACTCTAGAGTTAGAGGAAAACAACAAACTACCATTTTTAGATGTTTTGGTCACAAAACTACATAACGAACATTTCGAATACACCGTGTATAGAAAACCAACACATACAGACAGATATTTAAATGCAAAATCACATCATCACCCAGCACAAATTCAAGCTGTGGCAAATACTCTAATATCTAGATCCGTGCGACTAACTGAAACACAGACGAGACAAAACGAACTTAAGGTAATATCTAGTGCTTTAAAGAAAAATGGCTACACAAATCGCACCATAGAGAAAGCTATTAATGCACAAGTTTCCCGAACAACGAACAACAAAAAATATGAACCGGGAAAGCAACGAGTAGTCTTACCATATGTAAAAGGCACAACAGACAGAATCGGAAGAATTCTGAGGAAACACAACCTACAAACAATACACAAGCCACAAACAACTATAGGTAAACTACTCGGAAACCCAAAAGATAAAATCAAACTGGAAAACCACGGAGTGTACAGTATTCCATGCCAGGACTGTGAAAAGTTGTACGTAGGGCAAACTAACAGGCGAATATCAGCAAGAGTGGAAGAGCATAAACTCAGCATCAGAAATAAACAAACAACCTCAGCTTTATTCCTACATCATCAGGAAACCGGCCATAAAATAAATTTCGATGGGTGTAGGGAGATTGCCAATATAGAACATTATAAGACCAGAATAATCCGAGAAGCCATAGAAATTGAAAAGCAAGGTGATTTAAATAAAAGGGACGAATCATTAAAACTACCAACAGTATGGAAGACAATAATAGACAAATCTAAAATCGCAAAAACTCAAGTGCAATTAGCGCAACAACAACAGCACCATCCCGAAAACATAAATAACGACCAACGCCTGCGCAGATAAAACCTTCGGCCCCGAGTGGGGGTATAAAAGGAAGCGTCGCAGTCACCAACACTTCAGTCTCTATTCGGACGCGAGAAAGAAAGCTTCGAAAATGCCAAATGTGATTTTGGCGAAACGTCAGCAAAACTGTTCTTGTCAGAACGACAGTAATGAACGGATGTACACCCGGAATGAAAACACATTGTATTTTTCCATCCGTGAAGGAGTAAAAATCAACACCATACACCTCTACGGGGAGGAGATTTTCAAGACAATCAAGATGTATGAGAGACTGAGAGGTAAGAAAACTAATCTTTTATGTGATCTAACCTTTCAAATTAAGTGTCGTGACAGCGATTTACTTCCTACTTTTACACGGTTGTCTTATCATGCTAAAACTAGAAAAACTAACACCATACTTCAAAATGCTAGTAAGGCGTTATTAAAAGAACAAATCCATCAAACTAGAAAACAACTAGCCGAGACAGAGAAAGAACTTTTAAAGTTACACCTTAAACTAAGTAACATCATTCACCCTTTATTGTGGAATCGCATAGAAACTTTGGCTTTTTGGCGAACAGAAACAAATAAGAATATTAAGACAGATAAACTTTCGAAAAAGTATGACAATCTTCTAAGAAAGTCGAGTCAGCCACAAAGATCGTCAGTAGACGTCGATAAATTAGTACATAATATATCATCCTACAGTCTCTCAGAAAGTGAAAAATCCGTACTGAGTAAGGGTTTTAATTTTGCGATATCTCCTAAGGAAATCCCTAAAGAAGAAATAATAGCTGGAGTGGAAGCTGTCCTTGACTCCTCTGAAGAAACAAAAGCAGAGGAGATTCGACAAGAGGTGGCAAGAATTTTAAGATCAAGCAAAACACCAAAACAAAACCTAAATGCCACTGAACAAAGAGCCCTAATAAACCTCCGAAAAAATAAAAACATCACAATCCTTCCAGCAGATAAAGGAAACGCAACTGTGGTTATGAATACTCAAGATTACGTACAAAAAATGCAGGATATCCTACAAGACAATTGTTATAGGCCTGTTCCAAGGGACCCGACAACGTACCTAGAAAAAACAACTAAAAATAAAATAAAAAGTTCACCAATAAACCCCGAAATTCAACAAAAAATCATACCACGGGAAAAGTCGAGCAGATGTCCTAAACTCTATGGTTTCCCAAAAATACACAAACCAGGCGCGCCTATCAGACCTATTGTTAGTGCTGTTAATTCGCCGCTACAAAAACTGGAGAAATACCTTTCTGAAATTATGCAACCAACTGTAGAAAAAGCTGATTCATTTGTAAAAAACTCGGAGCATTTCACTCGAATTATACGAGATATCGTCCTTGAAAAAAACGACATCATAGCAAGCCTAGATGTCAAATCGTTATATCCCAGTATTCCCATCGACGAAGCATTGGACAAGATTGCTATGAACGAGGATTTCCAGGCACATATAATAGAACTCTCGGAGCATTGCCTCAAAAATACTTATTTTTCTTTCAACGGGCAAATGTATAAACAAATGGATGGTGCTCCAATGGGGTCCTCGCTATCACCAGTAGTCGCGAATTTATTTATGATATACTTCGAGAAAGAAGCTCTTGAGAAAGCAAGTTTAAAACCCAAATTATGGATTCGTTATGTGGATGACATATTTATTATATGGCAACATGGTCATGCAGAGCTCGAAAAATTTCTGACTCACGTAAATTCAATCCACCCCAGAATACAATTTACTCTAGAGTTAGAGGAAAACAACAAACTACCATTTTTAGATGTTTTGGTCACAAAACTACATAACGAACATTTCGAATACACCGTGTATAGAAAACCAACACATACAGACAGATATTTAAATGCAAAATCACATCATCACCCAGCACAAATTCAAGCTGTGGCAAATACTCTAATATCTAGATCCGTGCGACTAACTGAAACACAGACGAGACAAAACGAACTTAAGGTAATATCTAGTGCTTTAAAGAAAAATGGCTACACAAATCGCACCATAGAGAAAGCTATTAATGCACAAGTTTCCCGAACAACGAACAACAAAAAATATGAACCGGGAAAGCAACGAGTAGTCTTACCATATGTAAAAGGCACAACAGACAGAATCGGAAGAATTCTGAGGAAACACAACCTACAAACAATACACAAGCCACAAACAACTATAGGTAAACTACTCGGAAACCCAAAAGATAAAATCAAACTGGAAAACCACGGAGTGTACAGTATTCCATGCCAGGACTGTGAAAAGTTGTACGTAGGGCAAACTAACAGGCGAATATCAGCAAGAGTGGAAGAGCATAAACTCAGCATCAGAAATAAACAAACAACCTCAGCTTTATTCCTACATCATCAGGAAACCGGCCATAAAATAAATTTCGATGGGTGTAGGGAGATTGCCAATATAGAACATTATAAGACCAGAATAATCCGAGAAGCCATAGAAATTGAAAAGCAAGGTGATTTAAATAAAAGGGACGAATCATTAAAACTACCAACAGTATGGAAGACAATAATAGACAAATCTAAAATCGCAAAAACTCAAGTGCAATTAGCGCAACAACAACAGCACCATCCCGAAAACATAAATAACGACCAACGCCTGCGCAGATAAAACCTTCGGCCCCGAGTGGGGGTATAAAAGGAAGCGTCGCAGTCACCAACACTTCAGTCTCTATTCGGACGCGAGAAAGAAAGCTTCGAAAATGCCAAATGTGATTTTGGCGAAACGTCAGCAAAACTGTTCTTTTCAGAACGACAGTAATGAACGGATGTACACCCGGAATGAAAACACATTGTATTTTTCCATCCGTGAAGGAGTAAAAATCAACATATAAATATATATATATATATATATATATATATATATATATATATATATATATGCGCGTGCATGTATGTATTTATATTTTTTCTGACAAAGTATTTTTGAAGTTGAAGTTGAAGAAATATTAAAAATATATTTGAATGGAAGGGCAAAAAAATTAACACAGCCCTTAATAACATAGGCTGGTATATTGTCAGTTTTATTGCTTCCCTAATTTCAGATTCAGATATCTCGTTAAAGGCAAATGTACTAAATGAATAAGGTAAATTAGAATATGAAAAACTTGTATTTGTAAAATTTGATTTAAAAAATTCTGCAAATATATTTGCAATATTTTGTGGCCCCCTAACTGCTTCCTAATTTAGAAACATTAAATCGGGAATATCAGAGCATCTTTTTTGATTTTTTATATACTGCTAAAAAGTTTTAGGATTATTTCTCAATTCATTCTGAATATTTTCCTGATATGCTCTAAATGCAGTTGTACTCTATGCTTTTACAATTTGCCGATATTCTGTATACTCTTAATTTCCAAAAATGCAAATGAGTTTTCTGAAATTTCTTTCTAAACTTCTCTTTCTTTTTTATATTTTTAATTATTGTACCGTTATACCAAAGAGGATACTGTCTCCTAGAATAATTAGACTTGGGAATGCTTATGTTAAAGACATTATATACTTTATTATAACACTCCTCAACAGCTCGGCTGACATTATTTTGATTTAGAACATTTACCCAATCGACCTTGGCTAGTTCTGCGTAAAAGTCATAATTCCCTCTCTTAAAATTATATTGCACTTTTTTGTTAAATGTGGCATAAATTCTGCGTGATTTTGCACTATTTACACCACCGCTTATCTCCATTATCAACAATGTGTACAGGATGAGATAAAAACCAACCCTAAACATTTTTGGCAATTTGTAAATAGTCAAAAAAGCAGCTCTATCATTCCAGATAATATGATTTTAAACGAACAAGATATAAATGGTACCCAAAATCTAGTGAATGCCTTCAGCTTTACATATACTGTAAATAATGAAATGGAGAAGTTAAGTTCTACTTCTGTAGATTCAGCAAGTAGTTTTGGTTTCTTAGCAATTACAGAGATTGAAATCAAAGGGGCAATTAAAATACTAAAAGTAAATAAATCAATAGCAACTGATAAGTTGCCTTCCTATATTATTAAAGGTTGTGTTGGCTCTTTCATAGAGCCATTAAAATACAATTTTAAACTTTGTTTAAGGCAGAGTACCTTCCCCACAAAGTGGTAACGAAAATCAAATTTATAATTATTGGTCTGTCAGCATTGTTTCATTGTGTTCAAAAATACTTGAAATTATTATTAACAACAGAATTTATAGTGATGTTAGAGGTATGATTTCAGATCAATAGCATGGATTTTTACCCCACCATTCAACTGTGACTAATTTGACAAATTTTTCTCAGTTTATTCAGGAGTCCCTCAAAAATGAATACCAAGTAGATGTAATTTATACAGATCTAGAAAAAGCATTTGATAGGGTCAACTTTGGACAGATAATAAAAGCTCTCCATAATTTTGGAATGGATAATAATATTGTTTCTCTGTTTTAGCTTGTCTAAATAACAGAACTCTGTTGAGCTTAAAGGCTTTAGATCACAAGTGTACACTCCTACTTCATGGGTGGCTCAAGGTTCAAATCTTGGCCCCCTTCTGTTTTTATTGGTAATTAATGATATAGGTACAAATCTTAACTTCTCCACTGGCCTTATCTCTGCTGATGATTTTAAATTGTTTTGTTCTATAAAAAATTAATCGGATGCACAAAACTTACATATGGATTTAGTGCGTTGGTGCGGGAACCATGGTCTACAGTTAAATGTCAATAAATGTGCAACATTCTCTTATAAAAAACAGATAATTTTAATTATTGCATCAATAATATAGAACTAAAAAGAACGAGATTGCATAAGGATCTAGGTATATTTTTGATTGTAAGTTAAGTTTTAGTGATCATATTAGTAATGTAACTGTTAGTGCGGTAAAAATTTTAGGATTTATTATAAGAAATCGTAAATTTTTTAGTAGTAGGAATGCAATAGTTGATTTATATAAATCACTGGTGGTTTCAAGACTTCAAAATGCAAATGCAGATTTGTATTTTAGAAAAAGTTCAGAGAAGGTTTTTAAAGTTTTTACACTATAAAGACTATTAAGTTTATCTCGAAAGAGGATGAGATCAAAAACTATTGTGTAATTTGTTTAATTTCCCTACTTTACAGCAGATGCGTAGAAGCACGCATTATATTTATATATAGATTAGTTACGAATCATATTGACAACAAAGAATTCTTAGAACTTACTTTTAGAATAGGTAGCAGATGTGCAAATTTGTTTTATATTGCTGCACCTTGAACAAATCTATATAAAAATTCTCCTCTCATAATATTCTCTAACCACTTTAATAAATACTGTAAGAATATTGATATTTTTTGTTTAACCCATGAGAAGTTTAAAAAGGAAGTAAAAAGACTTAACCTTATTTTAGAGCATAGTTTTCTAGTTTAGTTAGTCTAAGTATGCATTTGTATCTGCAATGGACTTTTTGCAAGTAGTTGACACAATAAACAAATAAATAAATAAAATAAAATTTTAATTTTATGTCAGAGTAGATGGAAAGTCTATACTTTCGGCTGAAAGTATTAAATTCCTGGGTATTCATATGGATCCCCTTTTAAATTGGACTCAACAAAATAAGATGCTTACATCAAGACTAAATAGCAACTGTGCTTTATTGCGGAAACTGAGGTGTGTGCTTACTGTTGAAACCCTTAGAAATTTTTATATGTCTTGTATACAGTCAATTTTGAGTTAAGGCATACTATTCTGGGACGCATCTTCGACGGCCATGGACGTTTTTAGGGCTCAAAAACGAATTATCCGCACTATATGTGGTATTCGTCCATGAAACAGACAACAAGCCCTATTTTTCAAAACTTTCTATTCTTACAGCTCCTTCTTTATACTGTTTGGCATTAGTAATGTAGGTTAAAAAACAGCCCAACCTTTTTGAAAGAAATATAGACCATTATTCTTTGCAAATGACCATGATAACTCGGAATAGAACTGAACTTAGCATCCCATCTCACAATACCACTTTTTTTAAAAAAGGCCCCGTTTACCGAGCTATAAAGGCTTTTCATATGCTGCCCAATCAAATAAAGCAAATTGAAAATATATGAAAATTTAGAGAGCACACCATGCAATTTCTATATGCCAGATGTTTTTTTTTTACCTTTGGTGAATAACATATTTTTTAAAATGTAATTGTCATATTTTCGTCTCGTTTTATATTATTTTATTTTAAGCTATATACTTTATTTTAAACTATTTTATTGTATTTTTAAATCTAATAGGTACTGTTCTTCTGGTCCAGTTATCTATTTGCTATAATATAGTGTGTATGATAGATGGTTAATAACGGAAATATTTGAAATGAATAACTTGAGATAGCTTAAGAGTGTCGTAGACACCACTATTTTTGACGTTGCTTTGTGATTTGTTTCATGTTGTTGGCAATTAAAGGAGAGATTATTATTATTACACTCATAATTACAGCTCCGTATAGCCAATGAGACAGTTAATCCTTTGGTCCTCAACCCTCTGACGTTCTGATAATATAGTGTATGGTGTTTAATGGTTATTTGAGGATTTGGTGTTTTGTGACAACTGCCTTTCGGTGGCGTTAAGTTTAACGCGATGGATGAAGAGGTGCCCTTTGCGGAAAATTTAAATCCTCCAATGATACTTTAGACTGTATGATCTTCCTGCAGATAAAAGCCGAGATCTCCGCTTTACAAAAGTATGATGGATTGGCATACTCAAAAATACTGACTTGCTACTTGTGCACGTCTCTGTGAATGTCCATGTTTAGCTCGCGGATAAAGTTACTGAGTAAACTTGTTCAACTAGAACAACTGATAGCTCTGCCCTGTATTGCGTCCTGCACGCCAATACATAAGACTACAAAGTCGTTTTTAGAATATCTCTTGCACAGATCTGAGTATTTATCCAAAAGTACACCAGTTGTGGCTCTTGAGGTGTACTGGCAGTTAATGTCGCACTGAGCGCCGCAAAACCTTTGGAATAATCTGCCAAGTCCCCTTGTATGAGATTTCCACACCACAGATAAGGACCTGACGTTGGCGGCTTGGCCTGTTTGAGAAGTTTGGGGAATAGTCTTGAGCTACACTGTGTGTTGATATTGAATGGAATTGGGTTAGCAGTTGGGTTAATTACCCAAATTCGGACTCAGTTAGAACTGATGTGCTAACAGTTATAGGGGTTTCAGTCTGCTCCTCAACATCAGTTTGTTTGCCTTGATTCAGAATTTCAGTTTGCGATGAAGCGTGCACGATGGCAGTTTGGGTAACAGCCGAAGAAGTAAGGATTGCCGAATTATTGGTTTGAGAACTGGTTGAAATTTGCGCTTTTATATTTGTCTGAGTACTAGAAACAGTGTCTTTTTTGCATTCAATATCTCGTTGTTGATATTTTTTGATATTCGCTTCCTGATCTGCGATCTTTTTTATGTAGTCGGATTCAAGAGCAGTTGCTTCGTCTTAAAACGAAACAGAACTTCTTTTAAGCCTAGAT
This sequence comes from Kuschelorhynchus macadamiae, assembly GCA_030620095.1. Classification (NCBI taxonomy): domain Eukaryota; kingdom Metazoa; phylum Arthropoda; class Insecta; order Coleoptera; family Curculionidae; genus Kuschelorhynchus; species Kuschelorhynchus macadamiae. The sequence goes on along the minus strand of JAUTXW010000249.1, from coordinate 65,861 downwards.
ATATATGCTGTATTTTGCTCTAGCTCCTGTTTTAGTTCGCGAATAATTGCGAAGATCCTCGACTATATTCTGCTCCTCACCTATCGCTGTTGCAGAACATTCCATGGAACACAATATTAAATTATCCCTAATTACAGTGTAGTGTCTCGCTCTTCCAATTCAGCTTTTGTGGAAGATGTTCTTACATGTCAAGCAGATCAAGTTGCTCTGTGTCTTATTTTTACAGCATCCAAAAACTTCTGCCATTATCCAGGAGGGAGTAGGTCAGAGAAACCAGTTGTGATGAATTGTACATTAAAAAATTGTACAAAGTAGGCAAGAGATGTTTTTGGAAAGCGCCTGGTTTTTAGGAAACGCCTGAGTGTGGCAGATGCCCAGGTGTGGATTTAAGTAAGCGCCTAGGACTTAAGGCCGCCTTCTGATGAATTGACAGGTTGACAGTTAACAGCAGGTGAATTTAGGGGTTATGTTTTTTAACTACTAAATTAAAATTTTTCGAAATTTTGAACATTTTTCAGGTCAAATAGTGGATAAAAATACCTGACCTACAGTCCTACAAACATTTCCACAGCTTCCTCAGGACTCAATTTGCCAACCCCAACACTACTCCTGAGTAAATTCCTCTGGTTACCAACGAAAATATTAAAAATTAGATACTACACACTACAACTAACTATATGTTTACATTTACTATATTAAGATGTTAGAGTTTTTGAAACAATGTGACACGTCATTAATAAAGAGCGAAAATAATATAGGGCCGATGTCGGAGCCCTGTGGAACGCCTGAAAGAACTTTCACCTCTCTAGATACCTCCCACGTGCACGCGATGACTACGATTGGACAAGTAATCCTCGATCCAGGTTAGGTATCTGGAGCCCAGTCCAATTCCAGACAACTTTCTCAAAAGGAGCTGATGACACACACTATCAAAAACTTTCGAGAGATCGGTATAGATCACACCTTCAGAGAAGTAACCAAAAAATTCTGATATACAGCCAGGTTTGTAGCAGTGGATCTTCCTCTAAAGAATCCATGTTGATCTTCAGATAGGTAATGTCTGTATGTGTTGAAGATATTTTGAGGATTGATAAAGGTCCTTTATCTTCGATTGCACATAACTTTCTGCGAGTCTGCCGCATGAGACCTTGGATGGTTATTTACAGATACTAAACTACACTGCTGGACAATAGGTTTGTCCAATATAATTTTCTAAGGCAATTTCGAAGACTTGTATTTGCAAAACAGGAGATATCGAGATGCGGTTTTCAATTTATTTTAGACAACATGATTTTGAGTAACATTTTCTTGTGTCAATATTATAGGAGGTTCAAAATATTATATACAGGGTGTTAAATATTACCCTTGCAAAAATTCGAAATTTCATTTCTACTGAGAATTTAAAAAACATAAAATCGATTAAAATTTTTATACTAGGATAGTCAGTGGATGAATACAAAAAAAACAATTTTGGGCGATTTTTGACAGCGCCCTTTTCTGACACCAAGCTCAATGTCATCGGTTCGTCCAAAGCAGAGATATAAAGGTTTGAAAGACAAAAAAATGACCTTCCCCACAACTTTATTACTGAAAATACAAAAAAATATAGAAAGGAAAAATTTTCGTAATTACTTAAAGAATACAATGGCTATATTTTCAACAAACCTTAATTGGGAAAATTCAAGAGAAAATTGGCATTTTCCATTTTTGAGAATTTTCAAAATACCTCAAAAGTAAGGATAATAAGAGCTTTAATTCAACGTACAAATAAAATCCAGTGCTTTTCCTTTTAATAAAACTTAATTTTAAAGAGATCAAACTAAAAAAGGCAGGGATAAAAAAATAAATAATATTTTATTTATTTTTATTAATTTGAATAATTGTTATCTACTGTTTTATCAGATTTTAAGTTAAATTTAACACAGTTATTGCATTTTAGAGATGTCTCTTCTTATTGGCAGTCTTTCACCCTATAACCTCCAGCGCATCTTGGGAGGCCATTATATTATTACACTTATTGGCTAGATGGTTGTATCCACAACATTTATAACATCTTTGGATTTCAAGACCGTCGAAAACCTTAAAATAGTCATAGCCAATAAATACACAGCCACTGTCCAAAATTTTGAGGTAAGCAGTTGGTCCAACTTGTATAAGCACTTTTTGTGCTTTAATTCTAATCCTATGCTGCATGTTGCCCACCTTGTTTACTTCATATTTATTTGGCATTTTCTCAGATATTAGTTGTTTAAGCTTTTCAGCATCTTCTCTGGTAGGGCAATTTAACACCATACATTACTCGTGTCCTTTACACTGAACCTCAATGTTTTCATCTATGGGATTAACATTCCGCATCAAAAAACATTTTGTTGCCTCTAAGAAAGGTTTTTGGGTTTGACTACAGTCATTTTTGTTTTTTACAACGTTAGAAAATGATTTTGTCTCACTATTCCCCATTTTATTTTCAATTTGGTCCAACTTAGGTTGCAGTTTTCCAAACCTATCAGCTCGAATTTTGCATAGGTCACGCATTTTATCATTTAGGAGAGTCATTTCCAATGCCAGTGTATCAAACTTGGAATAAGTCAGTTTTTTATTTCTTCCCCAATCACCTTTTTTATTTTATTCAGGAATTCTCCAAAATCGACCTTACCATTTGCATTAATTCTTTACATTCATCTCACTTCAGATGCGCTTAATTTGGTGCATAAAAAGCAGTATTTCTCTCTACATAATTCGAATAAGCAGAGAGTCCCTTTGCTATCATCCTTTTTGCATACTTTACAGTTCATTTTAAAAAACAAAGTTATCAGAACAATTTAAAATACAACATCGAGGTTAGGACGATGCTTACTTTTAATTTTTGGTAAGATTTTACTTAATAACTATTAGAAAGGTAATTATGCCGTAAACGGTTTTCCGCGAATACTTCAATTTTTCAAAAAATGTTTGCATGAATTTTTTCTATTCGTTGATCTGATGGTCACCTCGGTTGCCATTTATAATAACTTTATTGATTTTCCAAAGTATAAACAATTTTTTATTTTGTTGTCAAATAATCGCCACCAAAAGGTAAATCGGGGAACATTGCAACTACAATAAAAAGCGATAGCGATATTAAACTGAAAAGAATAGATATTATTCTTTGACCTGTGTCAAAGTTCGAGAAGAATATTGACATTTCTGGAATATTAGATAGAATAGGTAGGTAAATAAAACTTTTATGATTTAGACAAAGATGCAAATATAACTTCGGGATCTCGACAATGGTAAATTGCCCCGGATATTTTCTTGTAAATTCCGGAATTTTCATATAGAATATAAAAGAAATTGCGATGTTCATCAGATATAGTGTGCAATTAATTGTGATCTAATAAATAAATTAGTGCAGTAAAAAAAGTGTTTCGTGTGCATAGTTCTGAAAGTGATGGCGTGCAATAATTGTGAATACTCTTTAAAAGATTTGATATTACTTTTATCAGACAGAAGACAATTAGTTGATTTTTTAGTTAATCATGAACTTTTGATGAGATACACATTATTATTATTAACATAAATTCGTTGTTCTATACTTGCGGGAGAAGCTACGAAATAAATCGAAGAAAAAAAAGTGTACATTTAAGAAAAATGGCAAAGTGGGAACTTGGTTTTATAAGGTGAAGTTGCCATTGGAAAGTGTAGTTTATTTTAAGGTTTTGTGATTGAGGATAGGATTTCCTAGACAACGTTTCTTTATGAAAGGACTTAAATGTAATAGTCATGTTGTAGTTGATTGGACAGGGAGGTATGCATTCAGTGGGTAGTTACCAATTCGCGACAAATCGGCGGAGATGGAAAAATTGAAGAGATAGATGAAGCCAAATTTGGAAAGAGAAAATATAATCGAGGACGTAGAATCGAAGGCAAGTGGGTGTTTGGAGGATTTGAAAGAGACTCTAAAAGAGTTTTTTTAGTTCCTGTTGAAAATAGAACTACAGAAACTTTGCCGGCAGTTATCAAATAGTGGACACTTCCAGGCTCCATTATTGTGTCCGATTGCTGGAAATCTTATGATGTTTTACAGAATGAAGGTTTTTAATACCTACAAATTAATCATCACTTCAATTTGTAGATCATACCAACCCACAAATTCATACCCAAAATATAGAACGCACGTGGCGGGACATAAGATGTGCAATTCCACGATATGGGAGGAAGGAAGCACATTTTATTGAATATTTAGCAGAATTTTTATTTAAACCTTCATTTTTATTTTCAGATGATATCCATAATTTTTTTATTGAAATACCTCACTTATATCCACCTAATTTAGGTTAAATATTTTTAAAACTTGTTAATTTTTGTTTTAAATAAATAAATATAAAATTACTTATTGTTTTCATTTTAAACCTTATAACTAATTAAAGAAAATAAACTATGGATTTTTAAGGTTAGTTTGGTTAGAAAAGGTTAGGTTAGGTTTGGTTAGGATGGATTATAGGTTATGATATGGCAGGTTAGGTTTGATTAGGATAGGTTAGATTGTTAGTTTAGCGTAAAATATTAGTATAATACATCTAGGAGATAAATGCTATAGCATCTATGATTTTAATTTCGAGATTATAATCTCAAAAACGAGAAAATATTCTAGCCAGCAATTTACTATTTCAAAAACATTTTTTTCATATGTATCCGACAAAAACTGGAGAAAATTTACTCGTACCCGTCTACCCTTATTTCTTAATCTTGCGATGTTGTCACATTTTCCAACTTCTTTAATGACGTGATTATTGTGCAATATTTAATATTTTTAGGAGTCTTCCGGTTCGTCTCGTCGAAGGCACGTATTCGGTTTTGCTGCTTTATTTCGGGGGGAAACGAGAGACTCAACCGCTCAGAGTGGAAACTAACGACCCCGCAAGAAAGGGAGCAGACGCTGTGAACGTGTGAGGCCTAGGTGTTCCTGCATTCTATCCCGTTTGTCTGCCGCAGTTCTACATAGAATATTAGCGTAATGGTCGCTATGTGGCGGGAGTGGGAGCATCTAGTGGAAGCCAAGATGCATTTCAAAAATTAAAAAGTTATTTGAAAGATTCGGGGTGTTCGAGAGCTAAGAGCTCGCAATCCGGACATCCTACCTATTGGGCTGGAGAATAGCGCTGAAAGCAAAAAAGTGGCAGCCGACTCCATTTTGAAAAAGAAAGAAAGAAAGAAGTAATATTTTTATACATTTGAAGTTATGTTGTTGAAAAAATCTAATTTTTCACGTTTTTATTAAAAAAATGCATTTTAAATTCGATTTTTTGTATAGAACTGCTTTCTTACTTAGTGTAGTACGTACAGAGATACTTCCTTATATATTATACCCCACCCAGCAACCCATTTCACTCCACGGGTCCCGAAAGTTTGTCAATTTTTTATTAATTAACGAAGCAATTTTTTTGAAAATCGTAAGCGGATTTGTAGTTTCTGTCAACTTTCTAATAAGTGAGTATAAATATTTTTGCAAAAATCGATAAAATACCACAAAACCAGATACGGCACTGTTACCGAAAAACTCACAAAAACATAAACGGAAATATGTAAACAAACGACACTTTTGAGGTTAGGTTGTAGTTGTGTTGTTTACCACATAGAGCACTCCAATGATTGATCGAATGTCACCGCTCAGCTGTTTCTGACAGCCATAGGACAAACAAATCGAATTTTTACACAGTAGTATATGGGACTTTTATTTATTTTGATTTTTTTACCTTAAAATGCATTCTTTTTGTTGTATTGCAAATTGTGGAAGTAGAGGGATAAGAGGCAATGTTACTTTTATTTTCAAGTTTCAAAAATTTTCACTTTTAGATATCAAAAATGATTGAATGAACTTTGGTCTACTAAATTAAATTAGGCCCAAGTATGTGCAAAACATGTCATATAAAACATTTATTGAAAAACAAAAATTAATCTAGCTAATTAACAATTATTACGATTCTCAATTGAGACTGTGAGCAAAGATGTTTGAAAAAGTTATATTACATTTTGTACCTTTCCATATTTCAATGCTGTATATTTTTTTTTACCAATATTAATGGGACTTAAATAAAATTAGCAGTATTTGTATGTACCATCTTGAAAGAGATTTTTGAAATAATTTTTACCTGTATGCACTCTGTCATTATTTTTTGTTTGGGAAATTGAGGTAATCCTACTTAAAAGACTCATAGTTCTTAATTTCATTATACAAATAATCTATATTTTTTACATTCTATCTTAAACTTACACATTCATCATATATGGAAGTTTGTTACATACTTTAGGAACTAAACAATATATGCCTTTTAGACTGATATTATCTTAGCACGAGTGTGGTAACTGTGATCTATAATTTTAACAAATTTCTTTTATGTATAAATGAAGCTACGATAACCATATACAGGGTTATTAATTACTTCAAACTAAGATTTACCAAGAGTGTCTCTCAGCAAAAGGCATGACCGACTGAAGAAAAATCTTGTTATGCATTCAGGATGGAAGTGCAAATAAAGACCAAATCAACAAACTTGCTAGTAAGGAAAAAGTTATTTCTATGCTTAGAAAAAAAAACAGAAGAGCTTGAAAATAAATCAATTAATCCCGAATGCAATACAATCTCATATAGTTCCATAGCACAGAAACCAGCTAATAATGATCACTATAAGAATATTAACAACACCCCGAGTTTAATTATAAAACCAAAACAGCAACAAGGTGCAAATAAAACAAAGAAAGATCTGATGCGAAATATAATAAAAAATATAAGTTAATAATGCAGTTAAAAGTAGGTATAAGAAACACTACTGGCGGCTTGCGGGTGAAAAAGTAAGTGAAGTGCAAATGAAGCAAGAAAATATCGCAATAATTTTTTTTAATATGTGGAAGGGGTAGAATATTTTTTTAAGACTTACCTACATTTTGAATACTAAATCGATTCTCCTATCCTTCATAGCAGCAAATTTATTTATAACATCCTCATAAAATGGATGAGTTGCCCTAATCTCCAGAAATTCCTTTTCAATAAATATGTTTTTACACGTTTGAGGCAAGAAAAACTTCTTTCCACTGAAGCACTTGTCGACGGTATTGTCCAAATAAGGGAAAACACTTTATATGCTTTGGTTAAAATATCTTTATTTTCATTAATTTTTTTCACTTGCTCTTGCAGCGATATATTCCAATTACTGTCATTGGCAAAAATAAGACCAAGCTCGTTTTTTAAGTCGTTGACTTTTTGAAAATATTTCCCCATATAACTGTAACAAATTTTCAAACGGGCCAGTCGGAAAATTTAAACTATATTCGCAAAATTTAGCAGAATCTGCCAAACATAAAAATGTAAGTTTTTCACAGTCTTGAAAGAAAAGAAAGAAATATGGTCCAATATTTCATAAAAAAGGGTTCTATACTAACTAGCCCTAATTTCTTCAGGTGAAAGCTTAGCAAGCTCACGTTTGTAATGATTTGTTTCTGTAATAGAATTTGCTTTATCAAACATGGTATTAAAAAAATGTTTATTTCTTTTTTTACAGAGCGCCTCACGACAGCGTTTTAATATTGGATATGCAAAACAGAACGTCAAGATTTTTTTTGAAGAACGCAACTTGAACAATCACATCTACTATCTTCGAATTTGAAGACCGAGTTTCTGTAATTGTTGGTATACGCCTGGTAGATGCAGATGTAAGAGCATACGTTCGTTTGGCTGAGTGATGAAAAAATGAGGGAATACCACTAAGGCTTGCAAAAAAAATTCGCCATTTAGAAATATTTTTAAACTTTGCTGCATCACAAGACGATGCGCAACACAATGGACAAATACAGCCTGCGGCGCTTTTTCTTTTTTTTTTTTGAAGGCCATTTAGATGGCCAGACATCAGGATCTGAAGCCGATACTGTCCCAAATGAGACCATAAACTTTTTCCTAAATAAAAACCACTCTGACCATAAATTCTCACTTCGTTTAGTGTCTGAGGAGGAAGTGTAGAGGGCATTTTATGGTTTGTCTTCCGAAGCTTATGGGAGTGACGGGATAAATCTGAGAATGCTGAGAATGTGCTTTGGTTACTGCCAGAAGGTGATTACTCACCTTTTCAACTACTCCACTGAGAAGGGCGTCCTACCTGAGATATGGAAACACTCCATAATCACTCCTCTCCCTAAGATACTTGTGGCAAAGGAACTCAAAGACCTGTTAGTGTAATTCCATTGTTAATGAAAGTCTTGGAGAAGCTTGTATATCACCAAATTACATAATTTCTGGAAGAACAACTTATAATTCCTGCATCTCAATCTGGATTCAGAGCAGGTTACAGCACCTCCACAGCTCTTCTAAAAATCGTTAACGATTTAGCTGTAAACATCAACACTACTAATTCTCCTTGACTCCCTGTCATGTTGGATGGGATGGTTTCTGAAGACCAACCTGTATCCATGGGGGTGCCTCAAGGCAGTATTTTGGCACCAATACTATTCTCCTTGTTTGTGTCAGATCTTCATCGCATCAGTTTTGATGGATCTTGCAAATTACACCAGTATGCTGAAGACACACAACATCCCAACTTAATTCCAGCCTGGCATGGGTAACTGAATGGTCCAAAGCCAACAGTCTCTGTATAAGCTCTAACAAATCTGTAGCGATGTGTATAGGCAGTGCAGCAGCTAACAGAAAAACTAATGACAATGCTAAAACTAACCTGCTAATAAACAATGTCAACCTGCCATTCGTTAGCAATGCAAGAAACTTGGGTCTGTTTTTGGACAATGAGATTACCTTTGAGACTCATGTTATAAAGAAGATTGGTATTGCCTTCTCTAAACTTAAGTGTCTTTATACATTTAAGTTCTCTCTTCCAAGTACTACAAAATAGAACCTAGTGAATGCGTTAGTATTGTTTATTTCTCGTTTTTAAGTAAAACTCTTAAGGGCAGAATCCAAAATTGCTGCCTCCGTTTTGCATTCAACATCAATAGAATGGAACATATCACTCCCTATTACAACACTAAGTCAATTCTAAAAATTGAATTTAGATATGCTCTGCTAACATGCAAACTTTTATTTAATTTAATGTGCACTAAACGACCACCTTATTTGTTTGATCTTTTCTCTAGAAGGTCAGAATTTAATAAATTAAACTTAAGGCATATTAATATGTTTCATACTCCTAAATCTAATAACACTAAGTTCGATCGCCCCTTCCGATCAGTTGGTACAAGATTTCTCAATGAGTATGTCCTGCCACTAGAAAATTCTGCATCAGTTGAGAGTTTTGGAGGGAAACTCCTCAAGAAGCTTCTTGAACTGCAAAGTAGCAGCAAGCCGGTTTTAAACTAATTTTGGAGAATGTTGTTTTGCAGGTCTAGTGTTTGCCTATTTTTCTTTATTTGCAAAAATATATGTTGTATATAAATATTTTATTTGACACTTTTGCTTACAGTTATTGTCTATTATTTATTAGTTGTCTTCTATTGAGTTTCTACTTGTCTACTTTTTAAATGTAAAACTATATGTTATATACCTATGTATTTTATTTGACACTATTACTAATAGTTACTGTCTACTGTTAAGTTTCTACTTGTCCCGCCTAATGTTTAGTATATTTTTTCAGGGAATACCAGCACAAGCTGTAATTGCACTGAAAAAAAACTGTGTGTTAATTATTTGATTTTTTACATGATCATTTAAATAATCAGAAATGCATTCAATTATTTCGTTTTGAATAGTTTTCGAGTCACCAGTAAAAACATTTTATTTTTCCGTGATGATCTTTTAGTTCTTGGGAACTTCTCGATATAAATAAACCCAAAAGCTGCAAGGTACAAAACTGCGTCAATTACCAAGCACATAAATAATCTATTTAACCGGACGTTTTCGTTAAAATGAATTTTATTTAGTGCTTTGATTTTTTACAAATAATGTTCTTAGCATTAAATCGCATTTTAAATGCTCCGCCGAGTCTTCATGTTTATGTAAAGACCTTCATATATTTAACATACCTGCAAATCCTTCCTTATTCCACACTGAATATTTACTGGAATTTAGTAAACAAGGCCAGCAAAACAATTTTATTTATTTATTTATTTATTTATAGAGTAATAACTCCAAATTGTACATAAAAAAAAGTTTTAACTAAAGATAATCTAAAGATAATCAAATGCTTCTAACTAATGCTGATCTTTAATTCTACATTTAAATACCTCAAAGCTGAACTTAAAAAGAAAGCCTATCAGTAAAGCACTGGTGCATGCCATAATTAGTTCGATGATACATATTTTGAAAGAGGTTCCTAGATCTTGTTCGCCTTTGAGGTACACGAAAATATATTTTAGACAATAGATGGCTGCAATCAATTTTACCATTTAGAAGCTTATGCAAAAAGCATGCTACAGCATTATGCCTTCTTTTTTGTAGGCTTTCAATTCCAGCAAGTTGAATGCGTGTTGCATAAGTTAGGTCCTTGTATGGAAATCTTAACTTAAATAAAAGAATTTTAACATATTTATTATGGAGCATTTCCAATCGCTGTATGTGGCAGTTATAACTAGGACACCAAATAACACTGTTATACTCTAAAATACTTCTCACCAAACAATTATACAATGACTTAATGGCCCTAACATCACAGATCCTGAAACATGTGCGAAGAACAAAACCTAACATCCTAGAAGCTTTCATTAAAATTGTGTCAATGTGTTTGTTAAAGCTAAGATCCCTATTAAAAGTAACACCCAAATCGTTAAAACTATGTACAGATTCCAAAACAGTATTTCTAATGGAATATGGATATTCTAATGGACATTTACACTTGTAAAAATGCATAATCTTACACTTAGACACATTAATTTGTAAAAAATTTAAGTCACACCATTTAGCTAAATTATTGAGGTCATTGTGAACAGCCACACAGTCCTCAAAGCTTCTCACAGCGTAAAACAACTTTACGTCGTCGGCAAATAAAAGATACTCACACTTCTCAAAGACAGATGTAATGTCATTTATAAACAGTAAAAACCATACTGGCCCTAAATGGGATCCCTGGGGCACTCCCGACGTCACGTTTACCTCCCGGGATGCTACACTGCCAAGTCTTACACACTGTTTGCGGTTCCTGAGGTATAAGTCTATCCACTGAATGTATGATCCAGTTACGCCCATAGCAGAAAGCTTTGCTATAAGTAGTTCAGGGCATACCCGATCAAACGCTTTTGCAAGATCGGTATAGACCACATCCACTTGTGAACCTCCCTCGATGTTCCTAACTAAGTATTCTTGAAAGACACCTAGGTTGGTGGCAGTAGATCTTCCTTTGTTTTGGGGATAGGCGATGATTAAAAGTCTCAAAAAGTTCTTCTGTTATGATGGATTCGAAAATCTTGGACATGGTTGGTAACAATGAAATTCCACGATAATTCTGAATTTCCTTTTTCGACCCAGGCTTAAAAATAGGAACCATCCAAGAATGCTTCTACAGGGCTGGAAATTTTCCCTGATCGAATGAGGCCTGAAAAACCATGCTCAAAGAAGTAGCCAATGATGTGCAGCAACTCTTCAAAAATTCTGGCGGTATTCCATCTGGCCCAGTGCTTTTAGTCACATCCAGGGCACTCAACCTCTTAAAAACTTCTTCAGATGTAAAATGGTGATCAACGAGCACAGCAGCCTCCCGGGAAGGCCAAACACCTATCGGCCGACCCGAGTAGTCGTCATAGCAGGATTCAAAATGATGTGCCAAAGCATCGGCTATTTCTTGTGGTGTTGTTTTTGTCTCGTTGTTGAATTCCATTATTTTGGGATCCCGTGATCTTTTTTTAGAGACTTTACAAAAGACCAGAAATATTTAATATTTTTAGGAACCATCAACTCAGTATTGGACACGTAGAGGAGGTAGCTTAGCTCAATCAAATACTTTGACTCTTTCTGAAGTCCAGAGTAGTGTGCGTAGTCTTCTGGACTTCTTGAAGACTTGTATTTTTGATACACCTTATTTTTCTTTTTCAGAGTTCGTCTAGTCTCCTCTGAATACCATGCAGGATATTTATTCCTCCTATTACATCTTTTAGGAACAAATCTATCAATTCCCTCAAGTAAAATCCGATAAAATTGGTCAACCATTCTGTCAACGTCGACACTGGCCTCCAAGCATTTCCAGTCGACCTCAGAAAAGTAATTGTTAAGGTCTTGATATTTTGCGTTACTAAAATTATAGACAACCTCACTGTCATTCTCTAAGACAGGCATAGTCAACAGGGAGAATTGGACTTCAATTGGGATATGGTGTGGTACTGTCTTAATAAGAGGCATCTGAGCTAAATTTACTGTTATATCCGAAAATTCGTCGCAGAACACCAGATCCAGATATCGGTTAAACTCGTTAGGCAAATCCTTGACCTGTTGCAGTTCATTGATAAACATTTCTGTTACCAAGCAATCGACCACGGGTGATGAAAGATCGTTTGGAACAAGAGTACCTGCATCACTTTGCCAGCTCACGGTTGGCATTTTCCCTGATCGAATGAGGCCTGAAAAACCATGCTCAAAAAAGTAGCCAATGATGTGCAGCAACTCTTCAAAAATTCTGGCCGTATTCCATCTGGCCCAGTGCTTTTAGTCACATCCAAGGCACTCAACCTCTTAAAAACTTCTTCAGATGTAAAATGGTGATCAACGAGCACAGCAGCCTCCCGGGAAGGCCAAACACCTATCGGCCGACCCGAGTAGTCGTCATAGCAGGATTCAAAATGATGTGCAACAGCATCGGCTATTTCTTGTGGTGTTGTTTTTGTCTCGTTGTTGAATTCCATTATTTTGGGATCCCGTGATCTTTTTTTAGAGACTTTACAAAAGACCAGAAATATTTAATATTTTTAGGAACCATCAACTCAGGACTGGACACGTAGAGGAGGTAGCTTAGCTCAATCAAATACTTTGACTCTTTCTGAAGTCCAGAGTAGTGTGCGTAGTCTTCTGGACTTCTTGAAGACTTGTATTTTTGATACGCCTTATTTTTCTTTTTCAGAGTTCGTCTAGTCTCCTCTGAATACCATGCAGGATATTTATTCCTCCTATTACATCTTTTAGGAACAAATCTATCAATTCCCCCAAGTAAAATCCGATAAAATTGGTCAACCATTCTGTCAACGTCGACACTGGCCTCCAAGCATTTCCAGTCGACCTCAGAAAAGTAATTGTTAAGGTCTTGATATTTTGCTTTACTAAAATTATAGACAACCTCACTGTCATTCTCTAAGACAGGCATAGTTAACAGGGAGAATTGGACTTCAATTGGGATATGGTGTGGTACTGTCTTAATAAGAGGCATCTGAGCTGAATTTACTGTTATATCCGAAAATTCGTCGCAGAACACCAGATCCAGATATCGGTTAAACTCGTTAGGCAAATCCTTGACCTGTTGCAGTTCATTGATAAACATTTCTGTTACCAAGCAATCGACCACGGGTGATGAAAGATCGTTTGGAACAAGAGTACCTGCATCACTTCGCCAGCTCACGGTTGGCATTTTCCCTGATCGAATGAGGCCTGAAAAACCATGCTCAAAGAAGTAGCCAATGATGTGCAGCAACTCTTCAAAAATTCTGGCGGTATTCCATCTGGCCCAGTGCTTTTAGTCACATCCAGGGCACTCAACCTCTTAAAAACTTCTTCAGATGTAAAATGGTGATCAACGAGCGCAGCAGCCTCCCGGGAAGGCCAAACACCTATCGGCCGACCCGAGTAGTCGTCATAGCAGGATTCAAAATGATGTGCAAAAGCATCGGCTATTTCTTGTGGTGTTGTTTTTGTCTCGTTGTTGAATTCCATTATTTTGGGATCCCGTGATCTTTTTTTAGAGACTTTACAAAAGACCAGAAATATTTAATATTTTTAGGAACCATCAACTCAGGACTGGACACGTAGAGGAGGTAGCTTAGCTCAATCAAATACTTTGACTCTTTCTGAAGTCCAGAGTAGTGTGCGTAGTCTTCTGGACTTCTTGAAGACTTGTTTTTTTGATACGCCTTATTTTTCTTTTTCAGAGTTCGTCTAGTCTCCTCTGAATACCATGCAGGATATTTATTCCTCCTATTACATCTTTTAGGAACAAATCTATCAATTCCCCCAAGTAAAATCTGATAAAATTGGTCAACCATTCTGTCAATGTCGACACTGGCCTCCAAGCATTTCCAGTCGACCTCAGAAAAGTAATTGTTAAGGTCTTGATATTTTGCTTTACTAAAATTATAGACAACCTCACTGTCATTCTCTAAGACAGGCATAGTTAACAGGGAGAATTGGACTTCAATTGGGATATGGTGTGGTACTGTCTTAATAAGAGGCATCTGAGCTAAATTTACTGTTATATCCGAAAATTCGTCGCAGAACACCAGATCCAGATATCGGTTAAACTCGTTAGGCAAATCCTTGACCTGTTGCAGTTCATTGATAAACATTTCTGTTACCAAGCAATCGACCACGGGTGATGAAAGATCGTTTGGAACAAGAGTACCTGCATCACTTCGCCAGCTCACGGTTGGCATATTGAAGTCACCCAAAATCATAACCTTGGCGTTTTTATGCTTGCCCCGTAAGTTCTCTAAATGACTTATAAAGTTCACATATGACTGGGTGCTAGTATTTGGTGGTATATAGACGCATCCAACAATTACAGTCGCTTTATTTAGTCGCAACAAAACCCAGACGTCCTCAAAAGTTGGAATGTTAGAGCTTTCCAGGTGATAAGAATCAAGTTCAGACCTTACAGCAGCCAAGACTCCACCTCCTCTGGTACAGCCCAAGGCTTCATAGTTTCTGTCTGACCTGTATACAGTGTAATTAGAGTCAAACATCTCGACATCATTAATGGCACTTGTAAGCCAAGTCTCTGTCAGTGTTATAAAGTCATAATCTGCTGCTCGTATGGATGTCAACAGCTCCAATGTTTTAGTCCTGAGTCCTCCGACATTTTGATAGTAACCACAGATGGTTCCAGGTTTCTGTAATATTTGACTACTACATAACCATTTGTACGCCTAAAACCAGGATGACGATTAAAACTCTAATCTTGTGCCTTCCATCGATTAAATGGAGTTTCCAACAAAATGCAACCCACATCATGATCGGACTCATCAATAATGTAAATTAATAAACCCGACACAATAAAGGTGTAACAACACCATAAATAAATATAACACAAAACCGTCAAACAAACTGCAATGGAACTATCCGGTTGCAGAGAAATCCGTGAAAATAAAAGTAAACAACCACCCCAAACTGAACGACACGTGGGTGTAGTGTACTGCGTTAACAATTCAACGAGAGCGTTGTATGGCGCTGGTTAACATTATTCTTCCATGTGTTCGACGTCATCGCGTACGCGTTGTCATTGCAACGTAGTAGGAAATTCGTAAATTAAACATAGCACCTCCAGCAAAGTCAATGCAGTTTGCGCCGCTGTTATAGTTGTTATAATAGAGTTTCGACTGAAAGTTTTAAAAAGACATGCCCCCAACGGTCAAGTAAAATATTTATTCGATATGTACAGTGTATTTTTTGCCAATTAGATGAATAAATGAATGTAAAAACTTAAATTTTAAGAGATATATAATAAACATAGTTAGATGTTTGCTTGTTTATTTTTCCTGGTGAAGTGGCACTTCACCTACACCTGAATAGCAGCCACTGACACTAGAACAACAAAAAATGGAAGCTCAATAAATAGGTGCCAGAATAAGAAAGAAATAGATGTTTTAAAAAAAGAAGCAGAGAATAAATTGGAGAACTATGATATACAGCTGACTAAGATGAGAAAACCAAGGTTTAGGATAACTGAGTATACTGGAGAATTAGATGAACAAGAAATAGAAGCATGTATTAAGGAATAGAATCAATGTGTATTAGAATTTGATGAATTAAGAGTAACTGACATAAGGCGATCAAAAATGAAAAATACAAGTAGAATCTTTGGTGAATCTTCCTCGGGCTTATTCCATAAGTTAATGACTTTAAAAAAAATTTTTGTTGGTTGGGAAAGAAATACCCAATTTATGAGGATATAACTGTTTTGCGCTACTTCAATTGTCAAGAATACTACCACAAAAAAGACAGTATGTGATTATTGTGCAGGGGAGCATAGTGTAAAAGACTGCCAAAAAAACTTAAAATAAAAAAGTGCAGTAACTGTGTAAATATGAATAATAATTGAATCTGATAATGTCAACACAAACTTCAGAACTTTTTTAAATAAAACTTTAAGTGCTTTTAACAAGGCCTTCCTGCTTAAGAATATCAAACCTAAGCGGCATAAACCGTGGACCACGAAAGGAATACGAATTTCTGCTAAAAATATGCGCTCGCTCTCATATATAAAAAAATTCACCGACTCCTTTCTTATTCTCGACTATATCTCTAACTATAGGAGGATCTACACTACACATCTTATTAAGTCAGCAAAAAAATTACACTACCGAAAACGTCTAACAAACTCAAATAACGTTTCAAAAGAAACCTGGTCCATCATCAATAACCTCAGAAAAAAATTAATGTAAGCAAAAATGTTACCTCTAGTATCTCGCCAAGTTTGGACCCTCTTTCGTTTCTCCCTCCTTCAAAAAATTTGGCTGATAGCTTTTTCTTAAGTCCCGTTAGCAACACTGAACTATTGAAGGTAATAAATAATATCAAAAGTAAATCTTCGTGTAGCACTGATGGCCTATCAATTAGAATATTCCTGAACTTGCCACTCCCAGTCATAGAGGCCCTTACAACATTAATAAATAAGTCCTTTATAAAAGGTGTATTCTCTGATTGCCTTAAAACAGCTATAATTATTCCGCTTCATAAAGGCGGCGAAAAAACTAACTCTTGCAATTATCGCCCAATTGCACTACTACCAGTGCTATCAAAAATCATCGAAAGGCTACTGAAGAATCGTCTTATGCCATTTCTCCTGAAACATCAGATAATATCCCCGGAGCAGTTCGGATTTCTACCCAACAAGTGCACCAGCGACGCCATGTTCACGTTGCTTAGAGGCGTCTACTTATCTCTCAATAACAACCACCCAACTGCCTCAGTTGTTTGTGACTACGCGAAAGCCTTTGATTGTGTTAGTCATGAAATTCTGATAAACAGACTAAATTTTTATGGAATTCGTGGTACTTCTTTAAATTGGTTCAAATGTTATCTTGGGAAAAGGCAACAACTTGTAAGGGCTAATGGTTCCAATTCTGATTGTAAGATATTACAAGTGGAGTCCCTCAAGATTCAGTCTTGGGACCTATTCTTTTTTTGTTATACATTAATAATGTGCAATACTTAATGATAAAGTTGATTTAAACCATAAGTTATTTAACATCTTACATGTTAATATACGCAGCATTCACAAAAACTTTGATGAATTTTTAACTTTCCTGGAGGCAATTTTTAAATTTTTTCTTGAAGACATTAATATGTTTTTATCAGATAATGATGCAAGTCAAATCGATATTATAATAGGTGATATAAATATAGATTTATATAATCAGAATGATACTCAGGTTAACGCATATGTATCATTATTGCATCATGTTGGTTTTACAAGTGCTATAAATGACCCTACTCGTGTAACACAAGACACCCATTCTTGTCTGGATCATATATTTATCAGAAGAAAACTAAGAACTGATTGTCTAAAATACTCTTCTTTTATCTTAAAGGCTGAGATCACTGATCATTACCCAGTAATGGTTAATATAAACAAATGTAATATGTTAAAAAATCAACGAACTGCTTCTAAATATGTTTCTCACACGGAAGTAAAAATAAATTAACACATTTTTGAAGAATTAATAAAAAATCAAAACTGGTCTATGGTTACAGATTCAAATCATCCTGAAACTGCACTGCAATTTTTTTATAAATTCATTCTGGATATTAGAGATAGGTCTATGGAAGAGAATGTAACAAAGGTAAGGAAGTATAATAAAATAAAACCGTGGATCACAAATGGCATAGTTTATTCTATTAAACGTAGGGATAAAATGAAAAAAAAATTGCTCCTAAACTACAATGAAACAGATAATTCTAACTATAAAGCTTATCTCAACAATCTTAATAAAATAATTAAAAAATGCAAATATGAATATTATAAAAAACGAATAGAAAATAACAGTAATAACTTCAAAAAGATATATAAAAAAATTGCGGAAGCTACTGATGCAAATAACTTTATAGGAAGTGTAGATCTGGAAATCAAAAATAATGACATAACATTTCAAAATGCAAAAGAGATGGCAAATTTCTGTAATGATTTTTTTTATAAATATTGGTGTTAAGTTGTACAAAAAAATAGAAAATCCTGTAGCTAAAACAATGATAAATCATGTTTCTGAAACCAGTCAACAAAAATGAAATTATTAAACACAAAAACTCATTAAAAAATAACTCTGCCTCTGGTATAGATGGTATTGATACCAGACTAATTAAATATTTTCATATCTACTTAATAGATCCCTTAATTTACATAATAAACTTTATCTTTAAAACTGGAATAATACCAAGGGTGTTTAAAACCTCAGTTGTCACCCCTGTCTATAAAGCGGGTGACAAAACCTACATTAACAACTATCGATCCATAAGTGTAATAGGTAATTTCTCTAAGATCTTTGAAAAGTGCTTAAAGGATAGGTTAGTAAGTTTCCTTCAAAATAACAACATACTCTCAAAAAATCAATTTGCTTCTACAAACGGCATGAGCACTGAGAATGCCATATATGAACTGACCAAACAGATAGCTAGCAGTTTGGATAACAACAGGAAGTGCCTTGCAGTCTGCCTGGATCTTGCGAAGGCATTTGACACGGTGCTTCATGATTCGCTCTTGAATGTTCTTAACACCTAGGAAGTGAGAGGCACCTTGTTGAAGGTTTTTGAAAGTTATCTTACTGACAGACAACTACTTAAAATAAAAGATACACATAGTAATCCATTAAATATTAAAATAGGACTACCCCAGGGAACTGTCCTGGAGCCTATTCTTTTTTATTACATACATTAATTCTTTGAATAGTCTTATAATAAAAAATAGTACAGAATATCTTATGCTGATGACACAGCCATTATATTTTCAGGAGACACATGGGCACAAGTTAAAAATTCTAGTGTAAAATTTCAATAATAAAAAGTTGGTTAGACTCTTTCTAAATAACCTTAAATGCCTCTAAGACCAACTATATTGCCTTTTCCCTTTCATCATATGACCATCCTGATTTTGATAGGTTGGAAATTGGGAATCCTGATTTTGTGATCCATGAGGTGGACTCTATAAAATACTTGAGGATAATCATAGACAATAATTTAAAGTAGGGGCCACATGTTATGAAACTAACAAAAAATATTAGACAGTTGACTCATAAGTTTTACATATTCAGAGAGATTCTCGGAAAACAACTCTTGATATCTGTATATAAAGGGCTGATAGAGTCGCTGCTTAGGTATGGTATAATTATGTGGGGAGGCCTATACAAAAATGCTTTGCAACCTCTAAATGTTGCTCAAAATTTTATATTGAAAGTCATATAAAAAAAAGTAAACGTTACTCCACTCATTTACTATATTCTGTCGAAATTCTCAATATTAGATCCATCTACCATTTGTCTGCATCTTTATTTGTACATAAGACTGCTCAATTGAAGAACTATGTGAATCACTCACAGGAAACCCGAAATAACATAAACAGACACCTTGTGATTCATAAATTTAGCACTACCAGCAATCTTAGATTTATCAGTTACCTTGCACCAAAAATTTACAATACTTTGCCCATAATAATAAGAAATATAACTTCTCTAGCTTGTTTTAAAAGATGTTGTAGGGAGTTTATAGCAGAAAACTATAACAAATTTGAAATATTCTTTTAGTCTCACTCAATGTACCTTGATCTATCACTTTTTTGTTTTTTGTTTTGTTTGTTTGTTGTGATTCACATTGGTTATACAATAGTTGAAAACTGTAATAGATTTAGAATACTTTTTAATTTTTTCAAGTCCTACTTAATGTACTGTGATCTCGCACTGGTTTGTTTTAAGTCTTAATATAGCACATACGACGTTTAGTTCTCTAGGTGCTAAAATAAAATTGTATAGATGAAAAATCAAAAACTACTTAAGATTGATATTGTAAACAACGAATTGTAATTTCTGCACTACTGGTAATATATTTATTATTATTATTATTATATTATGAAGGGTGGAAATTCCAGACTCAGGTTTAGAAGTACAATAAAGGCATGGACTTTCTTTTCAAAATTTGAATTTCCCAATAACTTCTCAAAAAAAATAAGACGGGAACAAAAAGTAACTATTTTTTTAGGGACCCGATTGTATAATCCTGTCCTATTCTAGAAAAGGGTAAAGGTTTCATTACATTAAAAAAAATTGAGTTCTTTTACTTCACAAAGAAAAGAAATCTGGAGAGACTACGACCACCTTCCTTAAGGGGACAGGTGATACCATTTTCAGCTGAAGTGAAATATTTGGGAATTATCGTGGATAAAACGCTGAACTGGAATGCTCATCTGAATGAAATAGTTCAGAAAGCTAAACTATGAATTTATGGGGTATGAGACCAAAACAGCTATATTGGCTGTCATTAACGGTAATAAGACAAATGATAGCCTATGGCTCTGTAGCCTGGTGGAGCAAGGGACAACAAAGTGTTGCCCAAGCCAAACTGAGTGGACTGCAGAGACAGGCTTGCCTGTCAATTACAGGAGCGATTTGCTCCACTCCGACAGTGGCTATGGAGCTCCTTTTGAAACTTCCACCACTCCACCTATTTGTGGAAGGGGAATGAGGACAACATACAGACTCCATCATGTTACAAACAGCATGGTGGATAGCATGAGTCACATGGAATCATCCAACATGCTGAAAGTTGTGAAAAACCACTACATGTTGGGAATGCCATCGGACCTGCTACCAAAAACTGTTAGTGCACAGCAACCCTACACCCTGGTCTTCCCAGGGAGAGGAGTGGGATCAGAATATATCTGATCTACTTAAAGGAGAGCTGTGCCTCTTCACAGACGGCTCCAAAACCAATAAAGGTGTAGGAGCTGGAATACATGGGGTAAGTCCGAAGGTTGATCTGTCAGTAAGTCTGGGAAATAACACCTCAATATTCCAAGCAGAAGTCCATGCTATCAAATTATGTGTTAGAATGTTGCAGGATCAACAAACAACACATAAAATGATAAAAATATTCTCGGATAGTCAAGCGGCCCTTAAAGCACTCGAAGCGAGTCATTGTACATCCAAAACAATCTGGAACTGCCAAAAGGCACTTGCTGGCCTGGGGAGCGACAATAAAATCGCTCTTATCTGGATAAGATAATTTTTTCATGTCAATACAATAATAATTGCTAACACATGTCATAAGTGATATATATAATTATACAAACAAAATGAATTAAAATATAATAAAAAACTATAGGATTTAAAAAGACACTAACAATTTTACACATTAGAATAAGAGTCAACAAAATTATACCTTTAATATTTGAATTTGACTGATATCACAGTTTTGGAATTCCTGAACACTATAAAAAATATTTTTTTGTAGAAATGTTTTAAGGACATATTTGAATCTATGTAGGGGAAGCCTGCTGATATTCAAGGGGATCTTATTAAACAATTTGACAGCCAAGTGTTCCGTCCGACTCTGGCACATTCCAAGTCTGCAATAAGTGACACGAAGATCATTCCTCTCATGCGTCAGGTGCTCATGCACATCTCTGTTTGTAATAAATGTGTCTACATTTGATCTGACATAAGCGGTGCTATGTAGTATAAATACTGAGGGGAATGTAAGAACACCCAGCGTGCCTGCAATCATCGCGAAATCCCAGCCCTCCAAGTATTCGAACCACCCTTCGTTGTAAACCGAACACCCTGTCTGCAGACGGCGACCCACCCCACAACACTATGCCATATGACATAACAGAGTAAAATAGAGCATAGTACGCAGCCATAAGAACATCATCGGATACACTACCCTTTAAATTACGGATCAAGACACAGCTTCTCAACCTTCTAGACACACTCTCCACATGGACATCCCACTTCAATTTGGGGTCTAAATATACGCCCGGGAATTTAACCGAGTCTTTGTTTTCTCTTCCATTAAGATCACGTAATGAAAATATGATGGTTTGGGTTTTTTCGTTGTTTAATAAAAGCTCATTGGAACTAAACCAAGCCTCAGCTCTCGACTGCGCCTCCCTCGCCCTGTGAAAAACGCCATCCAGCTGAGATCCCCTCAGTGATACCAGGACATGCAGGTTTCGAGGGAAATGAGCAAAGAAAGGAGCAGAGACGAGATTCGTGGGTCC
This sequence comes from Kuschelorhynchus macadamiae, assembly GCA_030620095.1. Lineage (NCBI taxonomy): Eukaryota > Metazoa > Arthropoda > Insecta > Coleoptera > Curculionidae > Kuschelorhynchus > Kuschelorhynchus macadamiae. The sequence continues at coordinate 43,494 of JAUTXW010000249.1, read as the reverse complement.
TGAACCAGCTTTAGGAGTATCCCACGAAACGGCCAAGCGCGCAATTTTGGACCTGGTTGAGGATCTCTATTGCCTTGGACTGCCAGGCCTGTCCCACGCAAAGGCATTTATCCCCCTTCCTATGAAGAAGAGGATAACAAAAAGTCTGCTAAATATGAACAGAATTAAGCTCAAAACAGCAGTAGGCCCATACACTGGCCATTGTGGTCTAACACATCACCTGCCATACAGGATGGGGCTTGAAAAAGAATCCGAGTGCCACCTATGTATGGAGGATGACAAGACAGCCAGATATGTGCTATGTGAATGCCCGGCAGCTGCCAGGATCAAGTTCTCTAGTTTCGGCAGAGATATCCTGCTGCTCGAGGACTTGAACAATATATACCCAAAGGCAATAGTAAGGCTCATTGAGCACTTAGAGTTGCTCGGGGAAATGTAAGCATAAGTGTGAGCCACAATAGATCACAGAGTCGCACTTGAGGGTCGGTTTGATCCCCTCACTTTTAACCTAACCTAACCTACATTGTCATAATTAATACTCTTATGACCACTAATACCCAATTTACCACCAATATAGCTCGGTATGCTGAACATACTCTATTTTATCAATATAAAATGAGTAGTGTGGTGCCCACCCAGGGATACTACTTTCAAGTATAGTAGTTTCAAAAAAGAGCTGTAATTGTCTTGTTCTTATAATAGGAACTAAAAACCAGACTGACTGCAGCAGTATTTCATAGTCCCCCATTCACTAATTGATGCAAAAAAAACCAGAAGACCCCGCCTTTTCGGAAACTCACGGATTTGTATGCCGCAAAGAACTCTTGCACCATAAGACAGACCTGGATATGAGAAATTAAATTTATATAAAAGATATTTTGCAAAATTTATTTGAAACTTTTTCGATTATGTCGATAATATGAGGAACCATAATAGAGCAATACTCTATAACAGTCCGAACCAAAAAAATATAGAGGTAAGCAATTGCTCTAGTATCGGTGACATGCTTAGTCTGTAACTAAGTTACTGCTAATATACTAAATTTTGCTACATGACCCAAGATTTAGCAGAATCACTTTTTACTAACCTGTATTGTCTTTTATAAATTGTAGCAGCTGACTGATTGTCACCATTTTATAGAATTATCCTGTTTTAGGCAAACCGGAATATTTTAAATACCTACATAATTTAAATTAATTTAAAATTTAAGTAAATAAATTACATTTAATAACGAAAAAAAAGTCAAAACGAAGTTTAAAGTAATGTACTTATCGATAAATTAATTAATATATGTCCAACATTAACTATTAACAAATGTAAATATTGTGAATTTTCAAACGTCATCTGTATCTGACAAAAAACGAGGGTCTAGACGTGAAACTTAAGGCCCATTAACTCGATAGGTTGCCTCAAGCGATCTTGACCTATCCCAAATGTGAGCGAAACGTCACTCGGTGACCGGCTTGCTTTAGCACGGCATTGTCCATATCTCTTCTGTATGAAACTTTTTTGTTAGAATAAAATGCAGTCTTCAAGATATAAGTTATTATAATTTTAAACTTATATTCAGTGATGTTGGTTCAAATTTGATCCAAGCTTTTTTGCTGAGTTCAAAAAGTTCGCATCGCAAGTCTCAAAAAATATTCTTGTAAAAAGTTTCAGCATAACAAATCCTTGTATAACTTTAGAAAATGTACATTTTTTTTATACAAGGTGTCCTAGTAGGGTGTTTTCGGTTTTGTTGATAATGGTTAGAGATGGAGAGAAAGTTTAAACATAAATATTACTATATAGGATGACTTATGTACCCACTTAAATAGTTTTTCATATATGAAACACCCTATATTTTATAACATTTTTGAATTCTATCTAAAATTCTACGCCTACATCATTAAATGTCCATAGGTCTAAGTTTAAATGTTTTCGAAATATTGACATTTAAAAACTGGGATTTTCAATTTTGAACAGCTGTAGAGTCTAAATAGTTCAAATTAAAACAAAGCGATTTGCACTTTCCTGATTTAGTTTTTAATAGTCTACCATAAATTTCTTCTCTATTTGTAACCGTTACCAAGATATCAACCGAGAACACACTAGTGTATTATAAGCATTTTTCAAATTTTATGAACTATAGGTATACTATTTGCAGTAATCACAATTATTTATATGTTCAAATATCTTTTTTAATAATAGGAAATAAATCAACACATAATTTATACTTAAACGTTAATAAATTAAAAATTCATTTCCCCTTGCCCGATAGCTGTTCATCCAGGTAACCTAATAGAGTTAATGGGCCTTGCGTGAAACTAGTGGTCGAGAACTATCGATAGCACTATCGATTACAATCGATAGTTCTGACTATCGAATACAATCGATATTTTTTACGAACTATCGATAGTATCCCGACGACACTTATACTTGTCAATTTTCTTATCAGCTTTTCTTTTTGCGGGCAGATATTCATAAAAGGTTTATTTTTTAAAGGTTGTTAGCCTGATTAGCCGATTTCCAGATTTGCTGGGAGCAAAGGCCAGTCCTCAGTCCTGGTAGTAAAAGCCAGTTTTGTTGACATTATTGACAGTTGACAAGACAGACACTGTTTTTTAGTGTTTATGTTGACGTTGACGAGTATTTTATTTTATGCTATATTTTTTTACTTTAATTACTTTGTATAATTTGTAATTAATATATCTATCTCGTGTTTATTAAATCCAAAATGGATAAATTTTTATTTAAAAAATCATCTAAGACTTTGGCCGCGACCATAAAAACATCAGGTAGGCGTAAATACTTTCACGCTTATTTAACATAAACGTTATTAAAACATTTTTAATACATTTTAGAGCCATCTACATCCACCGCTTCTTCAAATAGACCTCGTTCCCGTTCACCCCAAGAAAATGTCACAATTCATTCAGACAGCTCGAACTCCACTGAAAATACCGAGATGGAAACTGACAATCATATACCACCTCAACCTTCTTCGTCAAGGACTGGAAACTTAAGGCAAAAATCTTCCATTGTATGGAGGTATTTTAAAAGGTCATCAGATCGAAAATTGGCAAAATGTATCACTTGTGGTAAAGAATATAAAACAAGCGGGAATACCAGTAATTTGAAAGATCATTTAAAAAGGTTTCATTCATTAGAAAATAATACAAATGATATTGATCAAAATGCCTCCCAAAGCAGTTCCAGTTCAGCTCGTTCAAGTATTAAGTCAATAGATTCATATTTTAAAAGAGCGAATCATTACGATAGTGAATCTCAAAGACAAAAACAACTAGATAGAGCTGTAATAGAGATGATTTGTTTAGATTTTCAGCCGTTCAGTATTGTCACCGATAGAGGCTTTAAAAAATTGGTAAATACTTTAGACCCAAGATATGTACTGCCCAGCCCATTCACATTGAGTACAAAAATGTTACATCAGTTTTATAATGACGTATATAACAAATTAAAAGGTATTTTGATGAATGTTGATTATGTTGCAATAACTTGTGATGGATGGACATCACGAACAACAGAATCATATTTAACAGTAACTTGTCATTATATTGATAAATTGTATAATCTTAGCTCAGCTGTTCTTTCAACTAAGCCCCTAACAAATGGAGTAAATCACACTTCAGAAAATATCGCTAACGCTCTAAAAGAAGTTTTTACTGAGTGGGATTTGGAACAGAAAGTGTCGTGTATTGTCACAGATAATGCGGCCAATATGATAAAGGCCTGTGATTTACTGCAGAAGCGCCATCTACCATGTTATGCACACACCCTCAATTTGGCAGTACAAGATAATCTTGTATGTGTTCAGGAGGTTATAAAAAAGTGCAAAGATATTGTAACCTTTTTTAAAAGTAGTTCTATCGCCACAGAAATGTTTCAAAAAGAGCAAGAAACCCCTGAACCGTACAAGCTGTTGCAAGAAGTTCCAACACGTTGGAACAGCACATTGTACATGATTGAAAGAATTCTAAAAACGAATGATGCTATAGGCCGAACTATTCTTAAATTGCGTAAAGCCCCTCAGCCACTTTCTGTTGATGACATTGCTGTGTTGACAGACATAGAAAAGGTCTTGCATTGCTTTGAGGAAGCAACTAAAAAAATTTCAGGTAAAATACCCTTTTTTTACACTGTATTTTTAGTTTTTAAACATTTTAATTTTTAGGTAACAATTATGTGACTATCTCATTAATCATTCCGATATCATTTGGGATATACAATGTATTAACGAAATCGTTAAATGAGATGAATACTGACGAAGGCAAAGTTTTATGTACCAGATTGATAGAGTCTGTAAGGAAGAGGTTATTTCCATACGAAGTAAGAAGTCCAACACGACTTGGGACCTTGCTAGATCCTAGATTTAAGAAGGAGGGTTTCCGGAACGTTGAAAATTCCACAGCAGCGGCTACAATTTTAGAGCAAGAAATGTATAGTACGATGCAAAAAAAATTGAATAACCAGGGATCCCAAGATTCAACCACTACAGAAAATCCATCAGACGGAGGATCCAATCTTTTTGGCTTTTTAGAAAAACGTATTGAAAGTAAAGCCAAATCAGTAACCGCAGATGTTATAATGACAAAAAGGCAGTATCTGGAGAGGGCAAATTCACCTGCAGAAACTGATCCTCTGTTATTCTGGAAGGTAATATTTATTTATTTAATCAATATCTAGTTTTTTACATTTTATTTTTTGTAGGTAACAGGCAAGGAGCTATCCCCATTAGAGGAATGTGCCCTCAAATATTTGTGTATTCCAGCCACTTCCGTAGAGAGTGAAAGAACATTTAGCGCAGCTGGGCAGATTATCTCAGAACGCCGGTCCAATTTGCGTCCGGAAAGAGTTAATATGTTGATATTTTTAAATAAGAATTTTAGTTTAACTGAATAATGGTTTTTATCAAAATATTTTAATTAATTTGCATTCTCTTTGTTAAACATTTTTACTTTTGACCTGAAATAAATCTGATTTTAAAATAAATAAGATCGATATCTTAAATTGTGAAGTTGTTTTATTTTCAAAAATATTTTAGTTTTGTAAATAAAAAATAGTATATACTGACTTGTACTTGTACAGACACAGTCTGTGTGATCAGGGTAACAAAAATACGTTTTATTATATTTATTTTAATTAATTAACACTATCGAAAACTATCGATAATAATCGATAGTACTTGCCTTGACAATCGATAAATATCGATAGTTCTCGACCACTGCGTGAAACTAGCAAAAAACACCAGAATAGCGACGTTGCCAAAGTGGTATCTGGCTTCGAGAATTTTCTTTGCGCTCTACCCGTATATTTATGAGAGGAGATATGGCATACCGCTTGTATCTTAGAGTGTGAATAAAAATAGAGTTAGTTATTTACATATTTACCCACTACCATCAGTGCGATCGTACGACGATGCCAACTTTACCCATACACTCCAACGTTTATACGAATTTATATTACTTATTTATAGCCGTTTATGTTTGGAATTGTCTTTTAATCACTAAGTAAACAGCTAGATATCCTTTTCCAAGGGACTTGTAATATGTAATGGAATATACCCATTGTCTTATTTTGAGTCACATGACGTATTGGCCAATCTGGTTCAATATAATAGAACGTTAATTTCGACGGAGTCATGTAGGATTGCCAACCATTCCGATTTAGGCGTGAGTCTGACGCTTTTATGTATATCTCTCGCCTTCTACCAAAAAGTTTAAAACTCCCGCTTTTTAGGAGAAACAGGCGTTAGTTGCTACAACGAATACGAAACATCTAACAACCAAAACATCTTAAGGAAAACGTACGTATGAGTGAGTTCATAAGTTTTCTAAACAGGGGTATAATTATAAGCGGATTTCTTTTAAACTTTTAAGTGTACATATAAACAGAGTCAATAGTCAGTTAGAAACCTGGGCTAAAAATTCGAAAATGTAACTAACCTAAAAGAAGTAGAACCGGTTGAAAATGGCAATTGTACTGAAAATGACCCGTCAATACTTAAGTTTTTAATAACACCTTAATGACATGCGAAAAATTACTAAAAATGAGTTAATACTAGTAACGGTTAATGACTATTGTTCTATGTACCTATTATTGCTATTTTTAAAACTGATGGCCTGGACAATCCGCGATTGGAAGCCGCCTAGGTTGATCGTTTTATGTAAGTTTCGAAGCACTAAGCTCCTCGTTCCTGTTCGCTCTCAAGTCTCAATTCATCGTTCGTGACGGGACAGATGCGTAAACCGGTTCTTTTAAAATTCAGGAGTCGGCTCACACAGGTCCTTATAAATATCCGGTTCTTTGTACCGGTTCTTTCGCAAACGACACACCTCTATGAGAGAATTCACCATAAACGCTATAATCTATGTGAGAATTCTCAGAAGCGGAATGATACAAGAATGTCTCGGAGGCGGTTGTTTTCACGGTTACAATAGTTTTTTCGTGTCAGAGAATTAAAATAATAATAATCTCATATATCTATACGTATATCAAAATGATAAATCTTTATCTATATAGCATCATTTCCGTGTTCAGCATTATTTCCAATAATTACCTAGATGCACTGTTGTAACGTTCGCAAACGAACGAATCTGTTTGAACGTATTAATTAGCTGAAGGATTCAAATAATTGACTCACTTTGTAAAGTTCCGAATCTCGTTCATCTGACTTTAGAGGTGTAACGTTCGCGGTCGAACGAATTTTTTGAACGAAATCAGTTAGATGAACGTTTTAAATAATTGATTCACTTTGTAAAGTTCCGAATCTCATTCATCTATTTGGAAGTTTGGGGTGGAACAGTTGGCAACTCGGTAGCAGCGGCTTGTGAATGTGTTTGATCTAGTCCACATCACTTTGGTAAAGTAATTATACGGGAATTAGTAACAGCTGAATCAGCTGATTCTTTGACAGATTGGCCAAACAAAAAAGATATTGATTTATGGTTTAAGTATATGTCGGACTTAAATGACCCAAAAGTTTTCTCTTTTTTCAATTTTTAGTTGATTTTCATTACTTAAAAATGTTAGATATTAATTATTATTATATATATCTATCTATATATATATATATATATATATATATATATATATATATATATATATATATATATATATATATATATATATATATATATATATATATATATATATCTGTTATTAGAATTGAATCATCAAAGTTATTTAGACTTGCCAAAAATAATTTTTATTGGTTTAATTTTCTTTAACCAGCTTGAGTATATATTTTTGTTTTAATTTTCTTGATTTAAAGTCATTGCAAAAACTTGACAGATATGCTTTAAATCATATATTTGTCAAAATACAAAATGTTTTCAGTTGACAGTTAAAGTAAATGATATTGTGTTTTGATTTGCTAAAAAATAATAAACATTGTAGAAAAACAATTAGGAATTTATGTGCAAAAGCTTATTTTTTAATAGCAGTATTGTGCCTTTTATAAGCAATTTGTCATTTTTCATTAAAATTTTAACACCAAACCTTAAAATATGCAAAAACCGAAATAATATCAAATACAGAACCAGAGACGACCCTAGAAGACTATAAAATAAATCATATATTTAGTGATAAAAATTAAAAATAAATAATTTAGCTGTTTCCAATTTGTAAACAAACCGCCATATTTGTTTGTTTTTGGAACCGTGATCGGGACCATATCCCCGACATGGTTAGCAATTTGACAGACCAGTTATTGAACCGTTAAGCCGGTGACGTCATTACTTGCGACGTGAATTTTTGCGGTTCGAAGTGGTCAGCCGAAAACTCCTTAGTGAAGTCCGATTAAGGTGAGTATTCACATAGCGAACGCATACGGCCGTACGGTGAAAACCGAATGCGTCCGCATAGTGTGGACGTGGACAACGAACGTATACGGACACACTCGTCCGCTTGTTTGTTCTTCTGCCGCGTACTCACTTAGCGGACCAATACAGCCGTACGAAGAGGAACGTATGCTTACGCTTAGTGTGGACGTGAAGTATATGAACGACGAACGTATGCGTTTGCTTGCGTACAGGTTCGCTCGTCTGTCGGTACATCAAGAGAAAACTCGTTGCACGTTGTGAATTGTGCAGGTATTTTCACATATTTGGTGGGACGCTCAAGGAGGCAGCGTGGCTTAATATCCTATTTATTATTTAAATACATAGCATAGTCAATACAAGAAAGTTTATGACCAAACTGAAGATTTTCTGTGCATCAAATAAATTTAGTTTTAAGTCCTAATAGTTAATTGGTGATTAATTTAGTGAATGATGCGAAGGACGGATGGACTAATTTGGATACGAAAAATAGCAACTTCTAGCGGTAAGTGTACCTTTGTAAATGTATCTAAAAATGAAACCAATCTAAAAAATTTTTTTTAAATTATCAAACACATTCTGCATTTTTTAAATACTATATTTATTTTCCCTCAATTTTTTATTTATTGCAAATCACTACTCTACAGAATAAATCAATTTTTAATAATGTACTATATATATATAAATATATATAATATATATATATATATATATATATATATATATATATATATATATATATATATATATATATATATATAGAGTACGATTTTTATATTTTTGGTTGTATTTAATTTTTTTACGGGCAGAGGAAGTGCCTTTACCGGCATCACCAGAATCATATGCGTATGTATGTATGTACTGAAACATAATTTACAAAAATTAAAATCTAATAAAACCTGCACATTATACTAGACTAATTTACATAATTTTCCGGACAAGAAAGCGTTGAAAGCAACCATGCATTTTGTTATTCGCTTAGTCATGAAGTTTGAAATTTATTATTCTGAAAAATACCGATTTTTGCTTGAAATGAAATCTAGCTTTCAGAACAGTAGAGATGGACGGCGCCGCGGCCGCGGCGTTAGAAAAAACGCGGCTGGTCTCGAGGCAAAAGCCTTCAACGATACGAAGGACGTCAACAACCTGAGTAATATATATATATATATATATATATATATATATATATATATATATATATATATATTAATATAATATATATATATATATATATATATATATATATATATATATATATATATATATATATATATATATATATATATATATATATATATATATATATATATATATATATATATATATATATATATATATATATATATATATATATATATATATATATATATATATATATATATATATATATATATATATATATATATATATATATATATATATATATATATATATATATATATATATATATATATATATATATATATATATATATATATATATATATATATATATATATATATATATATATATATATATATATATATATATATATATATATATATATATATATATATATATATATATATATATATATATATATATATATTTCAGTACTAGAAGCTGTGATAATGTTAAATATATATATATATATATATATATATATATATATATTTATATATATATATATATATATATATATATATATATATATATATATATATATATATATATATATATATATATAAGAAAAAGACCAAAGTACACATAAGAATACCACCGAAAAAAACATTTTACATTTTTTAACAATTTACATTCTAAGGTAATAATAATAAATAATATAAAAACAATTTAATGTATGAGAACAACACCGCACGCATACGGTGTAAACGTGCGTTCGTTTTAATCCTGAGAAACAACTGACTGTCAGAAAGCAGGCGAACAACATCATTCGCATACGTTGAGTCCATGTAGACGTTAAAGCGTATACTGAACCAACGATTTTCATTGCAAGTGCATCGTTTGTAATTCTCAATGAGGAAGTGCAAACGAAAATGCCGTTGGTAGATGGAATCTTAAAAGCAAACATAGGGATATAGAACAAATGCAGGACCTCGGAACCAATTGCCTACGGGACGTGCATGTGACGCATGGCATAATAATCCATGTAATTTAAAATTTCAAGTGCATATTGTCACAAAATTTTTGTATTTCGATACAAAAAAAAAAACAAATTTTTTTTAATTTCATAAAAACATTTTAAATCTATGTTTATAGGGTCTTTAGCTATAAAGACAACCCCCCGAATTAACATTCCTATTTTTATAGATATATATATATATATATATATATATATAATATATATATATATATATATATATATATATATATATATATATATATATATATATATATATATATATATATATATATATATATATATATATATATATATATATATATATATATATATATATATATATATATATATATATATATATATATATATATATATATATATATATATATATATATATATATATATATATATATATATATATATATATATATATATATATATATATATATATATATATATATATATATATATATATATATATATATATATATATATATATATATATATATATATATATATATATATATATATATATATATATATATATATATAAATTTATATTCAAAAAATTTAAATACAAGAGTTTCTGAGTGTTTAATTTTTCTAAACTTTGATTTCTAGTAAAACCCTGTATATTATATTAAATGAGTCGTATGTCGCTAATTACGAATATGCCTTTTATGATATCGTGATCTTTAAAGACGCCAGAGAATGTTCTTCTACATAGTGAATCAATAGGAACACATTTTTTTTATGGCAGCGTTCTGAAATTTCTCGGCTGTGTAAAGATAAATGAATAAAACCTTGTATAGTTATAATTAAAAGGAAGAAAAATAATATAATAAAAATAGTAATCCTATTTTACTAAAAAAAAATAAACAAAACTGCTTATTTTATCAAACCTTAAACCACCACCTTATATAAAACCTATAAGACTAAATTGTAAGCTAACTTCCATTAACAGCAAAAAACCAACTTGAGAAAAGGAAATATTTCATTATCTTTGAAATGTTATTTCATGAAGTCCACGCTCAACCAGGACCTATATTTTTTCTTACATTTCATTGTTTTCTTTTGATGTTGGTTTTTTTTATAAAAAAATTTATTTCCCTCTTTTTAGTTTTATTGATAAGAAGTTTTACTAAAAAGATCAGGCTAAAATAACTAGAACACTCGGGTTTATTGCACTTAAAATTATGCTAGAATAACGATAAGTAATATTATCGTTGCTTGAATACTCAAACAACGATATTATAATTATAAAAAGCCATCTACATAGAAAATCAATAATACAAATTGTTAAGAATTAAACTAATTAATAGAAATATGTTTTGATAAGATTTTTTATTACCTGCCAAATTAGCTTGATCAGAAAAAAAATTGTACTCCCATAGGTCAGAGGATGCACCTCTTTACTTTTTGGGTTAATTATAGTTTATGCATCAAATTCAACTTTGGAAAAAATTGATATATATATATATATATATATATATATATATATATATATAAACATATATATAAATATCTATATATATTGTTGATACATTTTAAATTTGAAGAAAACTTATTTTTTGGTTTCACCAAATAGGATGACTTTTCATAAAAATGAGTGGGGAATTTCTTACGCTGTTCGTGGTTTTTATGGGCTCAAACAGGGGCGTGCAGTCCATGGAAGCAAGGGAAGCAGTGCTTCCCCAAAAAAAAATTACAAAACATTTTCTAAAATGTAATTTTTGAAATAAGAAACCATTAATTTAGTTTATATTAAAAATGCTAAAATATTATCTTAATTATCAAGCCCATAATAAATGCGACCTTGACTCCGACCCAGCCAGAATAGAATATCGAATAGAACCCATGCGGGCCGCTAGCTTCTCTGCAGCCAAGTCCTGTATGCTTGATTTCCTGTGAATCGAGCCAGGTTATTGAACTTTCCACTGGCTGTTTGCAATTTTTGCATTTCATTCGCGTGCTTTAAGTGGTGGCGGAAGCTATCGTTGGAGTAGGTTCTTTGTTTGAACGCCTATCCGTGTGTTGTGTAATACGTACGTCGCGTCGTGCATGGTGCGATATGGAAGACAATAATACGGACGTGGATATGCAAATACCGTCAACTTCGGCTATCGGTAATAACGTTGAAAATGTTGGAGAATTTAGTAAGAAGAGTGTGTGTGAATGTGTGGTGTGTGTCTTAATAAAGAGATTTTCAACATTAAACTTCGCTGATAAGCTTCAAATAATTTCCAAAGTCTACACGGCCGATTTAATGAGAGTAACATATAGGTCGATACTTAGTCTATTAATTTAAACACATTTTTATTTTTTTAGCACAAAGGTATCCATTAATTAAGTTGTTTTGGATTATTTTTGCAATCAATAATTACAATTCTGTATTTTTTATTCAGTTGACCATTGCGCTACAAAAGTTCACAGTCAATAGGTTACTTACTTACCTGAGTCAATCGTTCTTGGTAATACAACTAATCTTTAATTCCTGTTGAGTTAGAAACACATCACAAAAAGACGGTAATCACTAATCGTACGTTTTCTCACGCACACACGACGAATACCAGACAGTGGAACCCGTTAATAAAATACAAAATAACTTTTGACCAGTGGCGGCTCGTGGTGAATTATATTGGGAGATCAATAACAAATTTAAAAATAGGCATACTTAAAATAAAAATAAATATCTTATCTTTAAATTGAGCTTTAAATTCTCTTGAAGGTCTACTTTTCGTTCTTTAGAATTTGAAAAATGCTGAATGACACGTTCGTTAAAATTGCACGCACATTCCTTTTATAAACGGTTTCTCGATATTTAACATTGCTAAAGCGGATAGTCTATCTTAGCCCAATTCCTCAACAAAATTTATAAGCCCTCGAAAAACCCCTGGATTTTCAGACAAAGCCGTTTCATCACGGCCACGTAGTGCCAGCTCGAGTGCCCCATAAAATTTTACACAATCTATAATTTTGTTTAAATTATAACGATTTTTGGATACATTTTCATTAAAATCTCTAAGGGATTTTCTATAAGCTGTATCTAGCTGAGTGCAAATATCAACACTTCTGACCGTAGCATAGTTCACCAAACATTTCATGTGATCTGCAGAAAACGCATGTTTTTTTATTTTTTCTTTTAAGTGTTTTGTGTTGTGTTTAAGTCCGACGAGTCCTTAGAAAACAACAAACAAACATAACAGTAAAATGAGTAAGAGACTTCAAAACCACATATCCAGTTAGCTAAATCGTACATTCTTTTGCGAAAGTTTCGATGAACCTCTTTATTTTTGCCTTTACTAGTTTGTCGTATACAAAGTTCTGGCAAATTGCGACCACTTACATTGAATTCGGTTATTTTCTCAAAATTAAGTTAGTGCTAACGAACTTTATTGCCTTCTTAATTCTTTAGTTGTTTAATTTTTTGCACTACCGACACTTTATTTCATCTACATTCACAACTCAAACATAGACGACCTTGAAATTGATTATTTTTTGCAAAAGTTCGTAAGCACTTTTTGGTTGGTTAGAACAAACTTCCGCATGCCGACGTGAGTCTGCGACCGGTCGGTCGATTTATGAGAAGAGACGGGCTGATCACCCAAATCGCTATTTCATATTCCATTTGCAATCACGTTCGGTTGCCGCTCAGTAGCTGTGAAGTCTTCGGGTACTTTCGTCAAGCTTTAAGGTAATCAGGGCAATTCGGACTGCCGAGCCTAGCTTAGTATAGCGTATTTTATTATGCCTAAGGAACGCAACGAGACGGTTCGAACCGCCACCTAATAGTGTAGCGTATTTAACTTTTCCCAAGGTTCGCGTTTTATTACAACTATTAGGAGGGACGGTCAAACGAATAATTCCGATTCCTCTAGAGTTTATTGAAAGAGGTGCACGCTTTGATCGTATAGCGCCGCATCTCTTTACATTGGTCGGTAGCTCATTTTGAAACGGATTCTGATATTTAGTCAACCTTTTCTGGACTTTTTACAATTAAGTTTTAATTTATGACTTTTCAAATTTATCCAGTAATATTTTATTTATTCATTTAGCATTTGAGCACATTGACTATGTTGTCACGGAAACGAGAAATAGAAACAATAACGCCCTTGCCTTTATTCTATCATTTTTGAATTTGAGTTATTCAAGTTTTAAGAATTAATTTACGTGTGTTTTATATTTGTTTGCTTCTTTTTCAAGAAAGTTTAAGCCAAAATAAAAACTAAAATCTGCATGTAAGATTCAAAAATTTAGCTTTTTTATAATTAAAAAAATAAATAAATATTTTTTGTTCCAGGTTTGCAATTTATCGACCTGCTAAATCTCAAAAAAACATACGTGCATACATACTACGAGCATCAATTTGGAATAACCTGTATTATGTTTTTTTAAATCCTGAATGCTACAAACGCTAGAGGGAGTCACATACGAGACCGATTTAATAAATTAAGGCCGTATTCCGTTTCCAGTTTTAGTTTCGGTTTTGTATTCCGTATTCATCGGTTATCTGAAAAGTCGGTTATTTACGGAACACGTTTTCTGAAAATAAATGTCAACAGTGTCACCAGAACAACCGACGAATTTTGTTGATTGTCGGCAAGGCATTTAAACTCTAATAGGCCTGGGTTGTCTGGTAACCAATGTCTGAACTGTCAATTATTTGACGAATGCTCTGTTTTCAAAAGGTTTTTCAGAAACGCCTGTCAGACTTCTGTCCATTGGATTGGTTAACGAGTTTTGGAAACGGAGTATAAGGTTATAAACAAACTGACCAATAAAATAATCTAGTTCGTTCGCAAATTATTAACCTACCTATTAAGGAGCAAACGATAATCGCGTAAACTGTCCAACGTTGCTGACCGATTGTTTGAGTTTGTTTCGCTCGCTAGCGGAGCGGATTTGGTTGATCGTCTTTTGAGTTTCGTTTAAACAGAGCTTAGCGTGAAGAAGCATTAAATTTCGGGAGTCGGAAGGGACGATTGGGGTCCAGTCTAGTTTTATTTGCTATGTTGCCGTATTGACTTTATAAATGTACTATCAATAAAATAAGTAGATTAGTTTTTTTTTCATTAATATTAATTCTTTATTATTTAAAATTAGAAAGCAATACAAATAGCTGCCTTAAAAGTTAAAACAAAAATAGAACATAATGAAATACATGTATTTAAGTTCAAAAACATAAGAATTAACAATGCTTTAAAATTATTTTAAAAGGGTCAAAAAAAACCTAAATATGTTGAGCTAAATTAAGAACTAAAAGTAAAAACGGTTATGTTTTCACGGTTTTTCAACCTAAAACACCGGCCACGGCTGTCGTGTAATAAGAATACGGATTTTCAATGTTGAAAAGCCTGAATACCTATCTTGCCATTTACAGAAGAAAAGAAAACGAAAATTTAAACTTACAATATTAATTAATTTTCTAAACAATCATTTCGTCGACAATTAGTTATCAGACCGCTCTTTTTCCTTCTTTTGCATAGACAGTTGGCAATGCTTCTGACTTAAACATCAGTGACATTCACTGATTCTTGTGATGACTGCTTGATGCCCGTTTCATTTCGATTTGCGTTTTCGAACTTAACTGTATTGTATACTGTATTCTGTTTCTGTATTTGGCTTTCGGCGTTTAGATTGTGAAAAGTATTAAATAAATCGAATGGTTGTAATAAGTTAGAAATCTTTTAATTACGTCAACAATTAATGGGAATTTATTGGCTAAACAAAGAAATTATAAAAAAATATATAATTCATGCATTGAGTTTAAGCCAAATAAAAGTACAATTAAAAAAATTACATGGATTCATGAATTTAAAGAAGAAAACTTAACTAAAACTAACTTTTTTTAACTACATATCACGGGCCGTAGTTCCTAAAAACACGTCAATTTTCGATTATTTATGCGGCTTTTATTTTCTACTTGTTGGCAACACTGCTTGTATGTCATAAACGCAAACGCCATATAAAAATTAAAATAGTGAAGCTCTTTAACAGAAAAATGACCGCAATTTGGCAAAGAGCACAGACGCAAGAACAGGAATGATCTTTTCGTATTTGATACATTATTTTGCAATTGACAACCGTTTTTTTGAGGTTTTGATACTAAAATTCGGTAGAAAGTGTTTGAATAGGTTTGAAGTAGTGGAAGTATGTATATTCAGAAGCACCCCCGCTCGCTCTTACGCCCCTGTACCCTCGCCCTGTGACGTCATTTGACCTTGAGGGGACCCCAGCCACTTGACCTTAAGGTTTTCAGCGCCCCCCTTCCATCTCTACCCCTTCGCCCTGTGAGCATCTTCCTCTTACGTCCCTGTCACCCTGGCTCTGTGACATCACTTGACCTTCAGTGCCCCACTTACTTGACCTTGAGATTTTGAAGGCAAATTGTTTGACATTGAAATGACCTTGAGAATGTTTTGAAGATCGACCACTTGACCTTGGGTTTGTTTACCCTTGAGATGTTTTGAAGGTCAAATTGTTTGACATTGAGATGTCATTGCCCCGCTAGCTTAGGGTTTCGATGGAGGGTGTTATACTCTCTGACTTTGAAAATGCTTTGAAGGTTAAGTTGTTTGACCTTGAGACGTGGTTGACCGGTGGACACAAAATACATTCTGTATTTTGTGTTAAAAAAAAAGATTTAATTGTAAAAACCTGTTATTGCTCTGGTGTATTATTACATTCTATAATTATTGCTCATAATGTTTACATTACATACCGCCATCTCGTTTGTTATATCAGCTGATAGTTGCTCAGTTAAATACGATACAAAACATGGCGTCCGCTCAACGACTCGCTATCAAAGTAGCAAGATTAAATAGCTTGTTCATGGTACCGTTCTCAGAGCGATCACTGAGCGGTCAGGCGGGTGAACGCGGCCATTGTGTAGTGTATTTCGAAAGTTCTTTTAGGTATACAATATTCGTTTTTTGACTTTCAAAACTCTTATTACATTTTTAATAAAGAGTATTTCAAAGCAAACAATTGTTGATATTAATAAAACGCTTAACGAAGAGGTTGAGCGCAGAGCGATAACATCAATGACGGTGGGAAAAATATGTATTATTAAAAAATGAAGTTAATGATAACACGTTTTGAGGAAACAATTCTAGTAATATTGTATGATAAAACACATAATCAAACTTTTCACTCATTTTTACCAAAACGTGTTGTTGAAGCCTTTCATTGGACGCAGTCAAGAATATTAAAAATTCAGAGGGTAAATACACTTTGACTTATTTAGGTCAAAGCTCGCAGGTGTTTTGTAGTAATACTAGGTCACTATTAAATTTTGGAGTGTTGGAATAATATTTAATACTAAAGCTACTACCGTTGTAATATAATATACTGAATAAAAAAATTGTAATAAAGGAGTTGTTAGGCATAAAATCCATAATAACAGAATACTCACACATTTATTTCTTATTAGATATGGGTGATGTTGTTACTGAAAGATGTGATTCCCACGAGAGCATCTTGAGCCAACCATTTTTTACAGCTAAGAATAATGTCTGAGGATATTCTTTCACTTTTAAGTCAGTTTGAAGCTGGTGACCGAGAAGAATTTATTAAATATTTTAAGGATTCAACAAATTTATCTGTAAGAGCACATATTTGTGAAAAGTATGTATATAGATGCATTACCTTGGAAACCATTTGTTCAGAAATGCTTGAGGAGGGTCTAAAGGATTTTTTAATTAAAATTCCACATATTCCAAGCGATACTACTGAGAAATTTCAATTATACGAAGATTTGGGTGTTGACGTAGTAGCTGAGCACAAGCAACAAGTGGAAAATCTGCAAGATCATTGTATAGTTCCTCAAAGCAATAATAATGGTAACCAGAGTGATTTACAAGAACATATAGTTCCTGAAAGCAGTGCAACGACGACCAGCGTGATGTTAACACAGTCGATAAAATGGATGTAGATTAGAAAGCAAATTTTTTTGTAATATATATCACCGAACATTAACAAGACAGGAAGGATCACTTTAAGCTCCTCCCCGTGATATGCCTATCTCACTCGAATATCGGATGCTATGCTTTTCCAATCCATCGAAGTCGCTGCCCGGCGAGATGCATAAACCGTTTGTCCGTCGTAGAGTATAGGATTAAAATATACCGGTTGTCTTTGTATTTGCCGGGGCGCGGCGTGAGACTAATTTTTTTTTTAATTAAAATAAGCATTTGCCATTATACTTAGCTTTTTGTGTTTGGTCCTGACATAAAATACACGGACACAAATAGATACACAGACGAATTCAAACAATTTGCATTAAGCGTATATTTTCTAGGACCTAAGGCGTACAAGCAAATGTCCACAATGTATAGGTTGCCATCAAAAAGTCCTTTAAACCGTTTTACAAGAAAATGGATCATAAATCCCGGTTTCAATGAATTTATTTTCCGGTTACTGAAATTTCGGGCTAAAATAATAAAAGAAAAAGAACGGGACTGTATTATTTGCTTGAATGAAATTAGTCTAAAATCTCATTTTTTTATGACATATCCCGTGACAAGATAATAGGTTTTCAGGAAGGATATGATATAGACAGTTCCAAAGTGGCAACTTCTGCCTTAGTTGTAATGGCGCGAGGTATTGCTAGCAGTTGGAAGCAACCGATTGCTTATTTTTTTATAATTCAACAGCTCCCTCAGAAGAAATAAAAGATATATTATTTGACAGTGTTAGACAGAAAAACGAGTAGGGTTTAACGTTATGGGGGTAGTCTCAGATCAAGGATCTAATTTTAGAAAATTGGTTAACAAACTGCTCCATTTAACACCAAACAATACATATTTTTGGGTAGATAATATAAAACTGGTTTTATTCTTATGATTTTCGTTTATCAAATGGGCTGGCAAAAAAGTTACTTAGACATTTTTTATGATGACGATAAAAAAAAGCTTGTAGACTTTGCCCTAAACTTACTGACGAGCATATGTTTCCTAGTAGCTTTCAAAAAATGAAAGTAATATATGCAGCTCAAGTCTTTAGTCATTCTCTTTCAGCTGCCCTAAATACCTACGTTAATTTTAAGGCTTTGCCTCCAGAAGCAACGCGTACTGCAAAATTCATACAAACAATAAATGATTTATTTGATTTGTTAAATTCTTCCCATCTAAATAGCTTTAACGCATTCATGGGTATAAAAAAACAATTGCATTTTTTGGAGGAAAAAAGCATTTGTTGAATGAATTAAATTAGTAGAGGTAAAATAGAACGATGGAAATGTAACATATGTGGAAAAATGTGTAAATAATACTATGTATTTTATGAATGGTAGGAAAATTACGATTAACTCTGTTTTATCTTTATGGGAAACTTTAAAAAGCAAAAAGTATTCGTTTCTTGTAACACAAAACCTTAATCAGGATTGCCTCGAAAATTTTTTTGGCCTGATAAGAAATTGTTGCGGAAACTCGAGAAATCCAACCCCAATACAATTTTGTAGGGCATTTAAGAAATTATTTACTCAAAAATATTTTAATGAGGTTGAAGGTGCAAATTGTATTCAAGACATTAATAAAGTTTTGCTTAATATAACTCCTCATATTATCCAAGAATATAAAAATATCGATGTACCAATACTGACAAAAAAGAGTTCTTCAAAAGTTTTTGCATGCGACTACAGAACTCTTTCAAGTACAGACGGCAATGCTGTAGTTTACATTACTGGCTATATATTAAAAAAATGTTTGCAGCAACATTCTTGTAATATTTGCACTAAGTATAATAATGAAAAGGCATTACAAAAAGAAGCTGCTGTTTTTTTAGAATTTAAAACATATTCGAATTCTAAAAACTATGGAGGTCTGAATTTACCTCCTAGTAATATTGTAGAGTATGTCAAACAACTAGAAACAATCTTTGTTGAAAATTTTAATAAAATTAGTTGTCACAAGAATGTTGGAGCAAAACTAAAAAAGTTATATGAAAATGTATTATTTACACATCCCTGTGAAGAGTTTCCCCATAAATATTTCTTAAGTCTTTATGTTAGGATGCGTATTTATTTTACAATTAAATTTGCTAACCGGGATATAAAAAATAGATATTCTTTAAAACAATCAGTGCAACCTAACATAAAATTAAATATCTTGAAAAATCTTTAGGCTTGCGTTACGATTGCAAGGGTATCGAACGGCAGTCACAATTCAGAAATTTTAATTCATCTGGACCGCCTTTGGCATTAACTGGTTCGTGTATCCATTTTCAAAGTTTTTATACACTTCGCGAAAATTTGGTGCCGGTTACATCTTAGTCGTTATGTGGACTTCCGTGGCAATTCTACGAGGAAATAGTAAATGCGCACACACTAGGCACGTACTCGAAGGCACTTAAAAAATACGTGATTTATTCCTCTGACTAGTTTCCCATACTATAACTACCCCTACCCGTATTTTACTATTAGGTAAGTACTCTTTGATGGCCTCTAATTTCGAACAACCTGTATATATTTTAGGTAATAATTAGGTAATTCGAATCTCTATTTTGATCTAGATGTTATTTGCAACTTGTTAATTTGTTAATTTTTATAACTATAAATCTCGTCTGTAGCTTAATACATTATTACTTATTGATTAAACTTTCCTTTCTTTCTTAATTTTTGCAAACAGTTATTTTTATAATTATATTAAGATATATCAATTAAACAACTTGACGTATTCTCCTTTTTTCTTTTAATACATACAAAGCAAAATAAGTCACAATAACAATTATAGCTAGATGTTTTTAAACTCGTTTTTAAATCGCCCCGGTAAGTAAACGTTTATTCGTTTTAATCGCTAGCGATTGAGAACGAACATGCAACCAAATAACCCAATCCGATTACGCGGACATGCATCGTACGGCGGAAAGAATCGGTATCGTTATTGATATGTAATTAGGGAACTGAATCCTGGAATTGCTGCTGAATCTGATAAGGTATTCAAATGTATATAATAAATAGTGTTATGATTATCAGTCCAGTTCTCACATTTACATTTAGTATAAGGAACACAAATTAACAGATAAATGATAATTTAAACCGGTAATCCCTGTTAGAAAAATAATGTTCCTAGAAACTGTTTACAGAAATTTGTAAATATTACAATAATTACTGAGCCGTTTCTTAACTTTAAGGTATCAATGAGACAAAAAGATTTAAATATCTATTTTTGCCGAATAGAATATATGAAAAATAAAGACGTGTAGAGTATTGTTGTAATGTCCTGTTTATTTGATACAAGTTAAATATATTAGGTGTTTAAACATACTTCACAAAATTGACACATTATTATTTGTACTTTTTAATTTCCTGATAAAACTTTAGTATGGCGGAACTGTAATACCCGGCGATGCTTAGCGTATTACTGGCGCGGTGCGTTATAGTACTCTCAGGGAAATTTACGCGGTTTTTCCGCACATGACGCAAAGTGTTTTTCATATATACTTAACGGTTTTTTTATTTTTTTTTTAATTCTTCTGATTATTTTTCAGATAGAAACGTATTTTTACTATGATTAATAAGAAAGATATGAGTTGAATAGAGAATCGATGCATACATTCCCCAAAAATTTATTAACTTCGTTACAGCCTTATTATGCTGTTAGTTACATTTTCAGTTAATTTCAATGCAGAAAATTGTAATTATTTTATTTTCACTCAAAAAAGCTATATTATTTACTAAAATCCTGCATTTTGACTAGTCTATCTGCATATATTAAGTATTTTTTTAAAATCCTTGCGAACTCCAAAAAATCGGTTTTTAAAGTATATGGTCTTTGAATAGTAAAACTGACGTTCTTCTTTCTTTCTTTCTCAAAGTGGAGTCGGCTGCCACTTTTTTGCTTCCAGCGCCATTCTCCAGCCCAAAATAGACACGACCTCGGACTAGCGAGCTTAAAGCTCTCCGAAAGCCGTTTTTTGCTAAAATAAATAATATACAATAGTAACTTTGATTATTTCTTATTGAAGAGATTGTAGTGTGTAAGATGTTAGTATAAAAACAGTACAACACAGGAATTATGCACTCTTCCCGCTCCCGGGCAATGGGGGAGCATTGGACAAGTAAGATATTGCCTCGGTTGGATAAGGATGGGGTGTAAAAGGAGGATAATTTTGTTTAAAGCTTAATTTTATTGACATTGGTAAATTTGATAATTGTTTTCATTATATTGATATTAATGTTAGCTAAAACCATTTGAATGTTTATAGGAGTATTCAGTCCACACTTCCTTAATTCTTCATATATATTTACATTAGGCATAATATTTATAGGACACTCAAAGAAAATATGGTTTAGATTTTCAACTTGCCCACATTCACAAAATGGATCATCTTTCATTCCTATCTTAAATAAGTGTTCTTTTGTCATACAATGACCTGTCCTCATCCTTATGATTGTAGTTATATGTCTCCTGTCTATGTAGGTCATGTTATGATACCATGGTCTTTTCGGGAAATTTCTCTGAATGCTTCTATACCATCTGCCTTTATCGTTCCAACCAATTGACCAAAATTGTGAAAATTTCTGTCTGATTTTTTGTTTTAATATAGGAAAAATAACGTTTTTATCTATTTTAATATTCATAGGAATATTTAATATTCTGCCCACGTTGGCAAGTTTGTCTGCCTGTTCATTTCCGGGAATTTTGGTATGCCCAGGAATCCAAGATAGAATTAGGTTATTATTATTATTTATTGAATCTATGATAAGTCTTTTGGTTAATAAAGCAATTTTATCATTATTGTGAAAAACCCCACATTTTTGAATTTTATAAATGGCACTTAGTGAGTCAGTGAATATAATAGCATTATTAAGGTTTTTTTCAAGACATACAGAAATGGCTTTGTTTATTGCTATTATTTCCCCTGTGCAAATATCAATTTGTATCTGGAAGTCTTGAAGAGAAGTTAAAGTTAATTTTAGGAATGTGTACTCCAAACCCCACTTTGTTATTTCCCTTAGATGCATCTGTGTATACAAACGTAAATTTGTCTTTGTATTTTATTGTTGCAGACATGAAATTTTGACTGTTATCTAGAAAATTTTTTTTAAGGTTTAGATTTATAGTTCTAATTTCCTGTATTTGGACTTGATATTCTATGTCAAAACATGGCAATTTATCATTTATATCCATTTCTGGCAAAAAAGGACTTATGTAATTTAAAGCTTGAAAGATTAACGGAGGTTCTCTAGTTTTCCAATAATTTCTTTTATTAATTATAAATTCAGAGAGCAATTGAAAAATATGTAAAAGTGGATGGTTTTGAAAACTATGTATTTTAAGTACAAATTTGGTGGCTAACCACAACCTTCTATGGTTTAAGTCTAATTCAGCAGTTTCTGCTAAAAGAGCGTTTATGGGTGTAGACTTCATACTTCCTGTAATTAATCTTAGACCTTGAAAAAAAAATTTATTTAATTTATTTAAATTTTTTATAGATGTTGGATGGATAAGAATACAGCCTTGATATAGTTGTGATTTTACTAAGCCATTAAAAGCTAAGTGCAAGGTTCTGGGATCTGATCCCCACCATACTCTACTGAATGCTTTTAAGATATTAGATACTTTCCTAGCCTTGTTGGAAATAAACTCTATATGTTGGTCCCATTTAAGGTTTTGGTTCAATATAGTTCCTAAATATTTAATGTTTTTTTGAAAAGGTATGATGTCATTTTCTATCTTGATGTTAGGGGGATTATTTTTTCGTATACCTTTTGTAAACCAAATAGCTTCTGTTTTATTTTTAGATATCATAAAATTATGTGATTTAAGCCAAGAGTTTACTTTCTCAAGAGCTAGATTCATCTTACTGATTAGAACATTGATGTCAGGGTTCTTACCAATTAAAACTAGGTCGTCTGCATAGCTCATTAGGATAATTCCGTTTAGGTCAATTTTAAATAGGGAGATTAATAAAATGTTGAACAAAAGAGGACTAAGTGGAGAGCCCTGAGGTAGCCCCACGTTTGTGTTCTTAGGACCAATTAATTTATTCGTTTTATCTAGTGTATATAGGGATCTATCTGTAAGAATATTAAAAATAAGATTAGCTATTTCTGTTGGAATTTTGTATTGTATTAGGTATTTATATACTTGGTATATATTCACCCTATCATAAGCATTTTTTAGATCTAGGAAGACAGCTACAGCATGAATGTTTTGACTAAAACTAAGTTGGACAAATGAGGTTAACTATACTAGATTATTATATGTACTCATACCTTTTCTAAAACCAGTTTGATAGAGTGATAAAAGCTTTTTGTTTTCTATAACCCATTCTATCCTATTTTTTATGAGACTTTCTAAAGTTTTTACTACACATGAACTAAGAGCTATCGGACGAAAATTTTCTGGTATGGTAGGGTCTTTTTGATATTTTAGGAGAGGTAATATTATATATTCTTTCCATGAAGTCGGTATTCTTTCGCCAAGAAGACAATTATTATAAACATTCAATAGGTTAATTAGGAGTTTACTCGAAAGGTTATTTAACATAGAGTACGATATATCATCTTTGCCAGTGGCTGACTTTTTTTTGAATCTAGTATAACTTTTAATTCTTTTATGTCAAAAAATTCTATTTCTTCTGAAATTGGTTTTAAAGAGAATTCTGGTAATATATTGACCGGAGTAAGATTGCATAATATATTTTGTGCCGTATCTGTATTGGGCAGAATGGTTTTTTTATGGATGTTAACCGAAATTTTTTTAAAGGTTTGCCATACTTTAGATATATTGCTATTTCTGTTAAGGGATGCTGAAAATGCAATAAATTTATTTTTTTTCTTTTTTTTTTAAAACCTTTTTGTTTTGGCTTGAATATGTTTAGCCAGTACATAATTAGCCACTGAGGGATTTGACTTAAGTCTAGTAAAAGCATTTTTCCTTTCTTGTATTTTTTCCGAACACTCAGAGTCCCACCAAGGGTTCTGAGGTTTTAACTTATTTACATTAATGTTTTTTTTTCATTGGGATAGCCTCATTGGCTGCCCGGTTCATAATATCCAATAATTCTTGATAATTTAGGTTGTTATTTACATCCATTGAATATACAGGGTGTTAAAAAAGTACGCTGCCAAACTTCAAGGGACGATTCCTCGCATTATTCTAAGACAAAAAGTTTATATAAACATAGTTCTGAAAACGAATAGTTTTCAAGATACAGGGTGTTAAATTTCTATGATAAAAATGTTTTTCTATCATAACTTTTATACCACTCTAGATATTTTTATTAAATTTGGTGTACATCTTTTACCTATTAAAGAGCAGTTTTTGATGCAAAAGTATTTTTTAAATTTCTACCAGTGGCGTTCGTACGGAGTTTGGACAGAATGTTTATTAAGAACAAAATGATACGCCACTGCTTTTTCTAAAAACAAAAATTATTTTTGAAATTCCCATTTAATTTTAAGCAAATTTGGTCTCTAGACTTACCTTCGTACGACGCACAATTTTTATGTAAAAAAATAAAAACAATTTTCATACATCTACTGCAATCCGAATCCAATTTGCAAGGATAATTTTTTGTAAAATCCGCTACTGTTTAATTTTTATGAAACATACCTATTTGGAAGTGGGCACGCGTAATGCTGTGGTTAGAATAAAACATTAAATAAATAAAAAAAAACTAAACAACACCAAGACGTTTATTAATAAAATAATTGTAAACCAAACATAACTTAACCAACCTTAGAAATAATAATTTCACAGAATTTAATTTTAAAGTAACTGCTGGAAATGGCCTCCCCCGACTTCAATACATGCGTTTGTACGCCTTATTAGCGACTGGCGAACCCTTTCGAAAATACCAGGAGTGTTCCTAATAATTTCACAGAACTCTTCTATCCGATTTCGTAGATCGTTTTCGCTTCGAACTGGTGTTGTGTAAACTAATGCTTTAAGGTGTCCCCAGAGAAAGAAATCTATCGGATTAATATCAGGTGACCTGGGTGGCCAAAATTGTGGTCCTGCACGCCCAATCCAGCGATCGGTATAATTTTGATCTAGGTACTGACGTGCCACTAAACTGAAGTGCGGTGGAGCACCGTCATGCATAAACCACATAGAACGCCTTTGCCTTAGTGGAACATCTTCCAAAAGTTCAGGTAAAACATGTTCAATAAATTGTCTATACTCCTCACCAGTAAGCCTGCTAGGCAGAAAGTGAGGCCCGATAAGGAAATCTCCTACAACTCCAATCCAAACATTTACAGAAAACTGCTCTTGGAAATGATTTTCAATTATGGCGTGAGGATTTTCATCGGTCCACACATGATTGTTATGAAAGTTTATGATTGCGTTACGGGAAAAACATGCCTCGTCCGTAAACAACACCTGAGATAAAAACCTTGGATTTTGCATTAACTTATTTCCTACCCATCTACAAAAAGCCACTCTTAGCGGAAAATCTCTTGGCAAAAGAGCTTGGACACGTTGCGAATGATATGGATAAAGTTGTTGATCCTTTAAAATTTGCCATACTAATACGTGAGTAATGTTTAATTCAGTCGCAATTTTTCTCGTACTAGTTTCTGGGTTTTCATCAATTGCATTTAGGACAGCTTCCTCTATCTGAACCGTTCTTACTGTTCTTGGTCTCCCTATAAGGGCAGCAGACTTCTTAAAACTACCCGTTTCACAAAGTTTGGAGTGAATATTTGCAAAAAATTGTCTGTTAGATAGTGGACGGTCAGGATATCTTTCTTGATACATCCGTCTAGCGGCGCGAGCGTTACCATCAGCCATTCCATACACGAAATGCATGTCTGCCATTTCACGGTTTGTAAACTGAACCATTTTTACCGAAAGAAAATTAAATAAACTTTTAAAAATTACACAAGTGCACCTTTATTAATAGTTTTGACAACTGTCATGTTATTGTTATAAACAAACGAAGAACTGTCGTTTAGCAAAGCAAAGCCCACCTTGACAATTTAGGTTTCTTTGACTACTGAATTAAATTGCAGTTTGTTTCTTAAATTTTCCTACCAAATTGTTAGTTCTATTAAAAAAAATACATTTAGAAATGAGGGTTTAATAGTGAATTGTAATAAATTAAAAAAAGGAAAATTAAGCTCGCGAATGGCAAATACAAATCACAAGTGTTGGCGCAAAAAAGTTTGGGAGATAAAAGGGGACATGACCCAGAGTCACTCAGTAGATTATTCC
Source organism: Kuschelorhynchus macadamiae (assembly GCA_030620095.1). Taxonomy (NCBI): domain Eukaryota; kingdom Metazoa; phylum Arthropoda; class Insecta; order Coleoptera; family Curculionidae; genus Kuschelorhynchus; species Kuschelorhynchus macadamiae. Next base: position 16,387 of record JAUTXW010000249.1, on the reverse strand, counting down.
AAATTTATAATTATTTCTTTTTATGGGTACTACTAACAGCATTACGCGTGCCAACTTTCAAATAATATGTTTAATAAAAATAAACAGAAGCGGATTTTACATAAAATTACCATTGCAAAATTGCATTTGGATTGCAATGATTTTTATTTTTTTACGCGAAAACCGTGTGTCGTACAAAAGTAAGTCTGGAGACCAAATTTTCTTTAAATTAAACGGAGATTTCAAAAATAATTTTTGTTTTCAAAAGAAGCAGTGGCGTATCTTTTTTTTCTAAAAAAATATTAATTTCAAACCCCGTAGGGACGCCACTGGAAGAAATAAAAAAAAATCTTTTGCATCAAACACTGTCCTTTAATGGGTAAAAGATGCACACCAAATTTGATAAACATACCTAGAGTGTTATAAAAGCTATAATAGAAAAACAAGTTTTTTCTTAGAACTTTAACACCCTGTATCTTGAAAACTATTCGTTTTCAGAACTATGTTTATATAAACTTTTTGTCTTAGAATAATGCGAGGAATCGTCCCTTGAAGTTTGGCAGCGTACTTTTTTAACACCCTGTATGACAAGTTTATCACTATATTTATCCCAATTGGCTTTATTGAAATTTCTTTTGTTAAATTCACTAATAAATATAGATTGATAATCTGGAATGTTATTAATAGTACAGAATGTGGGAAAATGATCACTGTTACCACTATCTTCAAGTACACCCCACTGAGCGTGTGAAGCTAAATCACTACTAACTAAAGTTAAGTCTAAATAACTTGGATTGAAATTGGGGTTTTGTAACCTGGTGGCTGTACCATCGTTAAGTAAGATAAGATTTTCCTCATCTAGAATTTGGACTATTGCCCTACCACTAGAATCCGTGTTATTACTACCCCACATAGGATGGTGAGCATTCATATCTCCCATGATGATTATTTTTCCTGTAATGTTTATTAATATATTATAAATAAATGTAAAGCTTATTTGATTTATAGTCGAGTATATGTTTATAATATTGAGATCTGCAATTTTAATAATGATATATTGTATTAGATTATTTACCGGGGTATTGTTTAATATTATTTCTTCATGATTTATGTTTTTTTTAATACAGGTAGCAACTCCACCATATCCATCGTCTCTATCCTTTCTAATTATATTGTAATTTTTTAGTGACATTTCATCAACATTTTGTTTGAGCCAGGTTTCATTTAAACATATGATATCAGGGTTATGCATGTAACATAGATTTATAAGTTCGGATTTGCTTGCCTTAAGACTTCTAATATTCCATTGTACGATATTTAGATAATTTCTATTATTCATTATTAAATTTAAATATTTATATATATGTATATATACACCCTTTTGATGTTACACGCATGCAACATATGTATTTATAAAGTTAAATACTATCTAAATATTTTGTGTTACTTATAAGAAGGATTGAAATTAAGACAACTTTCTGAAGATTTGGCACCTAATTGGGCTTTAGGATCATCAAGAGATGTATTAGTTTTTTCAAGGGCTCTTACAGTATTTATTATATCAAAAAGTTTGTTTTTATTTTGCATTTTAAATTTATGAATATTTTGTGCTACCAACTGGATTATATCTTCCCCTTGAGGAGGATGTGATTGGGATTGGGGATTTAGGTATACCGTTGAAGCATGATTATCTGAATCTGAAGATTTTCCCGGTCTTGAATAAGGGAAATATAGCTGATTGTTGTGTTCTCTGCTGTCATAACCTTGTGAATTTTTAAGAATTGCTCTTTTTTTTATATTGTCACTTGTGACTTGTGTATAACTACGTTTCGATTTATTATTTTGAGATACTAAGCTGGAACTTCTTTGACTTATTGTTATAGAGTTATCCTGCTTATTCAATGTGTTTGAGAGCACAGGGAAATCTCGATTTTGTGAATTAGAGAAAAGGTTAAGGGAAGGACTATGAGAATTATTTTGCTTTCTTGATGTGGCTTCATAAAAACTTATGTTATCAGATACCATACGAAATTTTATTGCTTGCTGCCTGATGTACTCAGGACATTTTTTATAATTTGACCTATGCTGACTGCTTTCGCAATGATAACACTGTGTTGTACATAAAAAGTCATTCCCAATATTATCTTCGTGTATATTTCCACAATTGAAGCATTTTTTTCCCTCTACATTGAATTCGTGTGTGTCCGTATAATAAACATGAAAAACATTGGGTAACAGGGGGGATGTAAAGAGAGACTGGGGAGGATAAGCCATATAAACTGACCGATCTCGGGAGAACTGTGCCTTCAAAAGTGAGGAGAATTGTTCCTGTGGGAATAAAATTTGTAGATTTATTTTCGTCAATTACTTTTCTGTTCATTCTTTTAATCTCTATAATTTTATATGGAGATTCTGTAAATTTAAGGATATCTTGGTCAGAAATGGATATATCTATATATCTAATTATGCCTTTGCATGATGCATAGTTAAACGGAATGTACATCTCATACCCAAGATTTTTTAATATTTCATTATCTTTAAATTTGTTGGCTGAATCATAATTGTAAAACTCCACACCTAACCTATTTCTACCTTTAATAGCTATTTTTTTAATATCTCGTAAATGCAAATTATGAACTTCACGTGCTATTTTGTAAACATTAAATCGGTTATTTTTTTTAATATTTTCACTATTTTGTTCGATATATACGATAAATGGTCCGAAATCCGTGTTCTTGTACCAAAAGTTTTTATGTTGTTGACGATTATTTTTTTCTGCATTCCTTTCATTGTCCGAATTGTTATCTTGCGATAAGCCAATGATCTTATCTATTTCATCACGACTTGGATTAAGCGAACCTGTTACGGGGGGTCCCCCCCCGAATCAACCTCCATCAAAAACTAATAATTATTCAAAACTTACCAAATTTTCTAGTGACAGGTAATAAGACAAAGGATTTGTTAGTAATCACACCACAAATTAGATTATTTTTTTTTTAATTTTTCCTAGGAAAAATTAAAGAGCACACCAGTCGATCCTACGCTTACAAACGTCAGAATCGGAATAAAACTGACGTTTCGTGTTCGTTTTTATATAAACTACACACAAATGTTGGTTATTTAGAGAGTATTTTTTTAATCTACATACATCAAATCGGTCTCATGGCAAAATTGGTACTCGTGCATACCTATCTTCACTACTGAAGCCAATACGATGAACTAAATTATTTAAATCCCGCGATTCTGAGCGAAATTATAAAATATGTTTTGGAAATCAACCAAGCTTTCTTTCGATTATTATGGATACAACACACAATTTATTAACTTTTTGTAGTTGCTCGATATGGTATATCTACAAAAACAGAAATTCGTGAACCATTTTAGAATTTAAATTTGTAACCGATTTCACAGAAGCAGGACTTGAAAGTAAGTCGATTTCTTTCAATGTGCTGTGTTAAATTTAGTTTTGAACGACACAGATAAACATATTTACGAGGTGCCACACTTTTTTGACAATTTAGAAATAGTACAAACTTTTTTGGATATCATAATACTTTGGGCTATTTTTTGTATTAGGTGTTATCTAAACAACAAGCAACAATTGCTTGTTATTTAGAGGGGCTTTTTTAAAAGTCAAGGGCAACCCCTGCGTTTGATTGGTCTAAATATGTAGCTATAACATCAATTCACAGCGCTAATTTTTATATATAAATAATCATTTTCCCAGGTTTCCATTTAATTATTTTTGAGAATCCGTAGAAACGATCTATATTATTCGTTAAGAGCACTCCAAATACTTTTTTCCCACTTGAATATTTCGGAAATACATGATTTTACGTCATATTTTTTCATTCAAATTGTTGAAAACTGATAAAAATTTACCAAATCAACGACTTTTTTTACCTTCATTTTATACAAAACGTAGAGCTGTGCGTCTTATTCCAAACTTAAAGAGAAATTTTGTACGCTGTCAGGCTAATTTTTTTGTATTAAATAATGTTTTTTAATAATTCCTCAAAAATTTCACAAATATAATAAAATGATAATCGGCTATTTAAACAAAAATATCTGTTTTAAACGAAGTTTATAGTCATATATTAAAGTGTAAACGTCCATGTAGTTTACTATTGCAAGCAAAGTTTAGAGTCATGTATAAGTATGTAAAGCTTCCATGAAGAACATTTTAACAGCTCACCAAATAAGCAATAAATGGATTACCTTAGGCTGTTACTAAAAAGTTTTAATATTGTTAGTTGTAGTTTTCGCACGACCGTCACAATATTTTTCTAATTATCTCAGAAATCTATCTTAAATATAAACCAACATTTTAAAAAACCCCTCTAGGTTTGATTGATTGATACTCATAACTATATCCTTTATATAATTCAGAGAGGCTCAATTTTGAATGCTAGTAGCATATTAAACGCAATAAAACTCAAAAAAACCTTTTTCCGCATTAAGTTTCGGGAGGAAAGGAAAATATTCTAAGAATGTGTTTGGGAGATCGAAACAATTAAAAATTATATATTTATAGGTCCGCAAATGCTTAGTTCCTAGACACAGGGTGTAAACGAAAATTTAAAAAAATCGTTTTTTTATATTTTGGAAACAATTATTATTATATTAATATTATATGAAAGTGCAACTAGGTATGTCAAATCAACCTAAGAGCCATGAATCGACTTCGACATTTCAACGCCAACTTGTTTCCTTTAGAACATATTACCAATTAAGAAAATGTCATTAATTGAAAGCAGTGGCGTCCAATTTTTTCCGTGAAAAATATCTCACTATATGTTGTCACCCACGCCACTAGCCAAGGTATTAGAAATAATTTTGTTCCCTGTATGTCATAGATACGCATATCAAATTTTAAGTTCATATCTTAAACCGTTTCCCAAATATTTAATGAAAACGGATTTTTTAAAATTTTCTTTTTTGCGGACTTATAAATATATAATTTTTGAATTGTCAAACCTCCCACACATTTTTAGAATATTTCCATTTTCTCCCGAAACACCCTGTATAATGTATGGAGAATATTTTAATATCTAATCAAAAAAGTAATATGGCTTCCTATTAGTACGGTAATAAGGAGCCAACGCCGGTTCCCACTTAATAATGCGCGTGCGCAGGATAAGTTTCAGCTGCCTTCGTCCGATGCTTGGAGCCGGTGGAATTCCACTAACTACTGAATATGCGGTGCGAGCTTGCTTTTAAATGATTCGCGGCCCGATTTCTGCGCCAAGCGGAGCCGGTGGGCATCCTACGAGCCCTCGTGATGTCAGACGGTGGTTTCATCAAGACTAATACCTGGTGGAGTTGTTAAGAAATACTCGTCACAGGTATTTTGTCACAAGTACGAGCTAGGAACAGCTTGTCACAGGTATTGGATCTCGAACATATCGGTTACCGTTCCTACACCTAGTATTTTTACCAGCTTGCCGCGATCTCACGAAGCGCAGATATTTAGGTGCGCAACAACACTAAGGATGTTAATAACCGGTGGTTAAAACCGAAAAACCGGTGTTTTTTATTCGGTTAACCGGTTATAACCGGTTATTTTTTGCCTTCAGTTATAACCGGCTTTTGTTTACAGACACCCAATAACCGGTAAAAAACACCGAAACATTTTTATTCAATCAAAAAAATGTATTTCAAATATGGAATAATTCGAATAAGTAGCAACAATCAGTGCACATTACTAGTATGTATAATAAAGCACACAGTGAACGTTGTCAGAGCAAACATAACCTAAATTTCGTTTTATTTTATGAAGGTTTTGTACTTGTTTATGTATAGACTTACTATAAACAAGGGTTTAGTTTTGTAGTGATTACTTAAGTATAAAGCCTGGGTTATAGATTGAAAAAGTTTGCACGTTGCGTCGTCCGTTTCAGGTATGCGTTTTCGCTGGTTTTTAGCCCGTCTTATAGAGTGTCAACGTTTGCGCTTTGAGTCGCCTGTAGAACTGACCTTACTTCTACGTTTCTATTTATCACCTTTTTGGGTAATGCAATTTGGTCTTGCTTGTTTTTAAGTTTATGGGCTTTTTTTTATTTGCTGAAAATGGATAATCAAAATCATTGTAATGATGCCTAATAAAGATCGGGCAATGTGGACATATTAATGTGTGCCGCAGCTATAAAGTTATTGAAAAGAAGGTGGCGAGTTCTCAAAACTCCTACCAGTATTATCCAAAAATTAAATACAATAACCCCAAGCAGTTTTTTTTTAATGAACGAGGATGTTATGTGTGTATATTAATGTCAAATTTATTACGAAGGCCGATGGTTTTGAAAGGCTCTTTCAAATCCAGCAATTTCATTACTTGCAGCTTAACGCAAAAGCCGATTTACGCTAGTTGCTTCCGTCAAAGTTAAAGATCACCAGGAAAGAGGAAACCCAAACTGATAAAATGTAGCTTAACAACTCCTTTTTTATTTGTAGCAAATTGATATTCGTTTGTTTTGTTATTGTTACTCAAACTATTAAATAGCTATTAGTGATTAAGAGCGCAAAGTGAGCTAGAAATTTACTTGCTGTCTAGCGAGAGCGGGAATTTCACTTTGTACACGGATTACACACATAATTTTTTGGGAAAATATTTATATAAATTGAAAATTAAATTACTGAAAGGGTTTTTATGAACCGAGTAAAAAAATGTTACTGGGTCGATTAAAAATCATATCTACTATTTATGTATGTGAACGTTTTTAGTTTTATTATCATTTGTTTTGTATTTAATTAACTTATTTACGTTTTCATTCTTTAATATATTTTTTGCAATAATTATTCTGGTGTTATTAAAAAAATAACCGAACAACCGGTTAACCGGAAAAACCGGTGTTTTGTATCAATTATAACCGAGCAGTTATTCTTGGTAGTAAAATAACCGGTTAACCGAAAAACCGGTGTTTTAAAAAATTTTGACATCTCTAACAAACATCGAACGAAAAAGTCGGCTTTTCTCGGCGGGCCGTCGGGCGGCAGCGTAGAAAAAGCCTCTCCCATAATGTTTTATTTACAGTTATTTATTTACAATCGATCGGCTTCTGTGTGTCTTTCTTTAACACACTCATTTTTTAAACAACGAAATAAATTTAACTGAATTATAACAACTGCATTACTACTGTAGTACATTAGCAAGTATATTCGCTGTGACTGAAACGCTTGTCACAGGTATTTTATTCTATTCTGCTCCTGCTCCTCTAAACCAGTATTTCTATATGACTTGTATTTTTCATACAAAAGGAACGATATCGTAATTAGAAATAAGAAATCTACGAATTAGATTATTCTCAAATCAGGCGAAAATATTAACATATTTTAGATTTGATAGTTTTAATAGGCGAATCTTAAAATATTTAGCACAAAAAAGATTAAAAATGTTTTTTACAAACCCAGTTTTTATGACAGAAATACCAAGGTCGTTTTAAATATAAAGGAAATTTATAAACTTATAAGCTTAAAAACGAAATTTGTAAAAATGTGAGCCAATTCGTTCATTTACTTTGTTCGAATTTGCACGAAATAAGTACTGTTTTGATGACATATATAATCATAATCAACGAGCTGCGGGCTGCGATACTCGAAACCGCCGTTTAGTCACGGTTTCAACGACTTTCCACGACGAGCCTCCAAGCCGGGAAAAGTATTTTGTCACAGGTATCTGTAACAGGTATGGACTTGGAACAGGAACAGGACGTACCTGTTACAACAAAATACTGATTTTCGTCATCTCTAATACCTGGCGATGCTTAGCGTATTACTGGCGCGGTACGTTATAGCACTTCCAGGAAAATTTACGCGGTTGCCCAATGCGTTTTTTATATATACTTAACTGGGGCATTTTTCTGATTATTTACTTCAAAGAATCGTATTTTGACCATGATTAATAAGAAGGATGAGTTGAATAGCGAATCGATGCATACATTCCCCAAAAATGTATTAACTTCGTGACAGCCTTAAGAGATAGGTCTTATGCTGTGAAAATTATATTTTCAGTTAATTTCAATGCAGAAAAAGGGAGAAACTATATTGAATTGGAGGAAATAGAAATTTCAAAACGTGGAGATATAGAACAATGATTCAGCAATTGAAACGAAGTAAATGAAACGCGCATTTAAAATATTTCAAATGTATTACGTTTATTAATAAATATATACAATTCACATTATAATATATAAAATGTATGAAAATACAGAGGTAATATATTTAAAAGATAGTTTTTTCCTATCAATTAAAACTATGTGGAATTAATCTATGAATGAACAAAGGGATGCCTTAGTTTAAAAATATGATGTTATTTACGTCTCTATACTTTGCTTTCTAAAATACATAGAAAAATCATGAAAATTCCAAATGTATAACGTTTTTTAAAATTCTACAATTTTAAACTCTCTACTACTTTTAACTTTTAAAACATAATATAGACGACCAAAAGAGAAAAGAGGTGTGGTTGTAATAACTACTTTTTTAAAAATTTCAAAATCATATACTTTTGTAACTATAGACTTACTACTCAGAAAAAAATTATCATTAACTAAAATCCTGCGTTTTGATTAGTCTATTTGCATATATTAAGTATTTTTTTAAAATTCTTGTGAGCCCCCAAAAATCGGTTTTTAAAGCACATGGAGTTTAAGTTATAAAATTGTCGTTTTGTGTTAGTTCTTATGTAAACTACACACAAATGTTGGTTATTTTGTTGGTTAATTTTTTGTTTGCGTTCGAACACAGCACTTACACAGTGAGTTTCCCCACCAGGGATGCCATGTTCTCGGCGATGTTCGTTTAAATTCGAAAAATTATTAACATCATATCCTGTAGCATATTTTGTATAGTCAGAGTCCCCATCGCATATGGAGACAAGGTCAACTCCCCTTCCCACATTCTGATTATTTTCTGAGAGAGAGAGATCAATATTTATTAGAAAGATTGGAGACTGAAGGTCTCTTAATGGTTTTTTAAGTTCGAGTGAACTGTCATTAAAAAATGTAAGCAGGGTATCGCGCGGCTGGCGAACATTATCGAGCAATATTTCATCTTTATTGTTTTTATCTAGGTAATCACTTTCGAAGGTTACGTTAAAATGTTTTGTTTTATGCCTATTATTAATTAAGGAGGTAACCATTGGATATTCTCGTGCTCCGGGCACCTCCATGGAGAAGTCCTCCATGTTGGCAGCACCGGAGAAGGTGTCAGGTTTATAATTACGATATGTTAAGTCATGTCTTGAGTAATGCGCGGGTGCTTTTAGAGACAAGCTTGTCGGGCACCCACCACTCACCCGAGGAACAAAAGGAAAGTTCGGATCTACCGAAAAAACAACTTATGAGCAACGGGTCAGGGGAATTGTCAATCTTAAAACTAAGAAACGCTACTGGGTGGATACCTATTCCATAGCCTGAGATACAATACAAAAATCTTAAGGATTTATTTACTTAAAAACTCCTGTGAAACTATGGCTTTGCCGTGTGCAGGCCTTACTAAGTTCATACACCACTAAATAAGTCACCTTTTGATTTCGAGTCGAAACGACCAAGAAATCACTTATGCACTGTCACTTATAGTGTTCAGTAGGTACTCTATAGTACTTTAAAGTTTATGAGTTTTTATAAAGTTCGCTCAACAGTTTTTCCACTAAAACAGGCGATTACGCAGAATATACCTGTATACTCTCCTTGCTCACTAATTAGCTTTACTCAAATTTAACCAAATTAACAAATCACACGTATTTGTTAAATAAACAACACTGTGACTGCAAACAGTTTAGTCTTTATACGTAAACAACTTATAATCAAAATACAAAAATTAAACTTTTAGTTAGTTTACCACTACTAACTAAATAAAATGAATATCTTTTTACTAATATTAAAAAATACGTAAATATGCATTAAATATGTATTCAATAAAGAGTATGAAAAAGTAAGTATTAATAATATTATTAAAAAATCAGCAAAAATATTTAACTTATTAAAAATCCAAAATTTAAACTAAAAAAGATATTCTAAAAATCAAGATTGTCAGCCCTATCTAATTATCCACCCGGATCACGCCGCTTGGGATATTAGAACGCGAAAAATGTTTAAATTTTAAAAACCTTCAAAATCTTAAAAATTAGTAATAATATTATAAGTTTATGATATCAGATATAAAAAATACGCAATATATATATATATATATATATATATATATATATATATATATATATCATAAAATCCTGTGTTCCTTAAAATAAACAGTCCTCCTCACTCAGCAGAGACTGAGAGCTTCGGGAACTGACGTGTTAAGTTTTCTGGAGGGATCGTTTAAGTTTAGTAAGAACGGATCCACCAAGCGTACTAAAACAAACCTATTCTATCTATACAATATTAAGTTTTTTAAACAAATATTTGTTTAAACAAAAGTTACAAATAACGCAAGTTTAGAGAAAATCCGATAAATGTTAATCAGTTTTCAAAAATCAGTGTGAGCAAATCAAATCAAAAATATTAAAGCAATTATTTTTTAAAATGCGAAAGGTTGAGCAAAAAGTAACGTTTCAAAAATTGCAATCAAAGTTAATATTTATACCAGAACTACAACAATTTAACAAAAGCACTAGAACACTTCTGGATATTACTGTAAGTTACTTAGATTGGAAACTTGATCTGGAGAACTTATAGTGCAATGTTCCTCTAGTTGTCTTCGGCTGTATCACTAAGAACGACACTTAAGAAACGCACAATTATTACTGCAACCGGTGCTTAGGAGGGCTATTAAGACATGTGTCACTAACGCGTTATAAAATCGATCTGCTCAAGAGTCAAATTTCTGTCCATATTTATATTATTTCTGCGACGACAGTGTTACACCTTTTTGTCCGCTCTAGACCAATACCAGTCATTTGGGGTGGAGTTCCGTGAACGAAACTGTCGACAATTTTCCTCAATTTGTTGCTAAATTTTTTAATGAAAACATCTCTATAAAGTCCTGTGGGAGCTTTGTTTTTGAGTATTTTTGCAATATTGTATTTTTCCCATAAATAGTATCACTTTATACGCCTTCTGGCCAAGTTTCAAATTTTTCTGAAAACTTTTTTGCCGAAAAAACGTGTATAACATTAAAAATTTGTTTAAAAGTTGTCTTTTGATTGTTTAATCGTTATGTAAAAGTTTGAGATTTTTTCTGTTACGGGTTTCCTAGATATTGGACATTTTCTGCAGGACTTGGTGCTTTGCTTCCAAGGCCTGTTTTCCAAGTTCCTTTTGATTTTTTCGCATAATGTCTTATTATAAAAAATGTTTCTTTTTTTATAGGCCTAACATTCTGCGAAAGTCCCATTTTGATATTTAAGTTATTGTAAAATTTCCAAAAATCTTTTTTCTCTACATTGAATTCGTGTGTGTCCGTATAATAAACATGAAAAACATTGGGTAACAGGGGGGATGTAAAGAGAGACTGGGGAGGATAAGCCATATAAACTGACCGATCTCGGGAGAACTGTGCCTTCCAAAGTGAGGAGAATTGTTCCTGTGGGAATAAAATTTGTAGATTTATTTTCGTCAATTACTTTTCTGTTCATTCTTTTAATCTCTATAATTTTATACGGAGATTCTGTAAATTTAAGGATATCTTGGTCAGAAATGGATATATCTATATATCTAATTATGCCTTTGCATGATGCATAGTTAAACGGAATGTACATCTCATACCCAAGATTTTTTAATATTTCATTATCTTTAAATTTGTTGGCTGAATCATAATTGTAAAACTCCACACCTAACCTATTTCTACCTTTAATAGCTATTTTTTTAATATCTCGTAAATGCAAATTATGAACTTCACGTGCTATTTTGTAAACATTAAATCGGTTATTTTTTTAAATATTTTCACTATTTTGTTCGATATATACGATAAATGGTCCGAAATCCGTGTTCTTGTACCAAAAGTTTTTATGTTGTTGACGATTATTTTTTTCTGCATTCCTTTCATTGTCCGAATTGTTATCTTGCGATAAGCCAATGATCTTATCTATTTCATCACGACTTGGGTTAAGCGAACCTGTTACGGGGGGGTCCCCCCCCCGAATCAACCTCCATCAAAAACTAATAATTATTCAAAACTTACCAAATTTTCTAGTGACAGGTAATAAGACAAAGGATTTGTTAGTAATCACACCACAAATTAGATTATTTTTTTTTTTAATTTTTCCTAGGAAAAATTAAAGAGCACACCAGTCGATCCTACGCTTACAAACGTCAGAATCGGAATAAAACTGACGTTTCGTGTTCGTTTTTATATAAACTACACACAAATGTTGGTTATTTAGAGAGTATTTTTTTAATCTACATACATCAAATCGGTCTCATGGCAAAATTGGTACTCGTGCATACCTATCTTCACTACTGAAGCCAATACGATGAACTAAATTATTTAAATCCCGCGATTCTGAGCGAAATTATAAAATATGTTTTGGAAATCAACCAAGCTTTCTTTCGATTATTATGGATACAACACACAATTTATTAACTTTTTGTAGTTGCTCGATATGGTATATCTACAAAAACAGAAATTCGTGAACCATTTTAGAATTTAAATTTGTAACCGATTTCACAGAAGCAGGACTTGAAAGTAAGTCGATTTCTTTCAATGTGCTGTGTTAAATTTAGTTTTGAACGACACAGATAAACATATTTACGAGGTGCCACACTTTTTTGACAATTTAGAAATAGTACAAACTTTTTTGGATATCATAATACTTTGGGCTATTTTTTGTATTAGGTGTTATCTAAACAACAAGCAACAATTGCTTGTTATTTAGAGGGGCTTTTTTAAAAGTCAAGGGCAACCCCTGCGTTTGATTGGTCTAAATATGTAGCTATAACATCAATTCACAGCGCTAATTTTTATATATAAATAATCATTTTCCCAGGTTTCCATTTAATTATTTTTGAGAATCCGTAGAAACGATCTATATTATTCGTTAAGAGCGCTCCAAATACTTTTTTCCCACTTGAATATTTCGGAAATACATGATTTTACGTCATATTTTTTCATTCAAATTGTTGAAAACTGATAAAAATTTACCAAATCAACGACTTTTTTTACCTTCATTTTATACAAAACGTAGAGCTGTGCGTCTTATTCCAAACTTAAAGAGAAATTTTGTACGCTGTCAGGCTAATTTTTTTGTATTAAATAATGTTTTTTAATAATTCCTCAAAAATTTCACAAATATAATAAAATGATAATCGGCTATTTAAACAAAAATATCTGTTTTAAACGAAGTTTATAGTCATATATTAAAGTGTAAACGTCCATGTAGTTTACTATTGCAAGCAAAGTTTAGAGTCATGTATAAGTATGTAAAGCTTCCATGAAGAACATTTTAACAGCTCACCAAATAAGCAATAAATGGATTACCTTAGGCTGTTACTAAAAAGTTTTAATATTGTTAGTTGTAGTTTTCGCACGACCGTAACAATATTTTTCTAATTATCTCAGAAATCTATCTTAAATATAAACCAACATTTTAAAAAACCCCTCTAGGTTTGATTGATTGATACTCATAACTATATCCTTTATATAATTCAGAGAGGCTCAATTTTGAATGCTAGTAGCATATTAAACGCAATAAAACTCAAAAAAACCTTTTTCCGCATTAAGTTTCGGGAGGAAAGGAAAATATTCTAAGAATGTGTTTGGGAGATCGAAACAATTAAAAATTATATATTTATAGGTCCGCAAATGCTTAGTTCCTAGACACAGGGTGTAAACGAAAATTTAAAAAAATCGTTTTTTTATATTTTGGAAACAATTATTATTATATTAATATTATATGAAAGTGCAACTAGGTATGTCAAATCAACCTAAGAGCCATGAATCGACTTCGACATTTCAACGCCAACTTGTTTCCTTTAGAACATATTACCAATTAAGAAAATGTCATTAATTGAAAGCAGTGGCGTCCAATTTTTTCCGTGAAAAATATCTCACTATATGTTGTCACCCACGCCACTAGCCAAGGTATTAGAAATAATTTTGTTCCCTGTATGTCATAGATACGCATATCAAATTTTAAGTTCATATCTAAAACCGTTTCCCAAATATTTAATGAAAACGGATTTTTTAAAATTTTCTTTTTTGCGGACTTATAAATATATAATTTTTGAATTGTCAAACCTCCCACACATTTTTAGAATATTTCCATTTTCTCCCGAAACACCCTGTATAATGTATGGAGAATATTTTAATATCTAATCAAAAAAGTAATATGGCTTCCTATTAGTACGGTAATAAGGAGCCAACGTCGGTTCCCACTTAATAATGCGCGTGCGCAGGATAAGTTTCAGCTGCCTTCGTCCGATGCTTGGAGCCGGTGGAATTGCACTAACTACTGAATATGCGGTGCGAGCTTGCTTTTAATGATTCGCGGCCCGATTTCTGCGCCAAGCGGAGCCGGTGGGCATCCTCCGAGCCCTCGTGATGTCAGACGGTGGTTTCATCAAGACTAATACCTGGTGGAGTTGTTAAGAAATACTCGTCACAGGTATTTTGTCACAAGTACGAGCTAGGAACAGCTTGTCACAGGTATTGGATCTCGAACATATCGGTTACCGTTCCTACACCTAGTATTTTTACCAGCTTGCCGCGATCTCACGAAGCGCAGATATTTAGGTGCGCAACAACACTAAGGATGTTAATAACCGGTGGTTAAAACCGAAAAACCGGTGTTTTTTATTCGGTTAACCGGTTATAACCGGTTATTTTTTGCCTTCAGTTATAACCGGCTTTTGTTTACAGACACCCAATAACCGGTAAAAAACACCGAAACATTTTTATTCAATCAAAAAAATGTATTTCAAATATGGAATAATTCGAATAAGTAGCAACAATCAGTGCACATTACTAGTATGTATAATAAAGCACACAGTGAACGTTGTCAGAGCAAACATAACCTAAATTTCGTTTTATTTTATGAAGGTTTTGTACTTGTTTATGTATAGACTTACTATAAACAAGGGTTTAGTTTTGTAGTGATTACTTAAGTATAAAGCCTGGGTTATAGATTGAAAAAGTTTGCACGTTGCGTCGTCCGTTTCAGGTATGCGTTTTCGCTGGTTTTTAGCCCGTCTTATAGAGTGTCAACGTTTGCGCTTTGAGTCGCCTGTAGAACTGACCTTACTTCTACGTTTCTATTTATCGCCTTTTGGGTAATGCAATTTGGTCTTGCTTGTTTTTAAGTTTATGGGCTTTTTTTATTTGCTGAAAATGGATAATCAAAATCATTGTAATGATGCCTAATAAAGATCGGGCAATGTGGACATATTAATGTGTGCCGCAGCTATAAAGTTATTGAAAAGAAGGTGGCGAGTTCTCAAAACTCCTACCAGTATTATCCAAAAATTAAATACAATAACCCCAAGCAGTTTTTTTTTAATGGAACGAGGATGTTATGTGTGTATATTAATGTCAAATTTATTACGAAGGCCGATGGTTTTGAAAGGCTCTTTCAAATCCAGCAATTTCATTACTTGCAGCTTAACGCAAAAGCCGATTTACGCTAGTTGCTTCCGTCAAAGTTAAAGATCACCAGGAAAGAGGAAACCCAAACTGATAAAATGTAGCTTAACAACTCCTTTTTTATTTGTAGCAAATTGATATTCGTTTGTTTTGTTATTGTTACTCAAACTATTAAATAGCTATTAGTGATTAAGAGCGCAAAGTGAGCTAGAAATTTACTTGCTGTCTAGAGAGCGGAAATTCACTTACACGGATTACACACGCATAATTTTTTGGGAAAATATTTATATAAATTGAAAATTAAATTACTGAAAGGGTTTTTATGAACCGAGTAAAAAAATGTTACTGGGTCGATTAAAAATCATATCTACTATTTATGTATGTGAACGCTTTTAGTTTTATTATCATTTGTTTTGTATTTAATTAACTTATTTACGTTTTCATTCTTTAATATATTTTTTGCAATAATTATTCTGGTGTTATTAAAAAAATAACCGAACAACGCGTAACCGGAAAAACCGGTGTTTTGTATCAATTATAACCGAGCAGTTATTCTTGGTAGTAAAATAACCGGTTAACCAAAAACCGGTGTTTTAAAAAATTTTGACATCTCTAACAAACATCGAACGAAAAAGTCGGCTTTTCTCGGCGGGCCATCAGGCAGCAGCGTAGAAAAAGCCTCTCCCATAATGTTTTATTTACAGTTATTTATTTACAATCGATCGGCTTCTGTGTGTCTTTCTTTAACACACTCATTTTTTAAACAACGAAATAAATTTAACTGAATTATAACAACTGCATTACTACTGTAGTACATTAGCAAGTATATTCGCTGTGACTGAAACGCTTGTCACAGGTATTTATTCTATTCTGCTCCTGCTCCTCTAGCAATACATTG